>OW387788.2:3785000-4017500 GCA_936446665.2 Synanthedon andrenaeformis | reverse complement strand
TACAATAGTAGAGCGTGATGTCGGGATACGTAACCTTTGTCACAATAAATTGGAACATTTGTTTAAAACGTACACCTTTATTTTTGATTCACCAATAAACAATTTGGGATCGATCATTTCGTTCGGATTTTTTACTGCTCAATTTAATATCACGTGAATTAACATGTACGAGAGAGATACACACACACACCCACACACACACACACAGAGAGAGAGATGTGATTTGTGAAAAGAAAATATATATTGAAATATTAGTGTAGTAGAAGATAGTAAAACCCGGTAGCTAATTAGCAGAAATTAATTTACTATTAATAAATAGAGGCTATCAATCATAGAAGCTTACAATTATATTGTATTATTATTAGAGTTCAACCGTATAAACTCTGTGCAGGGCAAACTTTGAAAATGAACTTTTTTAGTTGGCTCTGGACTGGACTGCGTTTCGCAGTCATTTGGCAGCCTATCTGGTGACAGTAACCATTCCCTTACAGAATACTAAAGTGAAATAACAGCATTGTGTATGCTGTTGTGTTTCGGCGAGTAAGCAAAGGATGTCAGAGTCATAGAGTCCATTTCCCAGACGCTTCCTAATACCTCCTACTTAATCCTACTATGGACGGCAACGCACTTGTAGAACCATTTTTTTTATAAGGAGAGGAAATCCTTCATTGGACACTTAACCTGTCTAAGCCAGTTAAGTAGTGCCGGACTCCTATCGGCTAAAACCTCTCCTATCTCCTAGTTATCCATGTGCCCGCCGTTACAGCTTTAACCATGGTAACTTTGTTTGCCTTACAAATCCGCCTTTTCATCTGCCTCTTTTGTCTTAATCACTAACTCTAGAAACTCTTGGACGTACTGCCAGATTTCTTTACTTTCTAACACTTATAGCACCTGAGGTGTTGCTTGTATTATAGGCGACGGTAGCTAATACCTATCATCAATTAGAACATCAACCTCTTTGACGACCTTAAGAAAAAGAAAGAACTTTATTTATCAGACGTGCTTATAGTCCGTCAGAGTGGACATAAGCAATTTCAATAAATTACGTATGTAGTAAGTAATCTTCATACCTAAACCTCCTACTCTTTTGGCACAATTATGACTGGCTACTTAGTAAATGTACTTACTTATTGTATGTCAATAAGTCGCTCGGTTCCAGCTTCCAGTTCCAGCACAAGAAAAATAAGTCGTGAAGGTTTTTTTTGTTAAAATAAAATACTTAATAAATTTAACATTTGAATTTATTCAGATACAATCTTTGGTAAGTACAGGCGGGTGTCGATGGCCCCAGGAGTATTGGTTCTTTGGTAGATACAAATTTGGTATTTGTTTAACATTTTATTAACATGAGAAGGTTTGAGGCATTTTCTGTTGGCACTGTTTATTTAGTTGTCTCGCCTTTAGTTATTATACTTAACGTCCTTCATTAGACCAGGGTTATTACGGATGCGGATTTCAAGTTTTTGCAGATTTAAATGATTGAAATTGATCATTTTAATAAATTTTTATTAAGTGATCAAATTTTTAGTAGAAAATTGAAGAAATTTAAATTAAAAAATTGAAACAATTTCATAATTCATCCTGGGAATATCTGCCCGATTTAAGACTAGCTCCATATCCCAATCCGTAAAAGATTCGCATTGATTATTGCAGAAGGGGATACGGTCTCAGATTACTAAAACGATGCGGAGTTTCCGCATTTGCGGATTCGGATGCGAATATCCATAATATATAGAGAAGCTTCTCGAGGACCCGTTTCTTAGACAAAAGAATTTCGCGGAAGAGAGCAAGTGGTATTAATTATAATAGAACATTCTGTTTTTGTAAGAATTTTCCATTATAATTGTCAGTTTTTAAACTATTAAGAAAGTAAAAGCATAAAACAATTTATAGCCAGAGGGTTCAGACCCTATATCGCTTGGACGCAAAAGCATGGATTAAGCTACTACATACAATAGCAAACAATATATAACTTCAAGAGTTCCCGGGAAGTTTATGTCAAATAGATGGGCGTTTGCATCAAATCGATAGTGCTAACAGAAAATGCCATTTCAATGCCCCACACACAAAAATTTATGAACAGTTTCTTCTATTTTATTTCCAAATGGACACAATTATAATAGAAATATGTACAAGTATTAATATAATACAAATTGTTTTGCAAATTGTCATGCATAACCAGACTTATTAAAATGACAAAAGTGGAGAATTCTTGTTTCTTGTATTTTAATTTTTAGATACATTGTTCCTACAAGAGAATAGGAAAAGTGAACTATTAAATTAAACATATTTTTTCTCGAAATAAATCGCTTCATGTGATCTAAGTCCAAAATTATAAAAGAAAATAGTCATGTAAATCGTTGGAAAAAATATTTACTCAATGCAAATTAGGAGACTGCTAAAAATTATTCATGACGTACTAGATCTAGTACGTCATGAATACAACATGACGTACTAGATCTAGACTAGCTTTATTAGTTCAGAAAGAGAAAGGTTAAGTAAGATAACTTTACTAGTCTGTCGCAAAAATAAACCTAGACGCGCCTAAACGTGAAACTTTTTTATGATATGAAAGGTGGCCTTTTTCAAGTTGCTAAATAGTTTATTATTTCATTAAATTCAGTACTTAAATTCTGGTTACTAGTGTAACCAGAAAACTTGTTTGCTTTAACTAAAAACTACAATAATACAGCGCGCTCGCACGCTACGTTGGTTAACTTTTGCGACAGACTAGTTGACAGCTAAAGTTGATTTATTTTTTCGAGTGTTATTATTTTCTTCATAGTTCATTTTCTGTCAAACGTATCTTCCCCTTTTTTAAAAATAAGATTGTAACTTATTTTAAAAATAAAAAAACTCGTTTCAGGTACATGCTATCCGGACAAAAAAATAACAGTCGTTTTTCTTATATATTATATCAGAAATAAAGCTATTTTACAAATAAAATAGTTGTTAATAAATTTCTTAAATTCTATAAAATCAAAAACACTTTTCCCTTTCCACTCTGACTATGTAAACGTAATTTTTTATGCAGTTCGAATTCATGAAGCGTATTCTTAAAAGATTTTATTCACTTGCAATATCTTAAATATTTTCTGTTGGAATAAAAGTATTTATATTTTTAAATCTTTTTTTGTACTCTATATACTAAATTTTAATATCTTACTGGAAGATTAGGTATATATTTTATGCAATTAGAAACAAAGATTTAAATCGATTTGATTGATTTAAATCTTTCATTAGAAATACGAGACTTGTCTTTGAATCTCGAATAACTAATTGTAATTAATAGGGGTTAAAGTATGAAATTGCCGTTTTATTGTAATAGGTACTTCGAATTGACATAGAACCCTCATGGTTTGAGATTTTTGAGTGAAACTTTTTTCATACGGTACCTATGTAGTTCTTCTTTTAAAAAATGTGCAACATTCGATTATCAACTTTCAGTTGTTTTTTTTATTCAGCTTAGACAATAAAGGTGGATACTTCGAAAATTCGTGTGATTTTTGAATACGAGTTCCGACGCGGAACTAACGCGGCAGAAACAGCTCGCAATATTAATGTTGCGTTTGGAGAGGGGACTGCTAATGAACGCACTGTGCGATTTTGGTTTAAACGCTTTCGTGATGGAAACTTCGATTTGAAGAACGAACCACGTGGAAGACCGCCCACACAGGTGAATAACAATGATTTGAAAGAGATGGTGGAAGCCGATCCGAGCCAAACTACCCAGGAATTAGCGGCATGGTTTAACGTTACCTTACCAACAATATTGACTCATTTGCGTCAAATCAATAAAATAAAAAAATATGAAAAGTGGGTGCCTCATGATTTGACTGATCTGCAGAAAGAAACGCGTGTTGAAACTTGCGTTGCCTTGTTGAATCGATACAGAAATGAAGGAATATTGGATCGAATTGTGACATGTGATGAAAAATGGATTCTTTACGGTAATCGTAAGCGGAAAATGCAATGGCTGACTCCAGGTCAAACGCCGCAACAGTGTCCTAAAGCAAAGCTTACCAATAAAAAGGTAATGGTAACTGTTTGGTGGTCTCAGCGTGGTGTTATTCACTATAGCTTTCTCCGATCTGGTCAAGCAATAACGGCAGATGTCTACTGCGCCGAACTCCGAACAATGATAGCGAAACTAGCAGTGAAACAGCCCCGACTTATGAATCGATCTTCACCATTATTGCTCCATGATAACGCGAGACCTCATACAGCACGAGAAACCGTTTTAACTCTACAGGAACTGCAATTAGAAACCATTCGTCACCCTCCGTATTCGCCAGACCTTGCTCCAACGGACTACCATTTTTTTCGTGATTTGGACAATTTTCTGCGTGATAAAAAGTTTTCTTCTCAGGAGGCAGTGCAAAATGCTTTCACACAGTTTGTCGAATCTAGATCACCAGAGTTCTATCGCAAAGGCATAAATGAGCTTCCTATTAGATGGCAGCAATGTATAGATAATAATGGTAATTATTTTGATTAAATAAATATGTTAAATTAAAAAAAAAAACGAATTTAAATTTTTCAGTACAAATCGGCAATTTCATACTTTAACCCCTAATATAATCAAATTTTTATAGCCAAGGGATGATGGTTAAAATATTTCGTAAAAGCCTAATGAGAACAATTAAATGATTAAATTAATGACACTCGATACATACAATACCACTACCACTATTTATCTATTCTATCAGATTCTCTAAACTTTTTGTATTATCTTCAATACCTTTCCAAAGCTTGCACAACGAAATTGATAGAGTAATAGTAAAAAAGAAAACTTAGTTCAATTATTGCACGCAATACAAATCTAGCTTATTACAGAAGTTATTATATTTAAAATAATATTTATTAAAAGAATATCCATTTCGTTACTTTCATTAAAGAACTTTCTTGGTGTTAAGACCAACCACAATTAAAAATTACTATTAAGTAATATTACTAATTCTTAAATTATTATTAAGGGTAGTTTTTTGTATAGTGGTTTTCGGTGGGTTTTCAATGGATTCTGATTTTGATAATTTAAATGCAAAGCAATATACTCTTTAATGCCGTAGACATATGGAAATTATTAAAAATATAGAAATAAATATGAGTTTTGTTCTGCTTTGGCAATATGTCGTTTCTGATAAACTTATTTCAACATTCTATACTTTCTTTACACAAAAATCATTCCAGTACATTAATTTACAATAAACATAAGACAATTGAAGGTTTTAGTTAATAGTTTCTATATAAGAAGGTCTATATAAGAAGTAAATTATTTCGAGAAGTGGTTAGGTATTTTTAATACTATCAAAAAGCCGCTGAAAGAGTAAAACGTTAAAGTACATATACCTTTTAGTTGGTATCCTAACAATAAAATGTTTAAGCTTTGTAATTTCTGTTGGTAGGATATGAGAAACTGAAAATTAAGGTGGCAGTAGCTTAAAATTGAATTTTATAATGTTGCTGCTCTTATAGATCTCTCCAGTGTATAAATCTCCAGGATATTGTGCAGGATATATGAATCAGATGCAGAAGAGTGTTCTGCTGTATATTTGTTACGATTTACTTGGACTTGTATCAACGAGTGACGTGACATTTTGATTTATTTTAATTAGTTCTTATTTCTAGAATACTTAAACAATAAATTTTAAATAAGATTTTGAGAAAGATACAAATGGTGTCTCGGTCCTTCCTAGTCTAGAAATATTTTGAAATAAATAAATTATATTAAAATATTTAAAATAAAATTTAACAAAATAATTTCAATGAGATGAGTAGGCATAGTAAGATTATACGCAACAAAACCACGTTTAAGAAACTTAATTTAAAAAAAATTTATCGCGCAATTACCAAATTACACGATTTTTTTTCTTATCTAATGTTACAAGTTTCAACCGTTAAAACAAAAATAATAAACTAAACCTGATGGCCTGATCTAAAATACAAAACTTATCTGAATTCATCCTTGAATTGAAATCCTACTTCATCAATCCTACTTTGATTGTAACTTTTATACATAAACTACTTTACAACTGTATTACTTTTTTGAAACGAATACTAAAATATGAATAAATAAAAAAATCTATTATCAACATTGTCCTACTCCGCGTATCGCCTAATACAGCACCTTCTTCGATTCAATATCATATTGAAACAATCTCAACAGTGTCTTTGACATGATCTTATTTACAATAATATCACACATTGATATTGTACACATAGTACTTAACCATTTTTTATGAAATAATAAGGGTCTGTTTCACTAACTACTGGCATGAGTGCTCTCATTATCGAATATTTCTCATGTAACCTTATCCAAGAACTCTACAAACATATACATTCCAATAAGGAATTAGTGGTTCGGTTTTTGGACATTTCGTCAGCAGTCGAGACAGCCCATTAAATATCAAATATTTATTCAAAGTTAATTATTTATTTACTAGATTAATTATATTATTATTATGCTCTTTACAAAGCGCGTCTATTTTTCCATATAAGTTTGATTCATATAGGGAAAAATAACTGTTAAAACATGACACATTATTTCAATATGTAGTGTACGATAATAATAATAAGACAATAATTCTGTTTGAAAATTTGTTACGTGTTTGTCTTTTCAAGCATCTTCTTTTATTGCTCTTATAATTTATTGCTAATATAATAATATACATAATTACAAAATGCATTGCATTGATATAAATGCGGAATTACTCAAATACATTAAAATTTTGTTATTTTCCTTAATATTATATATTTCTTAATATTATTAATTAGATAAATATACCTACACATACATGTATACGAGTATTACGTAACGAAACATTCATTATCGGAATGTCCCCAATTAGGCCTTGCTTCCACGTCAATTATTTCATATAACACTACATTAATTACATTACATATTATATTTATTTAGATTCCATTTGTCATGCCAAATTTAAAATTTCTTACACGTAATAGTTAAATTAAACGAAATTGCAAACATGCTATGGATTAACGAATACTTAATGTTAAATATTTGGGAATATCATCACTTTGACATAGTAATTTTAAATGTAAACTCGTAATATCCTAAAACAGTACTCACACAACTCCCATTAGCACAACACGGACGGCTCACGATTAATATTAAAAATTGTTTCAAGTAACGGAGAGGTACACTAAGTCACATATTATATAAGGTGTCAACTCGTATATTTTATTACGTACACAATTCAAAAATTTGTTTCCATTATTCGTCTTTTGTAAATTCAACCGTTTACAACTAGTCATGGCGGGCGCTTCTCAGATGCACCGTCGCCTGGCGAGCGTCACGCCTTCCGACGGCACATCAGCAGGTTTTTGTAGGCTTGCCTGTATTCATTAGACATCACAACATATATTATCGGATTGATGCACGTCGTCAAATATATTAATATGTAACCAGCTATGTTCGCCGCTGGATGCGAAGTGAATTCGCGGAATATTTTCGTCAAAGTTATCGGTAAATAGCACACCCAAAACGATAACATGATCGCCATTATCATCTTCAACAGTTTTCTGTCTTTTGTAGTTAATCGCGGCGGTCTAATCGGGGCTGGAGAGCGTCTTAGCGCTGCAGCTGCTTGTCTGAGTCGCTTTGCAGTTTCTCCACCGCTAGGTGTTCGAGGTTTTGCGTCAAGGGCGCATTCTTCATCGTGACCGTCTAATGTGTCTACTCCAGATGATGACGATCTTTCAGGGCCAGGAGTAGGCGGACAATGTAAGACTGGAGGTGCTAATAGAGCTCTACGAGGTGCTGATACATGATTAGCTCCATTTTCAGGGCCTGGAGATCGCTCGAGCGCTGTCGAAGCTGATCCAACAGCTGAGTCTTCTAAACCGAGACGTGGTTTTCCTTGTAGCGGTGCTCGTGATCTTTTCGCTGCTTCACGAACTATACAAAATATTCGTGCGTAGCATATAACTATTGCCAGACAAGGTAGCATAAAGGCACCCACAAAAAGGAACTCCTTCGGTGATCTGTGGTTTTTGTCCGGTAGTATGGAACAAGACCCAATAGTGGGATCTAAGCCGAAACGTCCCCACTTCTCTAAATATGTTGCTACAAGAGCTCCGAAAGCCAAAACCCAGGTGCTGGCTACCATCACAGCAAGGTATTTCCGCCTATACAACCTGTTAAAAAAGATAGTAAGATTTTTAAAAAATCATCTAATTCAAAATATAAGTGAATCTCTTATAAAATACTTACTTAGGGTATAGTCTTGGATGTGAGATCATGACATATCTGTTGATAGTAATGGCAAGCACAGTGAAGAGAGAGACAGCAACTAATGCATATCTTGCCAAAGGAAACATACGGCAGAGGGTTCTGCCATGAGGCCACGACCGTCTCCAGAACGTCGAAGCAGCTAGTGGTAGATTAAAACAGCAGAACAGGAGGTCCGAGCAGGAGAGGTTCATTATGAAAACTGCAGTCGCGTTGCGAACCTGTAAAGTAAGAATTCCATTAATTTATAAGTAAAATGATATAAACATTTTATGGTAAGGTCATGTAAGATATTAGTGATAGTTGGTAAGGGGCTACCACTAGTCTTCTAGCTTGTCCGCGACTTTTTTCACCCCTCTTTCTTGCTCACGTATTGTGTCAACCGTTAATTTTATATTTTTATTTTTAGATGATCCCCGGGAACAGTTTTTTTTTGGATGAAAGGTACCTATATGTCCTTTTCTGTATCCCTGACAACGTGTACTTATGCGAAATTTCATGATGATCGGTTGATTAGTAAAACGTGAAAGCGTAACAACAAGCAACTTTCGCATTCATAATATTAGTTTCAGGGCTTAATTTCTAACTCGACTTACAAAATTCTAAATTCTGTAGATTCGATATATCTTTGGTAAATAAGCAAATATTTATTCATTGCTGTAGCAGTTATGTGTATTGCAAGGGATGGTCGATTACTAAAAAGAAAAACAAAAGGGATACATACGTATCTATAATGTCAACTAAAATTATAAACTGGGGCATTCTAAAGTGACGGGTGGGACATTGGGACTCATTTTTGCTTCTAAAAGTAGTAATTTATCTTTTATTATTAACAAAATGATTATTCAAAATGACCACATATGTAATACAAAATAAATAAAAATAATCAATTACTTTATGCCAAAAATTTCCATTTTCCGAAAGTGACAGGCGGGACAGCAAAGTCACCTACTCATCCGAGTAGAGAGTTTTACCATTAAAATCAAGACAAACTAGAAACATTTTGTTAAGAGGATTTTTTGTATATGTTTCTTCTAGAATTCCTTAATACAATTTAGAACTTTAGTAGTATTATTATTGTAATCAGAACTTATAAAATATATTTTTAAGTTGTGACGGGTGGGACGAGTCACAATTGTATGTGAATAAAATACATATTATGCATTTTTTTTTTTTTTTTTTTTTTTTTTTTTTTTTTTTTTTTTTTTTTTTTTTTTTTTTTTTTTTTTTTTTTTTTTTTTATAATTAAAAGAATTATTTTGTATTTTATTTATCACAATATTGTCATATAACAAGTATTATTAATTAAAACTAAGAAATTAAAACTACTCACTAGAAAAAGCTATAAGTAAAAAAAATGCCCCAGGCCATCTCCATCTGGTAGAGTACCTAGCAAACTAAGGGCATTGCCTCGCTGGATAGCGAGGCTTATTCTTTGTGCCAAATAGTTGCCGGCTCTGGGGTCGCGGGTGCTTTCCGTTAGTTTTTTTGAAATTTCTCTAAAAAGTTTATGTGCATCCGGGCCCCATGTGCCTAAGGTTTCAACCCCAAACGGATCAAATATGAAATCTCCGCTGAGGTTCTCATACTTGCGCCGCTTGAGGTTCTCCGCATGGTTTGCGGCTGCGCCAGCAATACTAGAAGTGCCTTGGAGGTGGGACGGGGCAAGCGTATCGACACAAGTAGCATCCCATACAAGAGCCCGTCCCGCCTTCCAAGGGACCAGTGTCATTCCATCCGGTCTCTTGCCATCGTCGCGAGCCAGGCCAGAGGGTTCCAGTATAGCTGGCACTCCGGCGGTGACAAGAGCCCGGCGAATGAGATCATTTAAAGTGTGATGTCGGGAAATGCGACCAGCGCTTCGTTGGCAAGACAGCCCGTGGTGTCCGAGGCTGTCTACGTTCGTGCCACAAACACATCGATGAGGGATGACGTGGGGGGCACCAAGATGAAGGGCAGTTGCTAAACGGAAGGTACTTGGGTCCAGCAAAGTGCCTGTATTCGGTGATGGTAGTGCCTTTAACCAAAGGCCCGATTCCCACTTCCCAACGGCCAAAAGACGAGCATGCTCTGCAGGACTAGAAGACGTGTTAATAAGATTATTTTGCAACAGTCTGCAGAGAGGCTCATCCCAAAGCCTCTGAGAAGAGGTATTTACAGGTACGTCACTATTTGCACCCGCAATTCTCCAGGCATCCTTGGCCTCATCCATATATGGAACAGGTATTGAACACGATGAGCGCTCCAATATTTTATAAATTAGTGTATGGTTTGCATGTGTCGAGGACAAGAACGCCGGTAAGGACACATCAGATGTTTTTCGTATGCCCAGGCCACCGAACCTTACTGGAAGCGTGGCTTGAGTCCAAGAGCGGTGATCAAATCTGATGTTCAAAATGGAAGAAAGCGTATGTCTTATAGTGTTATCTAGACATGAAAGGAGCTGGGGGAACTTCCAAAGTTGACAACACCGTAAGACATACGTAAATTTCGGAACAAACAAGCAATAACGTATTAAAGAAAAAGCCACGTGAGAATTAATTTTCAAAAGCCGGTCTAATATCTCACTAAAATTTTGTAATTTGGAATTTATAAATTCTGGTAGAGATTCGTCTAAAATCGGAGAACCTAAAAGATGTAATGACTTTTTATCAATGACAGATAATTGTGGCGCTATTTCTTTGAAGCTTGATATAACGGCGTCTCTGTCCACACAATTATCTGGCACAAAAAGTTCACACTTCGCAAAATTCAAATCTAAACCGATGTTTTGGAACTCATGAATTAAAGTACGAAAATCCGAAAGTACAATGGATGCATCGCTTCCCAGAGTCCCATCATCTAAATACCAAACGTTAAATTTTGAATTTAGAAGTATTTATTATTTATTACATATTTATTACATAATTTTAATTAAAATATATTTAAAACAATGAAATTAATGGATTTGAAATAATAAAATGGAAATACAGACTTTTTTCTGAAACATCAACGTTAAACGTTAGAAAATTAGTAAAACAACCGATCGCCACTAGACTCTCTTTCTTTCTGCAGGATTCATGTTCGTACACTAAAAAGCAAAGAAACCAAAACCAGAAGCCTTAAAACCAAACTTCAAATTATCCGTACTAATATTATAAATGCGAAAGTTTGTATGGATTTTTGTTACTCTTTCACGCAAAAACTACTGAACCGATCACCGTGAAATTTTACATACACGTTGTCTGGGACACCAGAAAGGACATAGGGTGCCTTTCATCCACAAAAAAGGGACTATTCCCGAGGGATCATCTAAAATGAAGGAAACTAACTTCTGGCTAAGTGTAATAGCAATAACGATGTCAGGCGATATATTGCTTTTTCAACGCGGACGAAGTCGCGGGCACCATCTAGTATGCAATAAAAAATATGAAAAAGGCACTTTAATATGTACGCAAAACATAATGAACAATAAAATGTACACTGTATAAACCAAAATAATAAAAAAAACATTAAACGTAAATAAATAAATACCTAAAGCAACCTAAAAAAAACTCGAATGCGTGTACTTGAACTTTTGTCCCACCCGACACTGTGACGGTCGGGACATACCTTTGAGTATCAATATTTCCATGCACTTTTGTTTTTAATGTGTAATATCAATGCAAAACAATAAACCCAAGTATAATTGTTACTTTCACAAAGCCGGTAAACAAGCAGTTCAATATTTATATGTAAGGATAAGCAAACACATGTTTAACAGAGACGGTCGGGACATTTCTAATGCATTTCTTTATGCATTGATAACTTTTCACCATGAATATTATCTTACAATTACTTACCACGGATGTAAACTCCAGGAATTGTATTTTTTTCTTTCCTAACAATGTTTTACCAGCACACATGAAAAGCGCGCAAAAAAGTGTTGCAAACATGAAGAAAGAATATCATACGATAGACAGCCCCGATACGGCTGTGTTCAAGAACACGAAAAAAATAAAATCTGGTAGAAAAATAAAAAACTGTTGCTGTTTTATGATAAATTAGTTCATTGGCTTTATTGTACTGAAAAATACAATAACAAATTATAGGTTTTATTTTTTTTGCCTGAGGTGACATCTTCGCTGGAATGCCCCAACTCAAATTTGTACTCGTTAAGGTAACTGTAACTGACGTGGATGTTGGTCGACATTTGACATAATATTCCTGTCGAGTAATCTAAATTAATGATTGACGAAAAGTTCACTGACCAGTAGCTCAAACATATAACTTAATTAGATCTACATACTAGTAGCCCCATTTATCAATTCAAGAGTAAATTCGAATGTTTTTGTGTGTACAATACTTTCAATATTGATTAAAGCAGCTCTAACCCTCTAACCATAACGGCCATTAAAAATAATGACCACTAGCTTGATCTACGATTCTCTAAACATTGTTATTATATGAGAAAACTTGCAATATTGGTAGTGTAGTGTGGTAGACTTTATAGCCCATTCCTCCTCTTGTAGAGGGTATAACTATATTGTATTATATAACATAACGTTTATCCTATATTTAACTATAGTTGGTTGAGTAGTTAAGGCGTAAAAACGTAAAGGTGAGTCCAAATTAAATAAAACCTAAAAATTTTCTGGAATAAAAGTATTCTATACGTCAATCCAGGTAAAAAACTATGTCTATGTCAATTTTCTTTTTGGTAAAAAAATGCGTGAAAGAGTAACAGAGATCCATACATCCTCACAAAGTTTCGCATTAATAATGTACATAGTACATGGAAATCGTAAAAAACAAGAGCTGTTTGCCTTACATCAAATAGTACTCAGCTGATGTAAGGTAAAATATACCAATTCCATGTGCTATTAGTAAGAAGGTAAGTTAGTAAGTACTTACCTACTCATATATTTTTCAAGTGTATATTTTTAATTTTTCATCGCGGACGAAGTCGCGGGCACCATCTGGTATATAGTTGAAAGGAATCATAGCAAAACCTTTTTTTTATTATATTTTTGGGGAAAGAGGGCGACTGCGATTGACAGATTTATTCTGAAAGTGTAGGGTATGTTTACTGAGTATTTTTATTTGTTTAGGAATGCTTTAGTCGTGTATGCCTCCTTTGACGAGTACTTTGATAGTAAAGCCTCCCTTTGTATTGAATTTGAAAACTGTTTTTATCATTTCAATTACATAAACATATATTTGTTTGATATAATATGTGTTCATAATTAATGCATCTCGAGATTTCTCAAGTTTATTATTGTACGTCGTACACGTGATTTATCTGTTCGATAAACGAACAAATACCTTACTAACTAACAATATATTTGAAACCTAGGTCAGTGTTAACTTTAATTATTGTTAGGAGTATAAAATATACCCATATATAATATATCTATTTTTAGTATATGTATATGTAATATTATAAATGAGTATAGAAGAATGTTACCATATTTTTTATGTAATGTGATATATGTACATAATGTAGGCATATAAACTAAATACTTTGAAATTCTTGGTAAATATTTTTATCAAAATTATTTTTCTTCAATTAATAATATAATAACTTCTTTATACGTTAGAAATAGGCCCATTCCGCGGTAATCAATACCAAAAAGTAAAAAAATAATAATGCAAATATATACACTAAAATAGAAAAATAACAAGCTCTATGTTTTCAATTTTCATAATTTAAATAAAATTTATCAATATTTTTGCCTGTTTTCGTAATATTTTCTTCAAACCAGAGAGGGTTCTACAGTTAGCCATATTATGGAAAAAAGTACTCATATGGCAACACATGTTTTGAAGTCAATGACATTGACAGACCGCCATTTTTGTTTCCATTCAGCGGTATAACTCTTTATTATTAATTGTGAAATAATTGGAATTATTCAGGTAAGTGGTAATCGTTTTATTGATAAAAGTATGTCTGCAAGTATTTTTGTAACGCCCGTCACAAAATACATAGAAAAGTTAATTCTACAAGAACTGTACTAAATTTTATTTCGTACTGATCTTGTAAAAGTGAGGTTATGTGATCAAACAATTCATGGGAAGTATTTGTATGCCTTCAAAAGGAAGTTGTATTAAAAAATAGGCTGGTTTTTTTGTGTAACGCCCGTCACACGTAACACCCGTCACAATTTTCTTTGCTACTGTTATTTTCATTTAGTGAACAAATAGCTATGGTTCAGCTTTAGGTATGTTTTACTATGGTTGAAATATTTTGATGTATTTTGAAGTGAATATTAGCTGTTTGTAAAAAGGCTTTGGAGTGACTTTAAATAGCTTAAAAATAATTTGTGTTTGCAGTATGGATGCGGCTGCAAGAAAAAGAAAAAGTCGAGAGAAATTAAAGAGTGACCCAGAAAAACGGCGAATGCACTTGGAAAAGGAAAGAGAAAGAGGAGACAGAAAAAGAAAAAGAAAGTTTAAGAAACCAGATAGAACAGAGCAAGGATAATAAAATAAGACACATTATAGAAAATAATAAGAAGGAAAAACCTAAAAATGAAGAAAATTCACTTGGAGAAAGCTCTCTAGAAGAAAAGGAACAAGCACCAGAATGCAGTGGCCTGTCTGTACAAAAATACGGGAACGGTGATTATATTCTGGTGAAGTTTAATAATAAAAAAGCTGAATATCGTTATGCGGGTGTTGTACACAATATTGATAATGAGGAGGGTGAGGTAACTGTCACGTTTTTAAAAATTTGTGACAAATCAGGTTTTCTTTTTAAACTTGATGATAATGACGTATTAGATGTTACTTTTGAGCAAATTTTAGAGAAGTTGCCGGTTCCCACTATTGTTTCAAAAGGAAACCGGATTTTTTACAAATTTGCCTCACCAGTTGATGTTTTTGAAAAGTGATTTGTTCCTAATATTAGTGATAAAGGCCCAAAGTCCTGCTGCTATGTTACTTTATTTCTTAAATAGTTGCTATATTAATAAAAATATAGATAAAAATTTACTTAATTTTTTGTTTGATTTACACTCGTAACACCCGTCACAAATCGTGTAACACCCGTCACAAGCTTAGCTTTTAAAAAAGACATGAAAAATAATTTATCCGAAAAATACTTGAAGAGGTAACAAAAAGAAAGGTTTTTTATTTGACTGCTTAGGTATTGATTTTGTGACAAAAATTTTTAATTTAGCTAAATTCTGACAACTAGGTTAACAAGGTAGTATTTTTACAAAAGTACTCGTAACACCCGTCACAGGGATTAAACCTATTATTGCATCCATACGCTTGAATAATTTGTAATGTGTTTTTGTTTTAATTTAAAAAGACAATGAAACAAATTGAATTATATTCAAAATACAGCTAGTTTTCTTATAATTTACGAATAAATAACAGTTAAAATGTGTACAAATGTAACACCCGTCACCGCGGAATGGCCCAATAGTAAAATGGTAATATATTACTTGATAACAGTCTGTTTGGGACAATAAATGTCATGTCATTGACTTTTTAAGACACCGATTTTAAGATAAATCATAAACATATAATAAAATCGTTAGCGAGCCGTATCTGTACATTAAATATTTTTTCAAAAAACAATTTGTACACTGTACTTATGTTAGCAAGGTCAAAAAAATAGTTCTTAGAATTTTTGTCTGTTTGTCGGTTTGTCTGTGAGTTAGTGCACGCTAATCTGAGAAACCTCTTATCCGATTTGAATGCGGTTTTGACTGATGTAGTGATGTTTTGACAATTAGTTTTGACAAATACGCTCGTTAACGCTCTTTCCTTTAGTGAAAATCTTTTCTCTAATTTTTGAGATCAACGCGAACATACATACAGACGCGGCGGGGAACTTTGTTTTGTTAATATGTAAGGATTATTTACCTTTTTACAACGCGCAAGTGCCACAATTGTGATCAGATTCCCAGGAATTCCGACGAGCATGAACAACACACAGCATATAGATGCGAATCTCAAGAGACCCTCAGGATAATCTTTGAACAGTTCGACAGCAGCCAACTCGTCATCGTCACCATACTCGTCTAAGCCCACTACACTCCAATTGTGCACATCTACCTCGCTTGCAAACGTACTTTTCGGAATACTCGGCAACAAATCACCCATTTTAACACAAACAACACGTCATTTGTCAACAAATGCTTCACTACTAATGAGGAATGACATTAATGTTACAATTTCCATGGCAGACATTTTGTTTTAGCGTACTGCAGCTCGCTGTTCACGGCGTTGATAAGTAAGGAACTTAGCTGGTGTCTGCGTAAGATTTGTAAATGTAAAATGATAATGCATTTTGTTGATGAGCAGAGGCTATCGCTACGCAGCTGCTCAGGAAGTGTGGTCGTATCAGTCCGATGGATGGTCGCGTTGCTCGGCCGTGCCGACCTTTATCTGTAAAGATAAATAAACAGTTAATAAATTACAAAATAAATACTCATTACTAATTGCCGTCCGCAGTGGAGTTTATTTTTAAGTTAGAACAACGGCACGTATTCCATCTGTATGGTTTTATCTAAAGTTGAATCGTCTAGAGAATTTTCAAAAATCCTTCTTATAGCCTAAGATCCCACTGCTTGATCCTGCAGGTATCTGTTTTTTTGATGAAATTAATTTTAAATAAATCTTGAGAATGTATGCAATGGATTAAGGATTGGTTGCCCTGTAAAAATTAGCCGCAATTACCCTTAATTAATTTTAATGTCATTAATTCACTAATATAATTTGCAGCTATATGTTTTTTTAGTCAATTACATGTCATTTGAAAGAAAATGACGTAACGAATTGAAATAAAAATGGTTGCCAGTTGGACAATGGCCGCAAACAGAGGTTGCCATGATTTTTGTGAACGACTCTCGCTCCAGGTAAGTGGAAGCGCAAGAGAGAAGGTGCACGCATTGTTACGTGCAATAAATAAGGACAAAGCATGGGATAAGTATAATGAAATAATAATGAATAACTTTAGAATAAGTATAATGTTCAACAAATAATATGTAAAAAAAATGGATTTTTACTTTTACAATAAAAAAACTTTGAAATTAAAATAATTGTTTAACGACTTTATTTTCTGTTCCATTGCTCTGATTGATTGATGTATATAGATGTGTAGTAATTATCACCAATGAAATATGATAGTATTGTTAAAAATATGAATTATATAACAATTTGTGTTGCATTTTAGAAGGCTCGATTATTAGTAATAAATTGATTTGCAGTCACGTATCTCAAAATATATTCTATTGCTCACTTGTTTATCATCAATAAAAATGTTTTGTTTACGTCTGAGGTAATTTAGTAATTTGTTATATCGTTTTTTAAATATAAATAATTAAATAGTATGTTACGACGTATTAATTCTCAAAGAAATGATTTAAATTTTTTACAATTCAAAGTTGGCTTTAGAATGATTTATGATTGTCAATAGTATTCATGAGTAAATGGTTCTTATAATTTTTGCACTATTTACGCATAAGAATATGTGCAAATACGAAATGTGTGCATATGTATGAGAAATAAAACGTAACAAAAAGTGTAGGGTAAATTATGAAAGTAAAATTTTTTTGTACAAAAAAGTCGCTGACTTGTAGCCATGCTAATTAAATAATCAAATAATAGTATTCATTTAAGATTTAAATCGATCT
Source organism: Synanthedon andrenaeformis (assembly GCA_936446665.2). Taxonomy (NCBI): domain Eukaryota; kingdom Metazoa; phylum Arthropoda; class Insecta; order Lepidoptera; family Sesiidae; genus Synanthedon; species Synanthedon andrenaeformis. Next base: position 3,999,644 of record OW387788.2, on the reverse strand, counting down.
CACAGTAAAGCTTTCAGGCAAAAAATTAAGTCCATTATCTTAAGCCAGTTATTCATTGTTCAAAATGAATAGTCTGAATGAGTACATTTTATGTTTATTCACAAATAGCACAAGCATGCGAGTAAAATAATGATTTCATTATTGATTAAATTATATGTTATAAAAACCTTCATTTTGATGGTTTTCACTTTAATAATAAATGGACGATCTATTTCATAAGCATCAATATGAATAATATTGTTAAAATTAATAATAAAAGTAAAAGTAGTTTTTAATGAAATAAAAGCAAAAATATTACTATCCATGAACATGGAAGAAACAAATGAACAAACTCCAATTTTCTCTAAAGATCCTGTAGACGACAACTCTTCAAATAAAAAATGGGTCTTTCCTCACGCGATTAAAATTGTCATTATGCTCTAAAATTTATGTTTAATAAATAATAAGTAAAAAAATAATAAGACTTCATTTTCACAACATTATACTCTTGTTTACAGCACGTAACAATGCGTGCACCTTCTCTCTTGCGCTTCCACTTACCTGGAGCGAGAGTCGTTCACAAAAATCATGGCAACCATTTTGCGGCCATTGTCCAACTGGCAACCATTTTTATTTCAATTCGTTACATCATTTTCTTTCAAATGACATGAAATTGACTAAAAAAACATATAGCTGCAAATTACATTAGTGAATTAATGACATTAAAATTAATTAAGGGTAATTGCGGCTAATTTTTACAAGGCAACCAATCCTTAATCCATTGCATACATTCTCAAGATTTATTTAAAATTAATTTCATCAAAGAAACAGATACCTGCAGGATCAAGCAGTGGGATCTTAGGCTATTAGCGGATGCTCAGTGCTCACGTTATAAAATAAAAATATGTTCAAAATTTCAGCTTTCTAGACTCTAGACACCTTAAGCTTACAATGCTTTTGAGCTTATATTAAAAGTTGGTATTGTGTTTGTAATTATGAAAAATCTAAAACTTTATACTTAATATTAATTAATTAACAATATTAACGATAAGGGTGTCAAAATCTCAGATTTTATTAATGTGAAGGACGATAGGCAGGCTGACTGACAGTCCACGCAATTTATCTCCTATTCTTTATTTTATTGGTGCACAGATATTAACACTTATGATAACTTTTTATGTTAAGGTCGACAGAGAGTCTGACGGTCCACTCGATGGTAGGTGGCTACCGCCGCCTATAACACAAGCAACGCCACGTATACTGCAAGTGCGCTGCTGGTCATAACTGTTGGGAAGGGATAGGGAAATGGCCGTCTGGCAGCCCGTCTGGCCGCAGTAACCATCCATTTCTCTAGTCCCCTCCTAATTCCTTATTCTTAATCCTGTTTAGGGTAGCAGCACACTTGCAGAAAATAAATATGTTTGACACTATTATTGCTTCAAGGTGATTCACACCAAAAATAGTAACCTCATTGGCTAATTTTAACTATAAGCTAATTTTGGCGATCACCGCGGTTTCATTCATGCTTCACGCACAGCAAGCACATTTAGCACGGATTTATTGTGTACCTAATGTTGTGGAGAAGAAAGTCGGAAATACGTTACATTTAACTTTGTAAACTATACGGGAATTCAGGAATCATAGTTTATTACGTTGTGCTCATTTTGGTAAAAAAATTATTCGGTCTGAGGTTAGTCCTTGTCTTAAGAACAGTGGATTTTGAATGAATGAATGAATTTTGCAACCTGCTAATAACAATTATGTGCACAATGTTGTAGCAACGCCTAATAACGGAGGCGGGTAGCCACGAAAACTAAAGGGTACTTTGTACCGCCTTGTAGAGCCCCTGGAGCTTCTGACATTGATGGATGTTTCGGCCGAACCACGCGGCCCTCCAAATCATCGCCTACGCTGAACCTTTCATACCACGTTTAATGTCAAATCCTTTTCCGATCAGAGATTTATTTATAGAGGTAAAGTGAGAAGAAAAACTTTACCTTAATATTTATAGAACAGAATGCCAGCTATACGCAGTGTTTGTAAGTATACTTATGTGTACTTTTTTAAAGGGAAGTGGAAGATAGGCAGATAGTTCACGTAATGACAGATAGATAAGGAAGAAGTCGGGGATAGATGAATTGCTCTTGCCGGGATTGACCATGCCGGGAATGGAACCCGGGAACCTAATAGTACACCATTGGCATTGGACATTATGTTTTGAAGAAAATTATGTTTTCAAAAATATTACGATTAATTGTAGTGTGTTTCATTCTATTTTCGACTATATTAGAGAAGAAAAAAAAATTATCCATAGGTACACGATTAACCGGAAGAGGTAAATAGTACAATTAACCATATTGAATTACGCATATCTATATTATAAAGTAGGTGTTTTAAAACATGTCTCAACGTTAAATAATTCCACTTATCAAAAATAATTGTTCTGAACATGCTTTTAAATCAAATTAACACAGGGTTTGTACACGGTTTGTTAATTTCCGTTTTAATTATGAATTACCTTCATGATTAATTAAGTATATTTCTCGTCGTAACATTACACGTGCTTTCAAATAAATTTATGCTGCATTTACACAACCCTAGTTATATATAATGTGCCTTATTTATGTATTTTATTTAAAAGTGTAAGCTAAAAACTAGTGAATTATTATTTGTTGTTTGACGTATTTCTGAATTTTATTAGTGTATTAATTTAAAGTATTTTAATTAGTGTTTATTCAAAGTTTATAAGATACAATATTATATAATAAGTAAGCTTACCTTTTTAAAATTATTTGTGCTGAATTTAACATATATTCTAATATAATTACAATTATTCTAAAACTGAGTATTAGATATGAATGAATAAAAAAATTGTCTAAAAATTGAGAAATAAAAAAAATACGCAAAAACTATAAGTTTATTAAAAAGTACTAGGCAAACTACATGCGCTAGTATTAGGGGCAATCGCGTCATGAAACAATGTTCAATTCAAATCGTGACGCAATGTGGGTAAATACTTCATCATAGGCACATTTTCTTATGTACATTTTCTTTAAAGGTGTACATTTCAATTTAATTATTCTCTTTGAAGTGCTGCTGAAGCACTTTAAGAGCGTATTATTACTTTACAATTAAAACATCGCTTGCCGGAAAACCTTTTTGATTGGATAATTTTGCAAACAATAGGTCAGTTCTGAGCTTTAAATGGAAATTTTAAAGGAAGCGAAAGATTTCTCGGGTCCAATGCCAAACAATAAGCTAATTCTAGGCGCACTAGGCGGTCAATGAGATATTGGTTTAGTTTGTAGATTTTAAAATCTCACGCGGCTGTGTATCTGGCCGCCAAGTGTACCATAACCAGAATAACGGCTAAGGCTTGCCTTCAACATATAAATTATACATACCCCTAGTCGGGCTTCAGCTCAGATATAGACACATTTTTTGAAAAAGAAGCAATTTAAAATATATTATTCTACACACCACGTAATACAAAACTGATCACTAAAGTTAGATTCACCATTAAAGTACTATTTTCTCCAATAAGTGAATTTTAAAAAGAGAAAAAAAAAAGCTCACGTAGACTTCATTTCGCCGCCTCGCGTCACGTAACGATATCTCGTCAAAGACTATAATGTAAATATTACCGAATGGAGTAATAAAATATTATGACAACCGTACGCCAGTGAATGTCTTATTATTAATATACATATATAGCGAGCATTGTAGTATTCCGTTTGTATTGGGAAATATTGAGCTGTTCATAGCAAATATTTTATATATTAATATATTGCAAATTTTATTTATGTATCTGAAATGAAGACTTATTCAATAAAGGAAAATGATAAAATGGTATGAAAATTTATGGGAGTAAAATCAAAATTTTAATACGAATGCCTTATGTTTTATGCGTTATAGTTACGTTCTATTTTTTTTTAATATTTTAGAATATCTGAAGTTTCATAGATATTGCGCCATCTAAACAATATTATTTTAAAAAAAGAACATTGTTGTTCTTTCGGCGTGTTCGAATTGTGAAAAAATTTAAATTTTATAATCGTTCGTAAGGAGTAACCTGCCACCCTTTTAAACAATAACTCAATGTCGCGAGGAAATGTAATGTTTTGTTTAATATTTAACAGCGGTTCTTTATTGTTTGGTCGCATCTGTTATGTCGTCTTCTATGTACTAAACGAGGAAAATATACTGGAATAAGGAAACATAACTCGTGTTCCTTCAGTATCGTAAAATATGTTTTTTATGTTGACAATTTGAAATTCGGGAATTCTATCATTTTATTTGTCAACGCGTTTCGCCAGTAAATTTTCATAAAAGGCAAATTTCGTTGTCATCGTTCAATATTTTTGTGCACCATAAGAACCGGCGTGTGTTAGGACTTAACAAATAAGAGTTCATTTTACTTGGTCTTATTTTATCTAATTTTACTCTTTGTTTTACTTGGTTAGTTTTAAAAATACAAAAGACAAGCTGTTGCACGCGACCCACTATTTTACTCGCTTATAATGTAGCTTTCTATAGGTGAAAGAAATTTCAAAATCGATCCAGTAGTTTTTGAGTTAATTTTTCTCTCTTTATAATATTAAGAATAGATATAGATATAAATTGTATACATCTCAAAAACATTAGACATGTCGTTTGTCATTTAAAATAAAATAAAATAAAATATCTAAAAGCCATATAATATTTTACATACACTAAATAGTTAAAGTCTAACATGGATTATATAAGAAAATGTATTTAATTATAAAGCTTTCAAAATTTAATAACCAAACAAGACTGACGTTAATTATTATATTCACGAATGAGAAGAAAATGAAAGGAAAAATTATATTCATTAAATTATGACGAAAATGAAATTTCATTTCTAATTATTCAAAATTCTATTCTCTTCAAGCTAAAGGAAATGACGACCTGACAGATATAACGTAATGAAATAAAATTCCTTTTATATCGAGATTAATAAATCTTTAAAAATTTCAAATTTGCAAAATTACTGGTTCTACCGAACATGTAAGTTTCCTTATTAAAAGGTAACAGGGCACATTGGCGGGGTAACCTTTTATATATTAATATAAAAAAGAAAAATATATGTAAAATATGAAAAAGATATAAAAGTAGCCAATTAAAACTTAAATAAGCTTAATAAGCTTAAATGAAAATGTAGTTGTTGTAGTAGTTGTTTATTTTTTCAGAAAATAGAATTTTTTGTATAAATTTGCCTGATTCAACTTTTTTAAATATAAATCTATTGTGCACTGTGTTTTTATCTGAGTTTTAATTTTACTCTAATAAATCAAATTAGGCGACGAAAATAATTAGTTTCTGCTAAGTTACATTTTGAAATAAGTTGAAAAGCGTTATTGCTCAAACATTGCACAAACTTAGGATTTACCGCTGACAATTCGAATTTTTCAGTATATCATTTGCCAATACAAAAGTTTCGAACCGTGGACGATAAATTTGTCGAAACTTGTGAGAGCAAGTGAAAGCAGTTTTCATTCATATACATTCGAAATGATATTTTCTTTAAAAGTTTAGGGAATTATGTGTTCTTGAATGAAACATTACATTTGTCGAAATATATTTTTATTTGCTTTTTAATTAGCCCGAAACAACAAGCTTCGCGATGATCACGTAAAGCGACGCCGTGGTCGCGTGGCAACGAGTCGTCACGTGACCCCCGTCGCTGTACGGTCCGAAATTTTGAGAAACCAAAAAAAAAAAATCGATTTTATTTTAATATCTTATGTGAAAACAGTTGTGTTTGGTGAAGGTTTCTAACGATACATCCGCCACAAACGAGATATTCTGATAGAATCCGAAGTGAAAATTCTCATATAAAATTACCTAGTGTGATTCTTCCGATTTACCTATCCACAAAAATAGACGCTAAACTTACTTAAAAGAGATGTATTATAGGACAAGGGCGTGTAATTGGAATGAAAGCAAAATGGAGCAATTGTATTTAGCTGAATTGTCCAATTAGACGAGTAACAGGGCTGTTGGCTGCGGGGGTGTGAACTGGAGCCTGCGAAAAAAAACATTACAGCTGTTTTGTTTCGTCACAACCTTCTTATTACGCACTGTCCGCTGACCCATTTTTCGTGTTTTGGGTCGAGCAATCCGCGTTAACGAATTATTGTTTTCTGTTCAATGGTTACTTTATTAGGTTCTAAAAAAAGTATGACTGACGTTCTACTTTGGCTGATAGGGGCGGAAGGCAGAACTGATAAATAAATACATAAATATAAATAAATAAATAATTTATCTGCGCGAACACATGTTCACAGGTTTTTTATTTATACGCAGCAGTTACGGTACAAATTATGTTCTACCCGACAGAATTATGCAAATATTTGAATTTAATTATTTGTTATAAAATGGTTATTAAACCGATTGTTTTATTAAATCGAAGTTATTATTAAATTCTCGATGTGCAATGTTTTACGTTTTCATACCGTATAGGTAACTGCTCGACCGATCATCATGAAATTTTGCATACACATTGTCATGGACACAGAAAAGGAATATAGGGTAACTATAATACAGAAAAAAACTACTTTTACCGACGAAAGTGTATACATATAAATAATTTCCTGATTTTAGTACTCGTAGTTTGCTTAATTTCATATCATTCAAAGGAAATGGCGCCTCAAAATCAATGGCGTCTGCTTTCTGCTAGGTCAGCAATTGTATCGCGAAGATGTTTCGTATTTACAGTCGTATGACGTTTGTACGTGGGCGAAGATGGGTCAACAGTCATTGAGTAAACAAAATACAGGCAGATGGCACGGTTACTCTAGTGTGAGTAATTTACTACTCATGGTTCAATGCCACGAAATGAACTTATGTAAGCTATTGTAGACGCAGTTATTTATGTCAAATATTATTAACTAGCAATCCACCCCGGTTTCATAAAATAGAAATTTGATAACAAAAACCTTCCTCTATTATTTCCATTAGTAAAAATCGTATCAAAATTTGTCGCGTTGTTTAGAAGAAATTAAATCTTATATATATATATATATATATATATAAATCAATGTAAAGTATATTTGTTCTCTATGGACTCCTAAACGGCTCACCCGATTTTAATTATGTTTTCAATTATGGAAAGAGGGATAAGTAGGGAGCGGGTCGCTAGTTATAAAATAATTAATGAATAAAGGGGTAACGAAGAAGTAAGAAATGGAAAGCGTCTTTTTTAATAATATTTAGAGACCTGATGAAGGCAAAGGTATTGATTAGATTATAACTAGCTGCATGTACCCATGGCTGCATGGTTTCGCACGGATCTAATTATTTTCAGTAAATTATATGTACAAACCTCCACCCTTTATCCCTCTTCCCATAAGTGAAAATTCTAATAAAATACTTAAGCTGGTTTGGAAGAAGATAGCGCAGAAACAGACCGAAGCAGATATCCTTTTTATTTTATAATATACGTCTGCTAGAACTGGAATTCAGGAGCCAGTTCAAATACACAAGTTCAAATTCACAAAATCGGTCCAGCCATTTAGGAGGTCACATACACACGGAGAAAAGAAATTTATATATAAAAGATAACTAATGCAATAGGTAAATAAGTGCCAATAAGTCAGAAAGTGTCAACTTGTCATAAAAAAATCGTTTGAGCTACTCTCATAAATAAGCGCCGTTTTTAGTTATTAAATATTTTTATGTATAATAAAAATCTGTCAAATTTCATCACCATAAACAATACAAAGCATTTGAAGGCATTAATTATTTTCTTTAACACGATAAAAAGTTCATTGGAAGTAATTAACATAATTTTTTTGACTCTATTTAGGTTGAATATTCCGAGAATACCTACCTACATCCGCGTATCTTTATAAATTAGGAATATTCTGATAATTGTAATCAAGGATATTCTCCTATCCTAAATGTAAATTAAAAAATAAAATAAGCCTTTATTACTGTAAATACAATGCGGTTATTATTACATTAGATAGTCAACGATCGGTTTTACAGCTTGTCCCTCGACAAAGGCCTCCCCCAAAAACTTCCATCTATCTCTTTCTCTTGCGATTCTCATCCATTTTGGACCGGCTACTCCCTTGAAGTCATCTTCCCAGCGTTTCACTTGTCGACCTTTACATCTTTTGCCATCCCTGGGGTAACAGAATGGTATAACAGAATGGTACCCCAGGGATGGCAAAATGTAAATTATGATGAATTAATTTATCTTCACAAACTTTCGCGTTCATAAGAAGTAAGTCGACGGTCCCTACGTACATAAAGACATGTCAAAAATGGCTATTTTTTATTTATTGAATAATTGTCTTTAGATTACCATTATAAAGTTCCTAAATCTAATAAAATATTCTAGAAAAAACAAAATTTATAATTACCTATACATATAATTATTTCAAGAGCAGTTTGAACATAAATTACGCTCTCCTGTAAACCCCGGTTTTAGACATGTCTTTATGTACGTAGGGACCGTCGAAGTATTCTAATTAATTTCTGCGTAGTTTTTCTAATTTTCTGTGTAATTTTTTTAGTAATATTATTACGAATAAGCTATTTAAAAATAAGCGAAACCGTTTTATTACTTTTTGTGGTTGTCTAAGGGTAATAAATTTGGTAAGAAAGTGGTTATATTTTTTACCTGCTCAATGAATATTAAAATCTGAAATTATTAATAGAATTGTTTACAACTGATTTATATAGACATTTATCGATAACAGTATGTTTCTCTCGTATAAAATCAATTGTGCCGAATAATACGAGTAGGTACCTATACGTCTTCGGAATGAATAAAACTTCGTTAACATCAAAAGTTATTTACAAAGTGTTTTCCTTTTCTGATCGATTTGTTGGCAAACAAACACTATGAGAGGAAAGTGTGCCTGAGTCGTCTTCGGTAAACAATAGATTCAATTTTATGTCTTTATCTTCAGCCAGTCAACTACAGATTGTTTGGTTAGCGCGCAGCATTTTAGCGCTCCGATACGACAAATAGAATGTACATAAGTTGAGAAAAATATTGTTTGCATTTCAGAAATCGAGAGGATTGTTTGTTTTATATATATATTGCTTTCAACACAGGACATGTAACTATTGAAAAAGTAGGGTAAAGTTTTACTCGACCGTTTAAATATTACTGTGTTTATAGGAAAAGCCTTTCCCAAATTGATCGATAGAAAATTATTTCAAATGAGTCTTTGGATTTTGCTTTTTGCGGATTTCGCACATTTATCTTCTTCTATATATACAGGGCGTCCCAAGACTATGCGACGTGAAGGAAAGTAGGTACCATAAATATCGTAGATAGGATATTTTGCTGAAAGAAGACTTTATGTTATTTTTAGAAGTTAGTAATACTGCATTCAAAGATTTTCTAAAAATTACAGGTATATAAAAATTGTACCCCGGGCGAAGTCATGAGGCATGCCAGAGTGCATTTCCCTATCCTTATCTTGCGGCGCGGGTGTAGCATGCTTCCCCGCGTCCTTAGAATGCATTAAATTATATAGATCTTATAATAGATAAAGTAAATACGACTAAATGAGATATGATGTACACAACTAAATAACTACACTACTAGTGATGTACAAATCTGTGATAAAATGTCTAGAAAAATATTAAAGCAAGCTTCGGTTCGGTTACACGTCAGGAATAAATTAAGGGATGTGCTTGTGGGGACTTTTCTTTACGAATTAAAAGTAGTAAAATAAAAGGAAAAGAAAATTCCCTTCTAGACATTTGAGAAGATTCAAATTAAATATTTTACTCACTCTTATTAATGAATTCTCTCATTAATGAATCTAAATTATTATTAAAATTAATTTTAGTTTCCTAATTAAATATCAATCAAATATCAAATACAGGGTCCTTCAAATTTGATCCAATTTACCCTTTATCCTTATTCTAAGGATCCTTATTCAAAGGACTTGTGTTTCCAGGAGACGGTCCACTTCACTTATGTAGGAGCTATATTTGAAATATATCATCATTTATCAAGATAATAATGTTTTCTGCTTATCAAATATTTATTTATTTATTTAATTTTATTGTAATTAGAAAACAATACAGTATAAAAAATACTATACAACTCACAATAGATATTTATACAGTTTTCGCATATAATTTGCACACTAGATTACCTATTTATTTGTTTAATTATTTGGATTTTTCACTAGTAAAGAATATTATATACAAGGGATCTAAGGATTTATAACAAGACTAGCTGACCCGGCAAACGTTGTTTTGCCTTAAAAATAATTAAAAAAAAATAACCCTTATCATAGGGGTATGGAAAATAGATGTTGGCCGATTATCAGACCTACCCGATAAGCACACAAAATTTCATCAAAATCGGTCCAGCCGTTTCGGAGGAGTTTGGCAATAAACACCGCGACACGAGAATTTTATATATTAGATATAAAGATGGTGTGAGATGTTGTCTATCATATTGATATAGTCTATGGAATGACAGCGTGCCTTGGAGATAAGAGTTGTAGACTGTGTGTAATGGCGTTTTGTTAGGCTTATGATATATATATTAAAATTAGTAAAATACTTTGTGTACAAAACTGTTTATTAATAAAACTTATAAGAAATCATTACAGTGACTAATTTCTAAAGACATTACATGGCGCTGCGGACAAAAACAAAAACATAACATAAGGAAACAAACATCTTGTTGAAGCGGAAAAATGGATATGCTCAAACCACCCACATGCTTAAAAATAGACGCTAAGGATCTTAAAAGTGAATTCAAAGAATGGCGTCAACGATTTAATATTTACATCACGGCTAGTGGTGCGACGGATAGACTCTCCGAAGAACAAAAAAAAAAGCAGTACTATTACACTGTATTGGTGAGCAAGCATTACGCGCGTACAATACATTCGAAAATGCAGAAAAACTAACCTCAGAAGAAACCTTAGTGCAATTTGAAAAATATTGCTCTCCACCGTCAAATGAAACCTATAATAGATACATATTTTTCACCAGAAAAATGAAGGGAAATGAGTCATATGAGGAATACTTCACACAATTAAAAAATCTTGCTGCTGAATGTAATTTCGAAAATTTAAAAAGTGGTCTCATAAGGGACCAGATCATAATGGGAACACAGGATATACAACTAAAAGAAAGACTGCTCAGAATAACGGATCTAAATTTAGAAAAATGCATGCAGATATGCATTGCAACAGAAGTTGCTCAAAAACAGATTACCAAATTGTCAGCCACAGCGGAACCACAGGTGTCAAGTATAATAAACAATCAAAACAGAAAAAAGCCTCAGTGGGATACAACAAAATACAAAAGAAGAAGCCGATCACAAGAATATAGAAAAAGGGAACAGTCCCAGGAGAAAAATATATGTGGGAAATGCGGAAGCAGACATGCTTATGGTCAGTGTCCAGCTTATGGAAGGAAGTGTGCAGTGTGTCACAAATATAACCATTTTGCGAAGCAGTGCAAAAAAGTATCCTCAGTAGTACAAGAAAAAGAGTTTAAAATATACACTATCGAACACTTTGTATCAACTCTTAGTGATAAGTGTGATAACAAACAAAATGAATGGTATGTCAACATCATCATTAATAAAACTAGAGTACTATTTAAGGTAGATACTGGCTCACAAGTAGACATAATAAATAAAGAGGTAAAAAGTAAATTAAAAATAAATTGTGAAAAAACTTATGTGAAACTAAAAAACTTTGATAATTCTTACATCGATATATGTGGTGTAGCCTCTTGTCAATTATCATACAACAATAATAAATGTGAGTCGAAATGTTATGTAGTTAACTTCAATAGTCCATGCATATTAAGCCTGACGTCGGCAACAAAATTAGGAATTATTAAAAATGTCAATACATTACTAAGTGAGTCGAAAACAAATGATATTGTTAAAGATTATGGTTCATTATTTATAGGCTTAGGGGAGATAGATTATACATATGATATCAAGTTAAAGGAAAATTGTACACCAGTAGCTGAATCTCCTAGAAAAATACCATTTAAGATGGAAACTAAAATTAAAAGTGAGTTAGATAGATTAGAAAAGTTAGGTGTCATTAGGAAAGTCACTGAGCCAACAGAATGGGTAAATTCAATGGTTGTTACCAATAAACCAGATAAAAGCATTAGAATTTGTATTGATCCCCAGAATTTAAATAAAGCTATTATTAGAGAGCGGTATAAAATGTCAACTTTTGAAGAACTAGCAGCTAAAATGCCTCAAGCAAAATATTTTTCAGTTCTCTATGCCTCTAAAGGATTTTATTTGATAAAACTTTCTCCGAATAGTCAGTTACTTACAACATTTAATGCAGGTCATTTCGGTAGGTACTGTTATAACAGACTTCCCTTTGGCTTGAACTCAGCTCCAGAGGTTTTTAGTAGATGTTTTTCAGAGATATTTAAGGATTGTGAAGGAGTAGAAATCTTTGTGGATGAAATTATAATATGGGGTCAATCACTTAGTCAACATAATGAAAGATTAAAAAATGTGTTAGAAAAAGCTAAAAAAGCTAATGTCAAATTTAATATGGAAAAATGTAAATTTGGGGTACAAGAAGTAAAATATGTCGGTCACATATTAAGTTGTGATGGTATAAAACCAGACCCAGAAAAAGTTAGAGCTATTTTAGAAATGGATGAACCCAAAAATAAGAAAGAATTACAAACCGTGTTAGGGATAGTTACGTATGTGTCTAAATTTCTGCCCAATGTATCTGATTTAACTTATTCATTAAGACAACTATTAAGAAAAAATATCGAATTTATATGGTCTGATAAACAAAAACAAGATTTCTTAAATTTAAAGAAAATATTAACATCTCAACCCGTACTAAAATTTTATGAAATAGACAAACCTATTACTTTATCTGTTGACAGTAGCAGTACTGGTCTAGGTGCTGTTCTTCTTCAGGATAACATGCCAGTTGCATATGCTTCAAAAGCACTTACAGATAGTCAAATAATGTGGGCTCAAATTGAGAAAGAAATGCTAGCAATTGTGTTTGCATGTGAAAAATTTCACCAGTTCATTTATGGAAAACAAATTTTAGTCGAGACAGACCATAAGCCACTTGAATTTATTTTTAAAAAATCTATTAGTGAAACCCCTTTAAGATTGCAACGTTTACGTTTAAGAATACAAGGATATGACTTAGTGATTAAATTTAAACCGGGAAAGGAATTATTGGTGGCCGATGCTCTGTCTAGATCAGGGTTCCCCAAACTATTTTGGACAAGTGACCCCTTTTCAACAATGAACTGTTACCTCAGACCCCCATGGTCAAATTACCTACTTTTAAGACCAACCCCCTTATTCATAATGGTCCGCTAACTTAAAGCAGCTATCTATCTTAGTCTATCTTTAGTTTTTTCCTATTGGTACAAAATACCTAGGTACTAAGGTGCCAATTAGAAAACTTTGCACTTGGTTAAGTGAGTGAAGTTGATTTCATTTTCTCGTCAAAATTTAACAAAATAAAAAGACAATCCAATTCAGTAAATATCAAGTTTAATTTATAATTATTACAAATTAATACATAAAGCATCTTAAGTTGGTAGGAAATTATATTTTAAAAACTATTAATTCGCAAAGAGAAAATAAAACATTCAGTGCGATGGATGAACCTGGTGACTATCTACCAATCTAGCTACATCCGGTTCAATATTAGTGAGTTGCAGCCTTAAATCTCCACGTTCGTTGATTTTCAAACGGTTTCTTTGTTTTGTCAAAATGTTTGTTACCACACTGAAGCTTTTTTCAACTAGATATGATGATGGAAAAGCGATAAGGTATTTTTCAGCAATGTTCCACAATGTAGGATACTGTGTTTCAATTTTGCGTTGCAACCAGAACTTCTGATAGCCTTGGTTGAACTTTTGCTTAAGCTCTTCGTCTGTGCTGATGGTAATCAACTCTTCTTGCATTATCACATTGGCTTCTTCTATGGCTGTGGTGTTATACGGATTTATTATCCATTGAGGAATTTGTAAATTTAAAAGATCATCAAACCTCTCCGTAAAATCCTTGTGTAATGCGTCCAAGTGAGTAACATATAATAAAATGTCATCATCTTGAAGCATTTTTGGTAATTTTGACAAATGCGGAAACTGCGAATATTCTTTTCTGCCTAAATTTTGTTTATAAAGAACTAGTTTACCCACGAAGGCCGATATTATTGATTTTGTTTTAATCAAGTTAAGATCATCACCCTGTAGTTGCAAATTAACTTTGTTGAACATTCCAAAGATATCAGTCAAGTAATAAATATCTGTTTTACAATTGTTCAGATTTTCTTTCAAATTCGGATCTTTTTCTTGTAAAAACTCCAACACAGATTCAAAAAGGGCTGAAAATCTTTCTAAGCAAGAGCCTCTTGATAGCCAGCGAACTTCAGTGTGCAGAAGTAACCGAGTAAAGACTTCGTCGTTTTCGTCACATAGTTGAGCAAATAACCGAGAGTTCAAAGAATTGCTTCGAATCTTGTTGATAGCATTTATTACATATTGTAAAGACTTATGCAATCTAGGACTCAGCTTTTTTACTGCTAAATGCTGCCTGTGAATCACACAGTGAATAACCAGTACATCAGGCAGTTGTCGCTTTAAGTGAGCTATAAAGCCACGATGACGACCAACCATAGACGGTGCACCATCAGTCGCAACAGAAACAATATTCTTCCATGGAATAGCTTTATCAGTAAAAAAATGTTCCACGGCCTGAAAAATCGATTCTCCTCTAGTATCAGTCTCTAAATATGCAGCAAAAATCAGTTCTTGGCACATATTTTCATCTTTGATAAATCGAACATATCCTAACAATAGAGCTTCATTGCCGGGTAATGTAGACTCGTCCAACTGGAGAGAGAATCTGCGGGTCTGTAAGAACTTGCATAAAATGTTTTCCACATCGCGTCCCATCTCATCTATGCGTCTCTGAACGGTGTTGTTGCTCAAAGGTATTCTCTTTAAAATATCATGTGCGGGTTTGTGCAATACATTGTTAAGGACCTCCGCAATGGCTGGTAAGATAAGCTGCTCTCCAATTGTATGGGGTTTCCCCGACTTCGCTATTAGTAAAGATATATTATAGGACGCTCGTAAACCATCATTGTCTCGAATAGATGATGACGCAAACATCGATCCTATGGATGGCCTTTTGTCTAGTTTTTCTTTCAGTGCTTGAAAATATGACAAGGGCTTACTTTTTTTGTTAGCATGTACTCTTGATAAGTGGTCATCCATTTTTGAAGGCTTCATGGCATCGTTACTAAATACTTTTTCACATATGAGACACATCGGGAAGTGTTGATTTGATGGAGATGCAATAAATCCGAACTTCAAGTAGTCCAAACTGTATTGTCTGCATTTTTTTTTCGTGTCCGCCATCATAAAACTTTCAGTAATTCTGCAAACAAAAAAATAAGGAACCTAAATAAAAAACAATAATAAACTGTTAAATTTGCACACTATCTTATTTTTATCACACTCAGTTAATGGATTCTTGTTAAGTATTACTGACTTACTCTTTGATAAACTTTGATACCTATATTGGGAAGTAACTACAGTAGGTAATTAGGTATAGAAACTTCGTATTAGGTAATTAGGTAGAATAAGAACGAAAACCAAAGACTTAAGTGTTAGTAATTTTTACAAATACAATTATACATACCTATTTAAAATATGTTGTATGTTGTGTTTAACACTTTTTCAGTCACTTTACTTCACTTAATTTAGCTTTGTAATAAGTTTGTAATCTCTTGAAATAAATGAGTACTTAGCTATATGAGTTTTTATCGTTCAAGCTCCAACGAATTTCAAAACGCAAATGAACTTTCAACCTAAATGCAAGCTCGTTAAATAGTAAAATATCAGGAACATGTTTGGACTTGATCATGAATTCGTTCGTCTTAATTCGCGTAAAGCCGCTATCACACTATTCAATTTGAACGATTCCAATTTAGGAAATCGGAAGGTGTGATCGCAGTTAGAACAGATTGGATTCAATTAAGAGTTTATCCATTTTCAACTCTATATCTTCGATTTAGAAATCAATTTAGCGTAGTGTGATCACGAGCTCACTACTTAGATTCCTAAATAGGAATCGTTCAAATTGAATAGTGTGATAAGCACTTTATCGTCAAATAGAGAGCAAGTCAAAACGCCGCTGAAAGACGTACGCTCCAACTCAATCTTGCACAAACTTGTCCACATAGACTTGCCGAGTTTTTCATCTTGTACGAACTTGAAACTTTACATTCCTGGAACATTATTTCCTACAAAAATATTAATTATTCTTAGTACACGTAACACAACATAAACAATACAGTAACTACCTACTTACCTATCTTGAAAGTTTTAAATAAGAACTTGTGTTAATATAATAGGGGTCGATTTTTAGACCTCGTCGACCCCCAAAATCACTTTTCGTTTATGTCGACCCCTAGGAAACCGATATCGACCCCAAGGGGTCGATATCGACCACTTTGGGAATCCCTGGTCTAGATCCTATGTGGAAGATAATAATTGTTGTAAAAATATAGATACGAATGTAGAATGTCATGTGTGTATGGTTGTTAATAGTATAAATATCAGTGAAAAAATGTTAAAAATATTTAAAGAAAGAACCAATGAGGATGATGATTTATTATTATTGAAACATTACATTACTACTTCATGGCCACCTAAAGAAAAATTACAAAATAACTTAAAATATTACTATTCAATAAAGGATGAGTTATATGTTGTTAATGATTTAATATTTAAGAATACATCATTGGTTGTTCCTAAAACATTAAGAAAAGAAATGTTAAGTAGAATACATTTTAATCACTTAGGTAAAGAAAAATGTAAAAATAGAGTTAGAGGAGTTCTATTCTGGCCATTTATGAATAAAGAAATTGATGATCTCATAGAGAACTGTGACATATGTCTCCAATTTCAGAAAAATCACTCATATGAAAATTTAATTATCCGAAAAAACCCCGATAAACCATGGCAAATAGTAGCCTGTGACATGTTTTTCTGTAATGATAGGATTTATTTGCTGATTGTAGATTATCTAACAAAGTATGTAGAAGTTATACCATTAAAAGATCAGTCTTCCGAAGAGCATATAAGTGCTCTGAAATCTGTGTTTGCCCGTTGGGGAATACCTGATGTTCTTTATAGTGATGATGGTTCTCAGTATAAAAGTCAATTGTTTAAAGAATTTTGTGAAGAATGGAAATTCAAACATGTAAATTCCACTCCATATTATGCCAGATCAAATGGTATGGTAGAAAGATATATACAAACTGTTAAGAAAATGTTTAAAAAATGTATGTTAGAAAGGAAAGATATATATTTAGCATTGTCCGAATTAAGAAACACACCAGTTGATTCAGAAATAAATCTATCACCTAATCAGATGTTAATTGGTCGTCAAACCATATCTATGTTGCCTTCATTAATAAAAAAGAAAGTAAACTATAATAACATATATAAACATAACTGTAAAAAAAATAAGGTTATTAAAAAATTCCATGATTATAGAAATAAGGGTAAAGAACAAAAATTTTATAAAAATCAAAATGTGTTTGTTAGAGATAGAAATACCAATAAGTTAATTTTTGCAAAAATAATAGATAAAAGTAATAAGCCTAGAGCTTACAAGTTGTTACTAGAAAATGGACAAATTATTGTTAGGAATACTTATAATATATTTAAAGGTTCTAAATATAGAAAATTTAAAACAAATACCTATGGATATGATTTGGATGACTTAGAAATAAATAAAAATAACAATAGTAATAATATTAATAGAGAAAGTATTAAGAAAAACGTAACATTTGCTGAACCCATAATAGAGCCTGTGAAAACAACTAGATATGGTAGGCAAATAAGAAAACCTTCATATTATAATGATTATGCTTAACTTAAAAAAAAAAAGAAGGGGGGTGTGAGATGTTGTCTATCATATTGATATAGTCTATGGAATGACAGCGTGCCTTGGAGATAAGAGTTGTAGACTGTGTGTAATGGCGTTTTGTTAGGCTTATGATATATATATTAAAATTAGTAAAATACTTTGTGTACAAAACTGTTTATTAATAAAACTTATAAGAAATCATTACAGTGACTAATTTCTAAAGACATTACAGATGGCATCTTTTTTTAAATTATATCCCATTCATTTTACCTCATTCGTAATTTCTAAATATTACTCGGAATTTATTAAAACTGGTAGTAAATATACAAAAACATTTAACACCCCTGAAAATTTGGCTCGTATAAGTGAAAATAAAAGTCGGCTTCGTGCGTGTACATAATCCGACTGGAAAGTTACTCAGCTTCGTATATTCAGTTTGTATTTATTATGTATACTCTCGGCTGTGTAATAATGCGAAGCTTATTTCATTTCTGTAGACGTAATGGATTAGGCGATATGAAATACATGTCCACGTTTAAATAAACGATTTTTGAAAAAAATGTTCCCTAGTTGGTATTTTTGAAAGGATGTTTGCTCGTTGTTAATTTTCTTAATTTCATTCTTAATCATTGTTTATTCTTATTTTCTACAGTTAAAGCTGTACTTTTTTTAGTAAATCCCGGTCCAGGAAAAAATCCAAAATTACCTGAAAGACGATAAAAGGCTGCAAATTAACAAGGCCAATACAATATTTGATTTAAGTTTGAAAATTGGTTTTCTTAATATATCGTATTTATGGTCATAAATTTAATTTATTCTTGTTTTAGCTTAAGTTTGATTAATTAAATTTAAATGTTCTCACGGCTATTATATATTTTAGTTTTATTTATACTTACACAAATAGAAGTCACGTTACAGTATGGAAAAAAATATTTAAAAATTATTTTAAAATGACTACATATTTCAAAGACAGATAGGTTTAACATAAGATAAATTGAGCAGAAGGACAAAATAAGAGCTACGTAGTAGAATAAAAGTTAATGTAAGTATATAATTAAATTAACTTTATTAAGTGTGCTGTCATTCAAGCTTCAACATAAAATCTTTAACTGCGTTCCAACTACGTATACTTAAGAAATACCTACTGTGTAGTTTTAGGGCCTATGTACACGTCGTCTTCTAAACGAGCTGACGATGCACATTGAAGTGGTTGAACGTGATCAGGATGCTCAGCAAACTCAAGGCAGTCGGCAAGTTATGACCTTTGCTTTGTATCGCTACAAACGCCCAGATAAGTAAGTCTACATGAATGTGCTGTAAACGCGCGTCTGTAACGATACCTTGACACCCCTTTCCCTGCTTTCGACTGTTTTAAAAGTGTTTTTAACTTGCATTTGTTTTGATACAAATGCGCATGTGAAGCGCGTTTCATTTGCGATTGTAACGATAAAAACGCATACAAGCTGCTGCTAATACGCGCTGACGACGCGCAGAGGGCGAGCTAATCAAAACCGCGCGTCCTCAGCTGTCGTGTGCATAGGCCCTTAGGCGAAATTATTATGGATTTTTTTACTGTCAAACTATTATGGATGTTGCTCGCGTTGTATTAAAATGGAAAATCAATTAAAAAATTTCTAAAGTTTGTTGTATTAATTGAACTGTATTATGGACAAAAGTTTTGAAATAAGTACCATCTGTTGAGTAGGAAAATTTGAAATATCTGACGACATTAAAGAAATAGATCAATCAATCTCTATCTCATACATTTGTCAGTAATACTTCTTGAGATTTTATAGGACGCATTATTTGCGTATACATAGTATTCTATTGGATTATAGATAAGCGCCCGCAGCGATCGACTTGTTGGCGCCTG
This sequence comes from Synanthedon andrenaeformis, assembly GCA_936446665.2. Taxonomy (NCBI): domain Eukaryota; kingdom Metazoa; phylum Arthropoda; class Insecta; order Lepidoptera; family Sesiidae; genus Synanthedon; species Synanthedon andrenaeformis. The sequence goes on along the minus strand of OW387788.2, from coordinate 3,979,866 downwards.
TCGAAGGCTCCACTTTCCCAACACATTTCCGCTATTTAAAAGGTCGACGAACCGACTGTCATCTTCAGTCTAGCCCATATCGTGTGATTAATGGATAAAATACATTCGCTCGTCAATATGCAAGTTTGTTTACCATTGTAGGCAGGCAGGCTAACGGTCCATGGTTCACGGTCAACTTGCTGGTAAATGGCTAACGTCGCCGTCGACTGTTGAAAACCATGGGGTTTAGGAGGGGATAGAAAAATTGGTCCTGGCTTCCCTCAGTCACTCACCGAAACACACCATACGTGCTTTTATTAAACGGTGGTGTTCCTGTGCCGCAAAACGGGTTGCCCAAAATACTGAGATACGCAGTGTGCCCTGCCACTATTTTCCAAAAAAAAATAAAAAATAATAATCTCAAATTCTATTGCTAAACAATGTTACTGTATATATATTTATTGAAATTATTGCAATACTTGTGTTATAGTAAAACTATTTAGTGAATACCTATTATGTACTTTGATAATTTCCTAAGGATATACACGTTCCTATAGTACTGAACCAAGTGTGCAGGCGAAAGATAAATACAGTCTAGAAAAACAGCCTCAGGTGAATCGCTGCTTTAGAAGTAGACGTTACTGATGGCAATGTAAATATGGTTTGTTTTTATGTGTTTTATTTGTGTGTGTGTATGTACGTTTTAGTGTAGACAGCACATTGGAATGGGATTTTATTTTCGCAATCTTAAGAATTAAAATACAAAATAATAGAGAAAGAATTTCATTGATCAAAATAAACAATAACCTTCATTGGGGTCTCAAAGTAGACTCTGTCACGCAATGAAGACTTCATCATCATGTGAATGTTGAAGCTATTCAGCTTTTCAATAAAATACTTAAATATAGTTAAGTGGTTAAAAAGTAGTAAACCTTTTGTTTTGGTTTCGTGACAAATAAGAGGTATGTAAAATGAAGTTAGTGGTAAAGAGTACAAAAAAAAAAGTGTATTCCACTTAATAGAGACAGTAGGATTCGTATTATCCATATTTTCTACGTTATTAATACATAAAGAACATTAGTTTCAATTAAAGTTGCTCATTAGTCTTACGAATATATATTTTTTAATATTAAGGATGGCAGACAGGTTGAACATCCAGTTAATGGTAGCTATCGTCGCCTATAATACAAGCATCGCCATAGGTGCTGCAAGGCGCTGCAGACCACAGTAGAATAAGGATAAGGGATTGGAAAGGGATAGGAAAATAGGTCCTGGCATCCCTTACTAACTCACCGAAATACAACAGCACGTGTGCTGTTACTTCACGGTGGTCTTCTGTAACGGAGTATTTAATGGCTCTAGACGGGCTGCCCAAATGACCGCGAAAAGCAGTATGCCCTGATATATTTTCCAGATCTAGACCAGTCAATTTTACAAAATTCGTTTCAAAAGTTGACACAGCAGGGAATCGAAACCGGAATTCCCGAAACAGAGCGTCAAGGAAAGCACCCTAACTACTCATCCAAATTGTAATAAAAAGAATATATTTTCCTAGATAAATCTTAGTTTATAAAAAAAAAGCAATGTTTCTTGTCATGTCAATGTTTTGCGTGCAATAAGAAGATTATTTTGGTGAGGCGAAATCAAAATTGTTTCGACAAGTCCTTTCTTACTCCGAGTATTATTACGTGTAATAAGAAGGCATTTTCTTCAATAGTGACACTAATCTTCACAGATGTCGCTTCGAACCTAGCGCTTTGTTTGTATCTGACACATGTTTGATAATCAGATTTCAAATGAAAAGTCACTCACAGTAAGTAGTGAAATCACAAGACGCAACATTATATGAAGAAAAAACAAATAAGTAGTCTAAAGAGAAAAATAATGAAAATTGTGTGAAGTAAAGAAGTAGTTTTACTATTGGCTGACACACGTTTCAAGTGAATCTTACTCCGACTGTACAGTTGACAACTGTCATATATTTAAACGAAATTAATGAAAATAAGGCGTCCGAGTCTAGTGTTTTACTTCACAAAAATACCTATATTGAAAATTCCAGTTGTAAAAAATGCAGTTTAAACATATGCAGTTTTTTAGGCATACTTTTCTAATTTTTTATAATCTGTACCACTACAAAAATACAAAGTATGTTCACACAACACCCCACACTAACTATTTTTACACAAAAAAATATGTAAATTATATTAATTTGAATATTTCTTTCGAAAAGATATTAAAATGAGTCCGAAATTCGTTTGCAATATAAAAGACGAAAAAACCGTTTAGAATTAAGATGAAAGAAACTGTAATGTCGTCAAATAAAATTAACAAGCTTGTAATTAGTTCTATTAAAATTAATAGAAACTTCTAAACTCCCTGCTTGCTTTTAGACTAGACTAGAGTACAAAGTCTTCAAAGATGTAGTTATAGAATATTATCGCACTGTTTATACTATAACTTAACAGTGTTTGAATAGTAAGTTAGTTTGTAATAACGTTGTGAATCTATAAGTAAATTAGTAGTTCGAATTTATACAGCGATTACTTAATAATATGTAGTTTAATTTATAACATAACTGTTTTGTATTAGCGTATATGTGTTACTTATATTCAGTTCTTTCCTCAGTAATAATATAAGAAAATAATATTCAGCAATATTATTTTCTTTGCTAGACATAAAAAGTTCGTGTAATATAAAAAAGTTCTTGTTCTTCTATACTTCTATACTATTTAATATTATAAAGAGATAAAATTTGTATTTTTGTATGTTTTTAATGAATAAATTCAAAAATTACTTGACCAATTTTGAAAATTCTTTCACCTATAGAAAGCTACATTATCAGCGAGTAACATAGGCTATATATATTATTAGGGGTTAAAGTATGAAATTGCCGATTTGTACTGAAAAATAAAAATTCGTTTTTTTTTTTAATTTAACATATTTATTTAATCAAAATAATTACCATTATTATCTATACATTGCTGCCATCTAATAGGAAGCTCATTTATGCCTTTGCGATAGAACTCTGGTGATCTAGATTCGACAAACTGTGTGAAAGCATTTTGCACTGCCTCCTGAGAAGAAAACTTTTTATCACGCAGAAAATTGTCCAAATCACGAAAAAAATGGTAGTCCGTTGGAGCAAGGTCTGGCGAATACGGAGGGTGACGAATGGTTTCTAATTGCAGTTCCTGTAGAGTTAAAACGGTTTCTCGTGCTGTATGAGGTCTCGCGTTATCATGGAGCAATAATGGTGAAGATCGATTCATAAGTCGGGGCTGTTTCACTGTTAGTTTCGCTATCATTGTTCGGAGTTCGGCGCAGTAGACATCTGCCGTTATTGCTTGACCAGATCGGAGAAAGCCATAGTGAATAACACCACGCTGAGACCACCAAACAGTTACCATTACCTTTTTATTGGTAAGCTTTGCTTTAGGACACTGTTGCGGCGTTTGACCTGGGGTCAGCCATTGCATTTTCCGCTTACGATTATCGTAAAGAATCCATTTTTCATCACATGTCACAATTCGATCCAATATTCCTTCATTTCTGTATCGATTCAACAAGGCAACGCAAGTTTCAACACGCGTTTCTTTCTGCAGATCAGTCAAATCATGAGGCACCCATTTTTCATATTTTTTTATTTTATTGATTTGACGCAAATGAGTCAATATTGTTGGTAAGGTAACGTTAAACCATGCCGCTAATTCCTGGGTAGTTTGGCTCGGATCGGCTTCCACCATCTCTTTCAAATCATTGTTATTCACCTGTGTGGGCGGTCTTCCACGTGGTTCGTTCTTCAAATCGAAGTTTCCATCACGAAAGCGTTTAAACCAAAATCGCACAGTGCGTTCATTAGCAGTCCCCTCTCCAAACGCAACATTAATATTGCGAGCTGTTTCTGCCGCGTTAGTTCCGCGTTCGGAACTCGTATTCAAAAATCACACGAATTTTCGAAGTATCCATCTTTATTGTCTAAGCTGAATAAAAAAAACAACTGAAAGTTGATAATCGAATGTTGCACATTTTTTAAAAGAAGAACTACATAGGTACCGTATGAAAAAAGTTTCACTCCCAAATCTCAAACCATGAAGGTTCTATGTCAATTCGAAGTACCTATTACAATAAAACGGCCTATTATTATAAAGTTACGCGGGCGAAGTCGCGTGCAACAGCTAGTTTTTTATGCACTTGATTGTAGTTGGCTACGGTTGCCTGTAACACAATCATCAGCACATATTGCAAGTGGTTTCCCGTGCCGACCAGAATCGGATCAAGGATAAGTGATTAGAAAAGGCTTTGAACACAGTAGCACAAACGCTATAACTTCACGGCGTACATAAAAATCTATATTATTTAACATCACCGGCTCTTATTTTAGTTTACTGTGTCTAAGAAAAGATAATTCCACTCTTAACGTTCAAAGCTATAAAAGAGTTATTATCTATACTTAATAAAGTAAGAGATAGGGATAATAAAATAAATTTATTTGTTAGCTTAATGTTGTTAAAGCTGTTAATCTTCTTATGTTAAGCTAATGTTTGCAATATATTGTGATTTCCACCACCTAAACTCCAAACCAAACTACCTAACCAAACTAAACTCAGAATATAGTTTTATCGAGAATAAGGGGAAATGGTTATTGCTTTAGAAGAATGGAAAGGAAACCTTGGAAAATATGACCCATTTTTATAGTGGCGAAATGTTACGTCGGGTTTGTTGGATAACAAAATTGTCTATTTTAATGTAAGTACATATTTTTTTAATCAATTTTTATCTGTTTATTTTATCGATCTAATTGTTAAAAAGATAGAACCGATAGGCAAAGGCTATATAAAGGACAAACAAATTACTTTTTACACCTTAAATATATATAGCGTTACTTACTGTGTAAGTATTTAAAACTACAGGAAAATCTCTGCACACTTAGTTTCGAAATATAAATGTAAAGCTATATTTTTATTTGATCACGTGACAAGTTATAGCAGTCGTTGAAATGTTAAATTTTATTTTAATAAACAAATAAAAAAAGAATAGAAGTGTAAAAGTCGTAACAAATTCTTCCCCAGCAAATATCGGCGATGAGTTGCGAGCGAAAGCGATAATAAAATGCTCGTAAATCAGTTGAATGTTGCTTTCTCCGCAGATTTTCACGTAATAACGAGTCCAGTCCGGGGCAAGTCTGTAATTCATGTCCTCCATAATCGATGCGTTGTCCTCGTCTCACTTTACGCACTATTTGTAGTGAAATTTAGACTTAAGATTGATATCAAATTGCCGACCTAATAAGGGCCGCGGGTCGACACTGGGTCCAGGCTGCTTTTTTGTTGCGATGGCGGCTAGAGTGCTTATGCGAGTACTATTGTAAAATACTTCCTGTTCTCATCTACGGCAGTCAAACATGGGCATTAACAGACTAGCAACTTGCCAGCACGCAATGGAAAGGAGTATGCTGAATTTGAAGATGTCCGACAGACTGCAAAAGAATTATTCTAGCATCCCATGGGATCCTCGACATGGGAATCAAGTGGAGGGAGGCCTGAGCAACCGTGTCATCAAAAACAAATGTAAATTGTAAAATGATGGGTGAAGCCCGTTGATGTACTAGCGTAGTACATTTATATCATTGCGGAAGCCTATTCTACTAGTGGACGTCCTATTGCCCTAAAAAATGGTTCCAACTAGATCCATAAAACATTTATTGGTATCCGTTTATTGCTTCGATATACTGGTACTATCTGTTCAATAGGACTTCGACCGTATTAAATTTTGTTCACCCGTGGAAAGTTCAATACAAAAGTTTCGTTCTCCCATTATTTTTCAAGGAAACTTTATTTTTACACACGGGTGGCAACTGTCGCCTATATAACATAAGCAACGCCACATGTGTTGCAAGTACAAATTGTAGTAGGATTAGGGATATAAGGGATATAGTAGAATTAGGGAAATGGGCTCTGGCATCTCTTACTCACTCATAGAAACACAACAGCAAACGTGCTGTTATTTCACGATGAGCTTCTGTAAGGGGATGACTACTGCTGCCAGATGGGCTTCCCAAATGATTGCAAAATGAAGTGCACCCTGCTACTACTTAAACAGCTGCCCGGCCAGGTCCGGGCTGTAGGGTGGATGAGTGATTCCTTCAAATCCAGAATCCCTCACAGCAGCCTTGGCAACGCGCCCTGTGTGAACCGGCGCGTTGTCGTGAAGAAGCAAGACACCTGCGGTCAATTTTCCACGTCTTTTTTCTTTTATTGCCTCCCTTAAATTACGTAGGATGTTTGCGCAAGATTTGGCAGTAATACTCTTACCCTTTTTTGTGTACTTGATCAGTAGATTCCCTTAGAATCACAAAACACTGTGGCCATGAGTTTTCCGGTGGACGGGGTGACTTTAAACTTCTTCGGTGGGTCTGTTCCTTTTTTATGCCACTGCATGGACTCTTGCTTACTCTCAGGATCATAGTGATGAACCCACGTTTCATCACCGGTAACTATGCGGTCAACAATACTACACGGATTTTCACCACAGAGCTCCAAAAACTCCTTACAGCACTCAACTCGCACTTGTTTCTGAGGCGCCGTGAGCATTCGCGGCACCCATCTTGAACTGACTTTTGACAGATTCAGATGCTCATGAAGGATAGTGTGAATGGTACCCACGGATAGCTTAGTCCTTTCTATTAATGTTTTCACTCTTACACGGGCATCTTCAATTACAAGTTTCTCAACAATTTTCACGTTTTCTTCAGTAGTGGCACTAACCGGCCCACCGGCACGGGGGTCGTCTTCAATACTCTCTCTACCCTGTTTGAATTTACTAAACCACTTCTGAATAGTGGATAATGAAGTAGCAAACAGCGCGATTCTCGATTTTTTTCAACATTGTGGCATCTGTAATCGTAGTTGTCTTTTCGTAATGATATCTTGTATACTTGTACCACAAACTTTATAAGAAATATGGCAACCCTCGTGACTACGATACATATTCTTTACTTCGCACTAGATGCAAGACTCTCCAGCGTCAATGTCACAAAAATTACATATCATCTGTAGAGGACTCCTTACATGACAATATAAAAACATTTTGGACGTACATAAATGGCAGAAAGGATAGGGTCTCCATACCTCTAAAAATGCACTATAATGAAAAGTTGTCCTCTGAAGCCTTTGACACATGTGAACTTTTTTCCGAGTACTTCAGTTCTGTTGTTGGTGAGGTTCATTCGGACACAAACCTTCCATTGCCAAATATAAATGTTATGTTTGCTGATACACTTTCCAACTTTGAAGTTGACAAGGACACGGTCTTAGCTAAACTCAGTAAACTTAATATATACAAAGGTGCCGGCCCTGATGGTATACCCCCTATTGTCTATAAAACGTGTGCTCGTGAACTATGTGTACCGCTAACATTTCTGTACAAAATATCCATTAAAACGGGTGTTTTCCCGGCATGCTGGAAATCGGCTTATGTAATACCAATCTTCAAAAACGGTGATAAATCTAGCTGCTCAAATTATAGACCTATCAGTATCCTGTCCTGCCCGGCTAAGGTACTCGAATCTATTGCTTATGCACCGATATATAGCCATTTTAAGCAATTCTTGTCAGAAAGGCAGCACGGTTTTGTTAAAAACAGGTCCACATTGACTAATTTGCTTGAATATAAAAATTATCTATGTGGTGTATTCGCTGCTGGGGGTCAAGTTGATGCTATTTACACCGATTTCAGCAAGGCTTTCGATAGAGTTAATCATATTCTGCTTGAGCACAAATTGGAACAGTATGGCTTTCACGGTAATCTCTTACGCTGGATTGCATCTTATCTAAGTAACAGAAGCCAGTTAGTTGCGTTGAAAGGTTTTGTTTCATCGCCCAAACCGGTCCTCTCCGGAGTGCCCCAAGGATCACTGTTGGGACCACTTTTATTTGTCATTTTCATAAATGATCTGGTTGGACATTTTCAATCTTCCTGTCTCCTTTACGCTGATGATCTGAAACTGTTTACGTCTATTAATAACCAGAATGACTGTGTTACTCTTCAGAGGGATCTTGATGTTTTGGCCGATTGGTGCATGGCAAACAGGATGGCCCTGAATGTTGATAAATGTCAAATTATCACATTTACAAGTAAATTTCACAGAATTAAAAGTAATTATCATATTCAAGATTATGCATTGAGACGCGTATTTGTGATTAGAGATTTAGGCATTCTCTTTGACGAAAAACTTACATTTAGAGATCATTATGATTACATTGTCAGTAGATGCAACAAATTATTAGGCTTTGTCATAAGGTCCACTAAGCAATTCAAAAAGCCAGCTTCCACTCTTTCCTTGTTTTGTGCTTTGGTGAGAAGTGTTCTGGAGTACTGCTGCCCAGTTTGGTCTCCCTTCTATGCTATTCACATTAATAGGATTGAGTCCCTGCAGAAAAAACTTCTAAAAATAATTTCATATAGAAATGGACTGGGTCGTACACTCAACAAATATACTGATCGCCTTCGGAGTTTTGGTTTGTTATCTCTGGAAGATCGGCGAAGGAGGTATGATATCATTTGTCTTCATAAAATATTACACTCATCCTGGGATTGTCCGAGTCTTCTCTCCGCGATTAAGATCAAAATTAAATATAGATCACGTTCTCCCCATGCTGGTCCCTTTTCCATTGAAGCATATAAAAACAACACATCCTATTATAATCCCTTGGTCAGGATGTGTCGAAGTTATAATGATATGGTAATCGGGTGTGTGGACGTTTTTGATATATTTGACAGCAGGTTTTCTCGTGTCAAAAATAGATTAAGACTGATATTTAAATAGAAAATAAGAAAATGTTATTAATTAAGAACTAATTAAGTAGTTAAGACATGTATTAATAACCATTAGTAGTTAAGTTAATTTAAACATGTTAAGTACACTGTTTAGGAGTGCAATTTAGATTAGTCAATACACTTGTTATTTATAATTATCATGTATATAATTGTATTCTGTTTGTGTACTTCATCAAATAAATAAATAAATACTAATGATGACAATTAAATGAAATTTTATATTTTTACCCTCAAAGAGTGTCTTTAACTAATGAGATAATTTAATTACTCCATCATTAGTATATCACCCCAATACCGAGAATACATTGAACGCCCTGGTACAAGCATTTAGCATTACAATCGTCGCCGTTCCATTAGTCTGAAATCTCGTCAGGAACACCAAGTAATTGACAAACGGTATCAAATCACATAAACAGTTTATCTCTGCACACAAATTTTACAGCAATGAAATTTTAATGATAGGCATATCGTGCTAGTATTGTACCTTTTAATGTAATATTGTTATGTAGTAAAATTGATAGATACACTTTAATTAATTTAAATATTTTAAAACAATATATTACGTACCTATATAAAACCTATATAATTTTTATCTAGACTTTCATGGCTATCATAATCAAAATTATTATTAATTATTAAATTAATTAATAAAAAATCTATACACCTCTACTGTATGTATTGTACCAAGATTCCCGTAACATTTAATATTTTATTATTCATTCCAATCGGTTTATAAACCAAAATATATATATACCGAATACCGAAATACAACGTGTACGAAGTTTCTCCGTAAACTTCTTCTAAATCACTCATCAAAGGAATGTTACGGTTTTCCCTAAATAAAAGGAAAGCGAAGAAGAGGGAGGCCTATCTAAAGAATCTTTAGAAAAAAAAAAACCATTAGTGCAAAGCCGGGAGCTGGTCGCTAGTTCCATGTTACTACGCTACATAGAAATAAGCAGAACAGTTCGATTGGCAGCAGTAACCACCCCTTGCAGGACTACCGTGAGATTATTCAGCACGTGTGCTGTGTTGTGCTTCGGTGCGTAAGTAATAAGGGATGACCGAGCGTATTTACAAAACGACCTCATATACCCTTTGTTGTAGATTGTGTTTTAGCATTTTATCATTAGAAAAATATCCTTTTATTTTTATTATGTACGTTAGAATAACGGAGATTGATAAATTCCAAAATCGTTTGACCGATAACAACATATGTGACTGGTTATTCACGTTGTTAATTTAGATAATTGTAAAATTAATCAATAGATCACATAATATTCGTTGAGTTTCCATAAATCAAAATGTTTCGGACTAAAGGTTTAAAAAATGCTTTCGTTATACGTACTGCCAAGGATTGTGTTTCCATTCTGGCGTCTGTGTTTCCAAGCTATAATAATATAAATCTTTTTAAAGTTCGAGTGAATAGGCATCTTCTGGGTGAGATGATAGCCAAGAGCAAACCCATTATTAATAATTAAAAAAAAAGAGGCTGACATCGAATTTATTTAAAAAAATGTATAGATATAGATTATTTTCCCTACAATTAAACTTCAAACATAGTGTGGTTTTCAAGACAACTCGTATACTGTCTTTAGAGGTTACTGTTGCTAAAAAGTACTTAAGTATATAATTTTCTATTTAATGAAAGTCCGCGGTAGATTTATATTAGAACAACGCTTTTGTTCTCCCCTAAAACAAATTGTTTTCAATCTGAATTTTACGCTGCGAATAAATTTGCGCTGAATAGACATAAAATTTAAGAGGCAGACGAACTTGTTAATAATATTGTTAAATTGTTCATTCGCGTATTGATATTATACAAGTTCCGGGCTAAGGGCCGGAATTATTATATTTAGCATATTTAGTTTGCTTGATCGTTTTATTAATATAACATCATCATATGTGAGACCAATCATTGTCAGGAATGATCTAACAACTCTATTTGTTTTATTATAATTAAATTATTATATTTGCGTTAGTAAGTTTGGACTGAGATAATTGCCGAGGATCCTCTAAACCAGGGATTCCCAAAGTGGTCGATATCGACCCCTTGGGGTCGATATCGGTTTCCTAGGGGTCGACATAAACGAAAAGTGATTTTGGGGGTCGACGAGGTCTAAAAATCGACCCCTATTATATTAACACAAGTTCTTATTTAAAACTTTCAAGATAGGTAAGTAGGTAGTTACTGTATTGTTTATGTTGTGTTACGTGTACTAAGAATAATTAATATTTTTGTAGGAAATAATGTTCCAGGAATGTAAAGTTTCAAGTTCGTACAAGATGAAAAACTCGGCAAGTCTATGTGGACAAGTTTGTGCAAGATTGAGTTGGAGCGTACGTCTTTCAGCGGCGTTTTGACTTGCTCTCTATTTGACGATAAAGTGCTTATCACACTATTCAATTTGAACGATTCCTATTTAGGCATCTAAGTAGTGAGCTCGTGATCACACTACGCTAAATTGATTTCTAAATCGAAGATATAGAGTTGAAAATGGATAAACTCTTAATTGAATCCAATCTGTTCTAACTGCGATCACACCTTCCGATTTCCTAAATTGGAATCGTTCAAATTGAATAGTGTGATAGCGGCTTTACGCGAATTAAGACTAACGAATTCATGATCAAGTCCAAACATGTTCCTGATATTTTACTATTTAACGAGCTTGCATTTAGGTTGAAAGTTCATTTGCGTTTTGAAATTCGTTGGAGCTTGAACGATAAAAACTCATATAGCTAAGTACTCATTTATTTCAAGAGATTACAAACTTATTACAAAGCTAAATTAAGTGAAGTAAAGTGACTGAAAAAGTGTTAAACACAACATACAACATATTTTAAATAGGTATGTATAATTGTATTTGTAAAAATTACTAACACTTAAGTCTTTGGTTTTCGTTCTTATTCTACCTAATTACCTAATACGAAGTTTCTATACCTAATTACCTACTGTAGTTACTTCCCAATATAGGTATCAAAGTTTATCAAAGAGTAAGTCAGTAATACTTAACAAGAATCCATTAACTGAGTGTGATAAAAATAAGATAGTGTGCAAATTTAACAGTTTATTATTGTTTTTTATTTAGGTTCCTTATTTTTTTGTTTGCAGAATTACTGAAAGTTTTATGATGGCGGACACGAAAAAAAAATGCAGACAATACAGTTTGGACTACTTGAAGTTCGGATTTATTGCATCTCCATCAAATCAACACTTCCCGATGTGTCTCATATGTGAAAAAGTATTTAGTAACGATGCCATGAAGCCTTCAAAAATGGATGACCACTTATCAAGAGTACATGCTAACAAAAAAAGTAAGCCCTTGTCATATTTTCAAGCACTGAAAGAAAAACTAGACAAAAGGCCATCCATAGGATCGATGTTTGCGTCATCATCTATTCGAGACAATGATGGTTTACGAGCGTCCTATAATATATCTTTACTAATAGCGAAGTCGGGGAAACCCCATACAATTGGAGAGCAGCTTATCTTACCAGCCATTGCGGAGGTCCTTAACAATGTATTGCACAAACCCGCACATGATATTTTAAAGAGAATACCTTTGAGCAACAACACCGTTCAGAGACGCATAGATGAGATGGGACGCGATGTGGAAAACATTTTATGCAAGTTCTTACAGACCCGCAGATTCTCTCTCCAGTTGGACGAGTCTACATTACCCGGCAATGAAGCTCTATTGTTAGGATATGTTCGATTTATCAAAGATGAAAATATGTGCCAAGAACTGATTTTTGCTGCATATTTAGAGACTGATACTAGAGGAGAATCGATTTTTCAGGCCGTGGAACATTTTTTTACTGATAAAGCTATTCCATGGAAGAATATTGTTTCTGTTGCGACTGATGGTGCACCGTCTATGGTTGGTCGTCATCGTGGCTTTATAGCTCACTTAAAGCGACAACTGCCTGATGTACTGGTTATTCACTGTGTGATTCACAGGCAGCATTTAGCAGCAAAAAAGCTGAGTCCTAGATTGCATAAGTCTTTACAATATGTAATAAATGCTATCAACAAGATTCGAAGCAATTCTTTGAACTCTCGGTTATTTGCTCAACTATGTGACGAAAACGACGAAGTCTTTACTCGGTTACTTCTGCACACTGAAGTTCGCTGGCTATCAAGAGGCTCTTGCTTAGAAAGATTTTCAGCCCTTTTTGAATCTGTGTTGGAGTTTTTACAAGAAAAAGATCCGAATTTGAAAGAAAATCTGAACAATTGTAAAACAGATGTTTATTACTTGACTGATATCTTTGGAATGTTCAACAAAGTTAATTTGCAACTACAGGGTGATGATCTTAACTTGATTAAAACAAAATCAATAATATCGGCCTTCGTGGGTAAACTAGTTCTTTATAAACAAAATTTAGGCAGAAAAGAATATTCGCAGTTTCCGCATTTGTCAAAATTACCAAAAATGCTTCAAGATGATGACATTTTATTATATGTTACTCACTTGGACGCATTACACAAGGATTTTACGGAGAGGTTTGATGATCTTTTAAATTTACAAATTCCTCAATGGATAATAAATCCGTATAACACCACAGCCATAGAAGAAGCCAATGTGATAATGCAAGAAGAGTTGATTACCATCAGCACAGACGAAGAGCTTAAGCAAAAGTTCAACCAAGGCTATCAGAAGTTCTGGTTGCAACGCAAAATTGAAACACAGTATCCTACATTGTGGAACATTGCTGAAAAATACCTTATCGCTTTTCCATCATCATATCTAGTTGAAAAAAGCTTCAGTGTGGTAACAAACATTTTGACAAAACAAAGAAACCGTTTGAAAATCAACGAACGTGGAGATTTAAGGCTGCAACTCACTAATATTGAACCGGATGTAGCTAGATTGGTAGATAGTCACCAGGTTCATCCATCGCACTGAATGTTTTATTTTCTCTTTGCGAATTAATAGTTTTTAAAATATAATTTCCTACCAACTTAAGATGCTTTATGTATTAATTTGTAATAATTATAAATTAAACTTGATATTTACTGAATTGGATTGTCTTTTTATTTTGTTAAATTTTGACGAGAAAATGAAATCAACTTCACTCACTTAACCAAGTGCAAAGTTTTCTAATTGGCACCTTAGTACCTAGGTATTTTGTACCAATAGGAAAAAACTAAAGATAGACTAAGATAGATAGCTGCTTTAAGTTAGCGGACCATTATGAATAAGGGGGTTGGTCTTAAAAGTAGGTAATTTGACCATGGGGGTCTGAGGTAACAGTTCATTGTTGAAAAGGGGTCACTTGTCCAAAATAGTTTGGGGAACCCTGCTCTAAACGGTAGCCATCTAGCATCAGGTGGACCGTTGGCTTTTTTGTCTTATACATAAAAGAAGATTTGAAAAAAATTCAATTAGCGAATGGCGAATTCCACTGACTAGACGGAATTTTCTAGAATCTCTTTAAAAAGTTCGAACTCAATCGGATAAAACCATTGCGAGATCGAATAATCGGTGAAGTCCCTTTTATTTGTTATTAACTAACTCGTTAACTAGTTCACCATTAGTTGTTTTTGACTTTATATTAACATTTATCGATTTATTTAGACTGTTAAATTAAAACTGCGTATTTGAGATAAAGATGTATCAAGTCAAGTCCAAATAAATAAGTCAAGTGAAACTGTATGAATGTGTTTTTAAGTCAAGCTGTATTTTGACCCTACAATGTACAGTAAAGAGATGTCTTATAATGAGACTTCTTCACTAAGTTAACAATATTATAACAAAACTAAGTGTGTTTCGTATTTCAACGAAACGTTAGTTCTTCAAAATTTTCAAACATTTTACTGCCGAACCTTAAAACGTGTTAGCGACAGACTTTACTTATAAACCACTTTTCTGCCGAAACTACTCTCAAAACATTGTTGACTGGATAGTATAAGCGAAAGGAGCTTTGAAAGCAATTTCTTGGTCAAACAAGTGACGCGAGAACTACAAAATTTATTTGACTTGTACAAAAGCGGCGTGAATTTTATGTTCAATAAACGACACCCTGACAGGAAATTTCTATCATATTTATTATTTCTATCATGTAATTAAAATTTAAAATAATTCCTTTTTTATGTATCTAATTTTATTGCAAAAAATAAAAAAATCACATTAAGAAAAATAGGAGTAGAAACGTCTGTAAAATGAGGGTTGTTTATAAAGGATTTGTTATTGTGGTCACATAGATATCATCTATTAAGGCCAAGGTTTTTAATTGTCATTCGTGTGATTCAAATGACACCAACACCAAAATGTAGGTTAATGAATGTCAGATACCTTAATGATCCACTTGCTGACCCTAAAATGTTGACGTAGATAGACACAAATTACCAACGTTAAGGTAGACATGAATTACCTTAACGTTGGCAATTCCTGTAATAACGTTACGGGATGTAACGAACTTGATGACGTAATTTTTCTTGAAAAAAAAAAAAACTTCTTGTTTTGCTGTTTATAAATTTATTACTAACAACTGTGTAATAGTATCTGATACTTTATAGATATCTAGACATGGTATGTAATAGTAATAACTGGTGCAGTTAATGTGTAAGGGAACATTACACATCGACAAATGTGTTTCCGGAAATGCTGTACGTGTAACAATGAATTAGCACTAAAAGCTTTCGTGCTCGTTGAATTAATCATATCAAATTTCTTCCTCGTATACGAAATGTGCTATTTGCAATATGAACACGCGTTGCGGTTCAATTTAATCTTACTGAAATACACTTATAAATAGGAATTTTCTAAAGTTAATATTGATTTTTTTTTATATTAAGTTCATCTCGCAAAAGTAAACCTACGCGGCCTACCTTTTACGACACGAAACGTAGCCTTTTTAAGTTATCAAAGTCTAAAACATGTTAGTCTAAATCAGTTCTTAAACATGTCAATGAAAAGGAAAACTTAATCTAGTGCAATCAGAAAAGTTGTATTTAGAGTGATACAGTTTGCTTTATGTGAAAAGCACTATAGCGAACTTGCACGCTACGTCGGTTGACTTTGCGACAGAGCCTTGTCGCCTATAATACGTCACATGTGCTGCAAGTGCTCTGCCGATCATGTTGGATTAAGGATAAGGGATTAGGAAGGGAAAGAGGCTCTGGAATCCCTTAGTCCCTCATCGAAAAACACACACACACACACATGCTGTTACTTTACTGTCATTATAAATAATAAATTTAAATTTACCAGGGTTTCGGAAAAAAGCCAAGATGACGACCCTCAGAAGAAACTCAGGATACCATTCTTTTTGTCATCTTTACAATAATAAAATAATAACAATTAAAATCTTAATTATTCACAAAATCAAAGTATATACAATACTAGTGACTAAACATATAGTATAAGCTCAGAATCGTTAAAAAAATAAATAGTTCTCATGTTACAACTTGACATACGGTTATTTCCCTCAGCTTGTAATATTAATTCATAAATTGTTTTAATAATAATACTTGGATATTGTAAGTAATTTACCACAAAATATTACACGTAAAACTTAATGTTATAAGAAAATAGGGCGTAATATGCGAGGAAAACAATCTGATTGCTCATAAGATTCCAGTTACTGAAGACATGAAACGTGACGTGTCGTGATATTATTAGGAAATAGGTTAAAGTCTTCATTTTACGAGGCGACGATAAATTCAACATTGGCACCGGGAGGTTTCAAGATTCGCAATTTTGCACTATATCAAAAGTTAATAGGTAAGTAGGTACACTGCATTTGCATCTATGATCAACGTTAATTATATATTTACAATATAAACATACATCAAATAGAAACGGTCCAATTAGGTAGAGCCAAATTCAAGAAGGAGGACAGATGACCTGACCACCTGACCTGATGTGACAGATGAGCTGACAGGGGTCGGCGGTGGGGCCAGGTCACTTCTGACAGGTCCTATTGGGATGTAAAATGAAATATAAAATGTTACCTATATCATTAACTGTTTGTATCAATGTTTTCTCCTAAATTTTCTTTTATCGCAGCGAATTAGCAGAACAAAGTAATAAGAATTGTTGATACAAGGAAATTAAAAAGTAGAAACATCTTCTTCCTCATGAACTTTGAAACATGAATGATTCAATAATATTTTTTAAAAAACATCACTCTTTTTCATCGTTAAAGACAAGATCTATATCAAAACATGTATGCGACCATTTTCAAAACAATTGTTCATTCATGAGAACAGATTCGAATTTAAAAATGTGTTTTAACTTAAAACCAAGAAGTATTTATACTAAATACTAATACATATTTATACTAAATATAAATACATAATAATCTTGGTACTTGCCGAGTACCAATAAGTTTATATTTATGCGCGAGAGACGCTTTTATTAGCCAGGGGTCAAAATTATTATCTTTTAGATTGCCACTTCGAATGTCTGGTTCGCTCAACCAAAACTCGTATAATGTGGCTATTGTAAACGAAAGTGTACAAGAGTAGTTCAATCAGGGCTTATGTCTGCTCACACCGACGGGGACTGAACGTGATACTTTTTAATAAGATTACTTTGAATATTGGAAAAAAATCGACAACATTTTTGTTAATACAGAGTTGGAATTACTGGAAAATAGAGAACTTGAGTGTCCATTACTGAGACTAGATAAGCTTATAAAAGGGAATATAAAAGTATATAAAATAAGTTTATAAAGCAGTTTCTGAGTGAGTTTAAAGTGCGTTTTGAATTTTGTAGGTATCTATTATATAGATAATAGTGACATAATCTCCATTTTCCACTAGCTGTTGCACGCGACTTCGCCCGCTTACCTTTATAAAATGTAGCCCATGTTATTTGCTGATAATGTAGCTTTCTATAGCTGAAAGAATTTCCAAAATCGGTCCCGTAACTTTTGAGGTTATTCTTTACAAACATACAAAAATACAAATGTTCTCTAATAGTACAGATTAAAGTCTATAAATAAAATGTATCGTTTCTAAAAGCTTGAGAACGGCTAGATCAATTTGGCTTTTTTTTTTTAAATATTCGTTGTTATGAAGAGGAAATTTGGAAAATACGCCAGGAAAATTGCATCAAAAAATGTGAAACTGGAGCGGGTCGCTAGTTTTATGAAGATACATGAATAAAGTCTCGAGAAAAAAACTAGTCTTCTTCTTAACGTGCAACTTCTCTACGAAGGTTGGCGACCATCATGGCTATCTAGTTATTTAGTTTTTTATTTATGTCTAACGTTTTCGTTATTTGCTATTTATGTCTTTAACATTAATATTCATGCTAAAGTTAACAAGTTAACAAGTAAACAGTTTATAAAATTTGATTTTAACTCTGTTTTCGGTTTCAATTATAAATATTAATTTAGAACTTTCTAGACAATCTTAACGTTTCAAACCTTCATTGTTTTTGAAGTGTTCAATGAATATTATCGTTTCTAACAACTTTAACGGAATTGTATTTATATTAATAAAAAATATTATAAGAATTATTAATTTTAAAATAACTTTTTTAGCTTTTTAGCAAGTCAAAGGTTTTTTTTTGTTTATATCTGTAAAATCTAGGAAAGTATTAAAATGTAACGAGATCACCTGTAGTAACCAACGTAGTTAATAAATTATTCTTTGCAATCCTAACAATGGGGGCGGTGGAACGGGCGTCTTTATTAACATAATTGTGTTATATTTGAAGTGAGGTCTCAAGTGTCGATTTTGCAATTGGTTGTCCTGCAAAGCTAACCTATACCTCTGTGGCCTGAAAGCTCATGGGGTTGCCCGTCGCACATACAACAGGATGGGTACGGTGTATGTTGTGTGTTTCCGATCCAATCGATCGTCCAATTTTTAGAATAGAATAGAAAAGGAAACATTTATTTGCATAAACATTACACACACAAATACATCTAAAGAAAAATAAAAATAAAAAATACATATAAATTTTTCACATTTAAATGATAATTAATTAATTTAAGTGTGCGCCATTGCTGAAAAAAGGTATCTGGCTCAGCATGAGCTGATGCAAGCACAGCGCTGATATTAAGCCAGTCCTGGTTGACAGATTCAAGTCGTTATAGCATTTATAGCAAAAGCTAAAATTTTTAAAAAGACCAGTCATATGATTGGAAGATCAATATCGGATACAACTCAGTGTCCTTTCAGAACTTATTAAATCAATACTTTTAAAATAACAACGATTTTATGAACGTATTACCGGTGCAGTAAACCACTTGTGAAGTGTTTAAAGTGTTCGCAACTCATCATTTTACGCGTTCATTTTATAGGCTCCGGGTAGGTACAAATAGACATTCGGCATTTGCAAATATTTACCAAATATTTACGAGAAACACGTCTATTTTCGTCAACCTATTTATCTAGAGCCCTGGTTATTTAAGAATGTGTACAAAAAAGTAACGCGTAACGAATAAAGTGGAGCGGTCGTTGCCACGTATTTTAGGTATACTTGCTTAATCCGCTTTCAAGATCCGTCTTCTAGATTGATGTAATCGATTATCAATCACTAGGGATATTACTTGACATCCTAGAGAACATGGTAAAAATAAAGATAGTTAAAGAATCGTATAGTATTTTCTCTCAAATTTCATATATTTTTTAAAATATTTACTAAATTAATTTTTTTTAAAGAAATTAATGATCAGCCTTAAAAAGATGATTCAGTAGGTACACTTGTGATATTCAAATTACAATTTCGTAACTTCTTTAAAAAGTGTCAGTCACTTTTTTTTTAGAATTCCTTAGAATACTTTTAAAATTTCTATGAAAACTTGCTCACATTCATCATAAAACCGGAAATCGCGTGTTTAAATGCGGATTTAAATATTAAAATATTTTTAATTTGAAGAAAATAAATTAAGAAATCACCATTCCACTTTAATGTGACAGAATAAATCGTCACATTCAATAATCCCCTCTAAAAAGCGGTGAAACAGTTTACAACATTGGAGACAGGGGATCAGTCTTCTGATATCTGTCACTTTACTATCGGGTATCCGGGCTCCGTGCCAACATTACTAAGACGCCGCGCTGCCGATGCCGTTGCAGTCGGCCAACTATTTTACTTCCACCTAACTGATACTTGTTAATTACTCGTGACGGCTTCAGCTAAACGTACAAAGCAACGTGTTTAATTGCATAATATAAGTTATGACTCCTTTTATTGGTTCTGCACTTTCATCCAGTTCATAAAATTTAAGAGCTCCCATCTCAAACATATGCGTAAGAGGAAAATAAATTTAACAAGCCCGTTGGGTGAGTGGTTAGGGTGTTTGCCTCTGTCTCAGGGGTCTCGGGTTCGATTCCCAGTAGAGCTAAAAAATAAAATTTTCTTAGTTGGCTCTGGTCTGGATTTGGAAAGTAGTAACAGAGCACACTGCATTTCGCAGTCATTTCAGCAGCCCTTTTGGAGGCAGTAACTCCCTTACAGATAGTGAAATAACATTACCTATGTGTTTTGGTGAGTGAGCAAGTAATGCAGCACTTGCAGCACTTGTGGCGTTGCTTGTGTGTTGTAGGCGACGGTATCCACCTTCCATTGGTCTGTCTGTCGAACTTGCCATAAAAATAGATCACTCACTATAAAAAATAAAACACATAATATAAATATAAACTTTAAAAAACATCGTGGTATACTCTAACTTACATAGAATTAGCAGTCCTGGTAAATTTTTCATATAATGATCATGTTCAAGCATCAAAGCTCAAGAGAACAGAAGTTACGACGGGTATAGAAATTTTAAAAGTAAAAATAAATTAAAATAACGCTTAGGGCCTCTTTCATCAGCTCTGAGTAAAGTGTCAAGTAGGCTAACCGCCATTTAAAGTCACCGGTAAGAAAGCGTACGAGTTTTACCATCTTTGAGTAGCAATTACTCAAGGATAATTTCAATGAAATTGAAACAAGACACTCGTAACATTTACTCGCCAATTAGCGTTACTTGAAAAGTAACTAATCAACACTACTTGTAGTTGGTGAAAGAGGCCCTTAGTCTATTAGTTGTCTACACATTTTATTTTTTGTATACTTTATTTATAATATTAATTGTTTAGAAAATTATATATTCATAGTTAATATTATCGTTACGATTGATTCTGAATGCTGATTCTAAGAGGATTTAAATAAAAAAAAAAACTCAAGAATTTTAAAGAATAGTGTAAGTATTATGACGAGAGAAAATATTTACATTTGATTGTCGCCAGAGTGCGTTCACACGAGTGTCATATCGTTTCAGACACGTGTGATGTTTGACGGTCTTTTGTTTCTCTTTAGAAACACGAAACGTGTTGCACATGTGACCACTACAGCGACTAACGATGCATCTTGTAATATTATCAATTCTTATTTAACTTCTTTAAAAGTAGATATAGTTTCCATAAACAAAATATCAAAAATGTAGTGTTTATTAATTACTAAATATGATATATATCTTTACTTTGTTTTATGTATTACCTTTAGTAACGCTCTTTGATTGTGACCGACAAGGGGCCAATTTGAATCTAGGTATTGTGAATTTTGAATCAAGGAACGACAAATGATCTATTAATTAAATATTAGAAAAGGCAAAACTATTTTGTAATTTGGTTCACGTATATGACTGTGCCAAGGTCTGCCCCTTAAGTACCTATGTCAGAAACGTTTGAATATATCCAGTTTACACCAATTAATGTTGAAGCCCTCACTAATTGCGGTCCCATTATCGCTCCGCACTGACAATGTAAGCCGTACTGAAATTAGCCAATGAGATTTTACTGAATTGCGTGACCTTACTACGCGCAGAAACACAATGAACATTTATTACGACTTGGGATTATTACGAATTCTGTAGGTAATGAAATGCATGTTGTGTCGTATAATACGAGTTCCATTATATTTAATACTATTAATAGTTTTTGACTAATTAAAGGTCTACTCAAATTCGAAGGGCAGAAGGCCGTGTGTTGTGGTGAACCTTGGGAGTGGAGAGACATCGGCTCTCATAGGATGATGATGATAATGACTAAGGATAATTGTGAAGTTGCACTAAAGTTCTTCTTAAAGGCTTCTTAAGCGCATGTAAGCGTCAATGTACCACTGCCCTTCGCTAACGTCCTTTGCAAATAGTGGCAGGGCATTCTGTGTTTCGCAGTCATTTGGGCAGCCTGTCTAGCGGTAGTAACCTCCTTACAGAAAATCACCGTGAAATAACAGCATGTGTGCTGTTGTTTGTCGGTGACAGAGTAAGTATGCCAGAGCACATTTCTGGATTTAAAAAGTAGTGGCAGGGCACAATGCGGTTTGCAGTCATTTGGGCAGTCCATTTGGCAAAAGTAACCACCACAGCATAAGATCACAGTGAAATAATAGCATGTGCAATAAAAAACCGAACCCGATAACTAGATTGCAGCGCCACCTATGGGGTTCAATTGTGAATCTAAACTATTTAGACGCCCACTCAAACACACAAAAAATCATCTAAATCGATCCAGCTGTTTAGGAGAAGTTCCGTCACATACACACAGACAGAGGCAATTTATACCTACCCACATAAAGATAAAGAAGCAATAAATAAAATTGAATTTGTCAAATTGTCCATTTCACCCGACCTCCTAACATGAGCAACCTAATCCTAACCTAACGTCTGTCAAGCGTATATTGATCGGGGACATATGCAAAATTAAGGTCTTATTGAGATCGAGCGAAGAGAACGGAGAGTTTAAGTGAATATATTCCACCTACCCCTTGCAAATACTAGATTGATATGCGCATAGTTTGAAATAATCAATTCCAGGACACACACTTTAAACTAATATGTGTTTTAACTGCATTGAAAAGTTATTTTAACTCACGTTAGTATTGAATTTCATCGCGGCTCAAAAGACACCCTTTATCTTTTGAAAATAATATGGATATTTTTATATGATACAGCTTTACATAAACTTTGCAATTTAAGATGTAGTTCACATTGCAATATTTCACTTTTATAATCATTAAGACATTAAATAACTATTAAAAAGTTATAACACTTTAATATCGCATATTAAGATCAAAATTAAATATAGATCACGTTCTCCCCACTCTGGTCCCTTTTCCATTGAAGCACATAAAAACAACACATCCTATTATAATCCCTTGGTTAGGATGTGTCGAAGTTATAATGATATGGTAATCGGGTGTGAGGACGGTTTTGATATATTTGACAGCAGGTTTTCTCGTTTCAAAAATAGATTAAGACTGATATTTAAATAGAAAGTAAGAAAATGTTATTAACTAACAACTAATTAAGTACTTAAGATATGTATTAATAACCATTAGTAGTTAAGTAAATTTGAACATGTTAAGTACACTCTTTAGGAGTGCAATTTAGATTAATCTATACACTTGTTATTTATAATTATCATGTATATAATTGTATTCTGTTTGTGTACTTCATCAAAATAAATAAATAAATAAATTTCTGGGGCCTGAAGGTTCTCGAGTGGGGGCCACGGATCGGCCAGTGTAGCGTAGGACATCCACCCACAAGGTGGACAGACGGTCTGATAAGGGCAGCGGGTCGACGGTGAATAGGAAGTTGTCGTTTTAGAAAATTGTCGTTTTCGGAAGATGTACCATTTTAGGAAGTTGTCATTGTCACCCCGAGGGGAATCCAGACTGCGGGAATTATGGGGGAGGCCTGTGTCCAAATTCCAGCATTAGATGGAGGCTAGATGACGATGATGATGATGTTCCAAATATGTATCAAGAAATAAATAAAATACGAATACTAATACTAGCTATCAATAAGTTACAGAAAGACATCACATTTATCACGAAAACAAAAAAGCACTTTTGCTAAAACGAGTTTCCATAAGTAAGTTACGCTATAACGGTATAACAAGACCGACACTCGGCTGGCTTTTGCATAAAAGAATATGTATTAACTTAAGTAAGACATTTATATTATGTTTTGCGTTGAGTAACTTTAAGTTGATAGGGTAGAGTAAGTTGTCACTTACAAAAAAAGTATGTTTTTAACATACTTTAGGGACAGTGTCTACGAATGTTATTACTGAAACTTTGAAGAAAGCAACGAATAAAACAAAAGTCGGAGCCGAAATTATGGAGGAAGTTTTACCGCTTAAATGACACTGCTGTCCGGTCAGTCAGTTTTCAAGATGAAGGTCAACTTATTCTATTGTCCAAATATTTAAGACGCACTTTGTGTCTAACTGATATTTTATGAGAAGTACCTACATATATAGTTTTTAACCCTCAGCGCCCGATCAAAAACGGAGTTAGCAGAGAAACTGACAGAAGTGGTCATACTTTAAAATAGGGTATTGTAACGTAAAAGTATACAAGTGTTTGACACTCGTAACTTTCTTGTCATAGCTGATACTATGATTAGGCTGCGGTATACTACCTACCTAAATTTTTCTCTCCTGTCAACGTTCTATTATTGTATTAAATGTTTTTTTTTTTTCAATTCGTATAAAGTATAAACCGCAATCCACATTTTACAAATACCGTTCTTTAAATAAAATATTTTCAGAGATCATTAATATAAATGCGATAAAAACGTTTTATAAATGGAGTTTATCGACTAATCTCCTTTAGGGCACTCTGATTAATTTGGGCCTTAATTAATCAACGTGATAAAGCAAATCTAAAGCCCCAAAGACTAATGGTTACTTACAAAATACAAGCTCCAAAAACTCATAGACATTTACAAAGTTCAGTGATGAAAAGTACGACGCTCAAAAGATATGGATTGATAGAGCCAAGAGTAAATAGTTTTTAAGCTTCGCCCGACGTTGCGTTTATTAGACTCCACATAATCCTGCAAAAGCCACAGAATATCCTCGTGTTTTGATAAAGAAATTTGAAGCTGTATTAATCTGGAAAACAGTAGTTATGCTAACGCCGTTTTAATAAACACATACACCTGCTTACATGTATTTATTAACTTCATTTCCATATATTCCTACAAGCTGGTGCCGGCAACTTCGTACGCGCTGTAATTAGTTTTTTGAAAATCCTACAGGAACCTAAAAATTTCCAGGATAAAGAGTATGCTATAGCTTAATCCAGGTAATCATTAATAAATCTGTGGAAACCGCATTTAAATCTGTTAAGCCGTTTCTGAGATTAGCGTGCAGACAAACAGACCAAAATTTAAAAACTATTTGTTGATCTCGGCAATATAAGTACGTGTACAATTTTTTTTTTAATTTTGATTTTACAGACACGGGTCGTTTATAATTTTATTATATGTATAGATATAGATAACGTCTGACATCTTTAGCATAGATATAGATAGCGCCATTTTTTATTTTTATTTTTAAACGATCCCTTGGGAACCTAAAATTTTTTCAGGGTAATAATTATTCTATATGTAATCCAGGTAATAAACCAACAGTGTGCCAAATTTCATCCAAATCCGTTCATTAGTTTTTACGTGACTGAGTAACCTAACAAGCATCCATCCTCACGAACTTTCCCATTTATAAATAATATTTGTATAATATAATATAATATAATATAATATAATATAATATAATATAATATAATATAATATAATATAATATAATATAATATAATATAATATAATATAATATAATATAATATAATATAATATAATATAATATAATATAATATAATAAAAAGAATAATATCTTCATACATTCCACACAGCACCATCTAGTTCCACATTAAGCAACTACAGGCTTATATTATGGATACCAGACAGTTGATATACGACATATACGTAGGTATTCAATTGAGAAAGATAAATAAACTAAAAACCGCTATCGAGCCAAACTTTTTAATCGTTCCTACTTTACTTATTTTAGTATTAAAATACTTATTTTAGATCACCAAATTAACAGAACACCAATTTTCCATGGAACAAGTGCTACAGTACTTCAAATGAAAAATTAAGTACATCATCATATAGAATCAGGTGAATTCTGCCCTCGTAAGAATCTATTTAGTACTCATAAATATTCCACAAGATGGCACATCCCTTAGGAGAAAGTTGGAACGTTATAAAATGACATATTTTCCCCTCTTCCAAGAAAAAAGACATTACGAATCTTATTAACAGTTCTAAAAACTTAATAATTTATTAGGATTAACTTCATTACTTTTTAGTAGAAATTTAAAAAAAAAAATTTTTTTACTCCATTTTCAATATTTATAATTTCAATTCGAATACATACTTATATACTTATGCATAAAATGAAATTCGAATAAATTACTTAATTTAATATACCGCTCTAGTCTTCTTTTTTTTTATACCAGCGAAACTAAAAAGCCTGAAGCGGCTGAATACAAAATAAAATTATTATTTAGATAGTGTTAAGATGATGAGTTATTAATTTATAGAATACTTACTGTGCCCGCGCCTTTGTACGCGTGGTATTCGGGACAACATCCAATCCTGGTTTTCCAAACTACAGTTAATAAAAGTTTGAGCTAAATAGATCGAAGCGCGTTTCTATAACAGCGCGTTTAATTAACTTTAATTAATTTAACCGAATGGAATGAAAAAAAAAAAACATTCGGTTTAACCGATCACCGGTTAACCGGTTTAACCACAATTTAACCGATCGGTTGTAAACCGATTGGAATGAAACAAACACTAGATGTTACGGCGGGCAAAAGTTGCTGATTTAAAAAAAAAAGAAAAAAAGTAATTTTCAAAAACGGATCGTTTTTATTAGGTTTATTGTATAGATTGAGGACCGTTTATGATTACTAAAATATGCTTTTAAAAAAATATATACATACCTATAAATATTATAAAGACGATTGTATTTTTGTATTTTTGTTTGTAACTAAAAAACTACCGGACCGATATTAAAAATTCTTTCACCAATAGAAAGCTACATTATCAGCGAGTAACATAGGTTATATTTTATAAGGTTCCGCGTACGAAGTCGCGTGCAACAGCTAGTTGTCTATAAAAACGAAAAAAATGAAAAATTCAATAATAATTAATTAAATTTAATCTACAGTCCGATGTAAAGGGTAAAAATAGCTTATTTATGAACACGAAAAAGGATACGGGAACTAAGTTAAAATATTTATATTTTCCCAACCATACGGGTGTGTTTAAACAAGGATTTGAAGGGATTTCAGAGGTTCAGACACGTCGCATCGATCCCGAGTGAGTAAGCCAAATAGAAAGACAAAATGTACCATCATTAGTAAGTATTAAAATAACATAATATAATTTATTTAGTCCCGTTTATATCAAATACTAGCTTTTCTCCGCGACGTCGTCGCCCGCATCCCTTTTTTATATAGTTTTGTAAAGCGTTGGATTTTTATTTTTAATTTTTAAATGATCCTCGGGATCATTATTTTTTTTTCGGGATGGACTGTACCCTATTATCATTTTCAATTCCTTGACATGTGTTTGTAAAATATCTTGATAATCGTTTGAGTAATTAAGGCTTGAAAGCTTAACAAATAAACAAACAAACAAACTTCTCATTTATAACATTAGTTACGCATATTTTGGACTTAATTTTTAATATTAATTATTTTTCCATTTGATCAAATGTGTGAAAAATACTTTACTTTAATTTATAAATAAAATTACAAATAAAACAATAAACTGATATGTTCGATTTGTTGTTCGTTTATCAATATATATAAAAATTTCGTGTCGTGGCTTGATCGATTTTTATGAATTTTTTTGTATGAAATTCGGTAGGTCTAAGAATAGATCGTAAACTATTTTTTATGCCCCTAAGTGATAAGAGTGGCCCACACCAAAAAAAATTTTATATGGCAAAACAACGTCAGCTAGTTTCAATATATAATCATTAAAGCTACATTGTGTTGTATTTTGGCTATATTTTAATCTACCCCTTATACATTATCCGTTATTTATCTGTACGACCTTTGTTTCGAACATGGGTTTTATCTTCGGCAGGCAAATGAGCCGGTGAGCTCTGAATATGTCATGTGTAACACGATTGTAAATTGCCCTCATTAACATAGACCCCGATTCGGATGTTACGACAAATATGTACTTACTGAAAATTTGCTAGGATCTGCTGTGAGGGTGTACTGTTATAAATGAACGGCTTACTCGATTGTTAGAGGTCATTAACGAGTCTTAATGAAAAGGGTTAAACTTATATCCAGTGACACCATGAAAATACAAGATCATTTACAATCTGTTCTTATATAATCGTTTTTCCTGAGTGATTCATCTACGCATGCCTTAAAATCTTGAAGTTTTTGCAGTTGGCGCATTGTATGATGTAATCATCCACTAAAGATAGATTTTTGGGAAAGGATGAAAAAAGAGGTGAACGGTTGTATGGAAACCCGACATTTTCAGTTAGAAGTATGAAATTTCATATACAAGCTTCTGATTTTCCAGCGTGAAATATATTTTTTAAATTATGTAAAAATGAAAATCTTTAAGTCGAGGTTTTAGGTTATATTAGCTTTTGCCCGCGACTTTGACCTTTTCTTTTTTTTCTGAACTTTTCTCAACTGAAAGTACTCTAAGTGCCTTTTCTGTGTATGAAAATGTATTAAAACCCGAAAGTGATCGCATTATGACACTAATTAGGATTTAATGATTTCATTATCTGTAAAAAATCTGTTAATTTTGTATCTTATGAATTGTATTTTAGTTATTTTATAATGCTTAATTAACTTGTTAACAAAACGTTGAATGAATGAATTATTTTAATTCTATGCGAAATTCATTTTGACGCTATCACACCTTTATGGTCCTTGTTTTAAAGTCATATTATACAGAAATAGGCATAATAATATTTTAATTAGGTAATATTATGCTACTTGCTGTAGTTATGTAACAGTAATACGTATTTACGTCCATAAAACCTCGTGTATATAGCGTATGTTATGAAAGCCCTTACCAACATTAATTGTTATTTGTACTAACTGAATGGTATGTAATTATGTCAGCGAAGGATTTTTTTATTATATCCCGAAGCAAACGGATACATACTCATATAGCTATTATGTTTTGTGTAGGAAGTACGACCCAAATCTGCTTCGGTTTTATGGGGTTTTTAAAATCCGTTTTATTTACTATAATGAAAACGTCCCAGTTTTAACACGTTCGCGACGAAAATGGGCAAATTGCTTACGCGTTGTTAAAGTGTCCTTATGTTAATTTTATTGCCGTCATGTCCTACAAGCAGAGGATTACTTACTTATAAGGAATAACTTAAGGATTTACTTACTTAGACAATCTATACTGCTGTTACAAGAGATGTTTGAATTTGGATGTCATTGGAAAACACTAAAAAGGCGTAAATAAATTGAACAGTACGTTTTTGGGGGTACTTTATAGAAGACCACCGTTAAATAACAGCGATTAAGTAAGGGTAGCCAGAATCATTATCCTATCCCTTCCTAGTCGTTTATCCTTTATCTAATAAGGTCAGCAGCGCATTGCACAATCAATCACAATCAATCAATCAATCAACCAAGATGACCATCTGTATATCTGTCCACTTATTAAAAAAAAAGGACGCTGGGGAGGTTACTTAGTTGATTATTACATTTTACTAACTACGTTTTATATGTCACATTATTAATTATTGTCGAATTATAATAAAATAAGTTGCATTTTTATCTTCTACTTCCACTCTCGGCTTCGCACTGATACGTTTTCCGGTTTTTTTTTCGAATTTACCTTTTTATAAGTCCTTTCTTATAAAGAACCGAATTAGCGTAGCCGTTCTCGGGTATTTCGCTTAACAACATATATTCATTTTAGTTATATTCATTTTAGGGTAAGGCCGTACAATTTGCCATTTTTTTTTTGTAAAAAAAATCCCTTTAATTAGACTAATCGGATCATATTCAAACCAATAAAACAGCCCTCCACGGAGATCCAAATTAAAACCATTCAAATTTTGAATGTCAACGTTAAAACGACTTATGGTTTGAATTCAAATTTGGAAAGATCTTATAGTATAGAATTAGTAGGTACTTGTTAGCCATTACAATAGGCAATGCTTACTTAAACTTGATACTTATTTGAATCTAGTTCTGCTTCTGACCACGCTGGAACAAACATTACAATAATTTCACTAATGATCCTATCATTTCGCTCATGTATAGAATATATACTTCTCGTATTATTAGATTATAATCTATTATTAGAAATCTCTTATTTGACTTATTGACTCCAATGCCTTAATAAAGAAAGAAAAATGAAGTGTAGTTACTTTTTTTGTCTTCAGACGGCTAAAATCTTTCATGGTTCATTTAGCATATGACGTGTGCTTTGCTGACTCTTTCTACTACACAATATATATGTCGCTGAAAGACATACTAAGTATTATTCTACATTCACGAAAATGATTCAGTAAACGCGATGAAAAAATAATAATAAACAGAAACTATATGTTGTTTAGACAGGAGCGTGACTCCATAAAAAGATATGAAAATTGTGTAATTATAAGAAAGTCCTTAGAAGGTGAATATTCAACGGCAAAATCATTGTTCACAGTGTAATATAGGTCACTCTGATGTCAGTTGAGATGTAGGGCGATAGTAATGGCCATTCCGACACGAAACAAATCATCTGCTATCGTCTCGACGCCGCGAGCTTCAAAGTTTATTGACATGCTTACTCAGGCGTGACTTAACCCGCAAGTTTGCGACCCATCACTTGAGTTATATATTTTTTTAAATAAAAACTGTGATGCCGTGACACTTTTTATATTTTACAATAATAGTAATCATAATTATATAGGAAAAAGAATTGCAATTAATTAAGTTACGGTTAATACAAAAAGACGAAAGCTCAATATATGTGGGTCGATTTTTAAAATTACGCGTGAAAGATTAAAATGAAGCAAAATTGGATTTTAATGAATTCTCAGAAAGAAATATTTTTCCTTTTGGAAATTAATAAAAAAAGAAACATAAAATTTTAATAAATATTATTTTTATTGAAAAGACGGCCATATGTAGAATGGCTTTCTTTATTATTGAGTCTGGCATATTTTCAATTCAATTAAACTGTTAATAACCATTGTATAGCGTTAAACACTTACAAAATTGCCACTGAAATCCCAGTTTTTGAACGGATAAACAACATTTTCGCTATCTTTATTGTAAGAGAGATGAAACCATTAGGGAATTGAGTGGATTCCAGTTCGGACCCTTAAGACGCCAAACTGGCGCTTAGTATTTTTATAGCCTAGTAGTCATTCTCATGTATTGTGGATAATAAATCTTGATACTTGAATTTATTTATTGAATTTATTATTTGTTTCTTTGGTGTTGTATTTTCAATAGTTTTAAGCTTTTAGGCTCATATTAAACTAGCTTTTATCTGTAACTTTGTACGCGAATCTTTATAAAATATAGTATATACGCATTGAGCTATTTATTAATAATAGCTCAATGTGTATACGTGTTTTTCTGATGTATAAACTATTATATATTTATGTCAAGTTTCAACAAATTTTGTTTAGTAGTTTTTGCGTGAAAGAGTAGCAAACATCCATATGCATTTATAGGTATTATTATCAGTAGTATAATTTGTTGTCTATTAAATCTATACATATGAAATAAAGTTGCTGTTGATGTTCTAAACCATCCAACGGATTTTGATACAGTTTTCACTAATAGGAAGAGCAATATTTGAAGAAGGTTTGCCCAAATAATTTGAGGATAAATTTGCATCCATACGAAGCCGGGGGCGGTTCACTAGTGTAAAACAATAGGATTTATTGATTGCATTGATTGTTTATCGTACTAGTCAGTAATTAGAAATTTCGCAGGTGAATCATTTTGTTAAGTGTAAGTTTGCAATGAAGCGCGTGCCTTTCTAGACAATTTTATTAATTATTACACTACATTTTTAATTATAGCTTTCACTCGAGTGAAAGTAACTAAAGGTTCAATGGTTATGTTGTGAAAACCTTAGCGTTTTAGTTACTTATAAAATTCCAAATTCCATAGTTATTTATAGCTGGATAAAAGATCATCTCAGAGCCCAAGTAGCCTCGATCTTCGGTCTATAACTACACACAACAAATCGCATTACTTATCTGTTGCTCCGTTAGTGCTTGAAATGACAAATCAATAGACAAGTATTGCTTTTGAAGTATTAGTACCTATTGATTAATTCCAAGAAATTCATGTATACCTATTGGGACAGGAAAGTGCTTCGAAATATTGAGGATAACGTCGTGATTGTTCGTTATGCTCACTGACTTGTTATTAGGACTATTATGTACGATTATTTTATATTTGAGTGCTTATTTGTGTTATTTCTTTTGTATAATTTCTCATTTTTATTTTTAGGCTAGGCTAAAAAAAATTGAAATCAGAATTATTTTGAGGAATTATTGTATAATATGGTATTCGTTTTTATGTTAGGTTAGGTTCTTAAACTATTATAGCAGTGACCGGTCCAGACTTCACTCAGGTGCTCAATTTATTTAAAAAAAAAAAGACTACTTGATGTTATACCGTTGTCGCACATGAAAAATAGACAACTTCTTTTTTTTAAAAGCGGGGTCTAGTTTTAATTGATAAAACTAAATTTCAAAAGGATTTGTTTTATTTTTCAGGATCCTGCACGCAGATCGTCCGTGTGGAACGTTAATACGCCACTACTGAAAATAAACTGGACCAGCATAAATAATGTCCGGCAAAAATCTAAGACTAGCTTCGTGTGAACGACTATAAGGAATAAAAGTCTGGCGTTCCTTTATTAACGCCTCGAAAAGGTAGAATACCTGAAAATTTCCCACTTCTCCGTTCTCTCCACTTTCGGGGATGACGAGGTTCTACAGGGAGCGTAGGCCTACCCGCGCTGGATAGCCGTGGCGGGGCACCGAAGTCGTCTCATAACCACCCCGCGACCCCGCCCATCAACGGCCGCGCTAGAAAGTCGTTGTGTTTTAGCCGGTACGCAATCGGCATAAACCCGCAGTGTCCTCTACACTGCCGGTTATCCAAGAGGATTTCACAACGTTAAAAAAAAGGTAGAAGTGAGATACCTACTGATTTTTTAACACAATAGTACAATTAACAATTAAATTCAAAACACGGAAACGGCTGCAAAAACAAAATATAGCAGTAATTACGAAAACCAAAACGTTCATTGTTAGCATGTCATTATACCGCTCGCACGTCCACCCTAATCACTGTTATACGGCTTAAATGAATATTTTCCCACAAAACTCTGCTAATATGACCATCTGTTAATGAAATTATACCCAGTATGTGACTGTTGAACACATTATGAAAAAGTTCTCAAGTAGGGTTAGTACCTACATCTAAAAACTTTAGGGAGATGTAAAAACAAACAAAGTTTCATGTACTCGAAAATGTTTATTATTGAAAACACAAAAAATATATATATTAAAATTTAAATATTGGCCACAATTTTGATTATTTATTCAAGTAAATCGTTAGAAGCATCAAAACAATAAAAACCCAGTTAGATCAACCTTAGTCTCGTGTTAGCATTATGTGGCATTAGACAAAGGTTTGAATCACAGTGTGGTTGATTGCACAGACCTTTTCAATTTAATATGCAGAAATCTAGATTTTTGGACTTCGTCCAAGTACCTATGGAACAGAAAGAAGTGGTGTGGAGTGCTTAACCAATTTGTGCTTAACACAAATGCTGCTTCACAGGTACTTGGACGAAGTCGCGAGCAAAAACTGTTATAAAACCTACATTATATTATTACAAAACCTTTTTTGAATTAATTCTTATTTTAAAAATATAAAGATCCTTCCTATCCTTACATATTATAAAACAAACTCCTCCGCTGCACTGTCTGTATATATGTTCGCGATGATCTCAAAATGGATTTTAATACAGTTTGCACTAATGAAAAGAGCGTTAAACGAGGAAGGTTTTTATATATAATTTGCAGAAAAAATGGCACCTGTACGAAGCCGGGAGCGAGTCGCTAATATATTATATATATTATGTTAACATATTATATAAAATTGCCTGATACAGATAACAGTAAATGATTCAATAAGTCTAGAGCAGATTTATTAGATCCAGTATAGACAAGAGCAGCAATAAAATGTTATAAAATACAGTAAACGTCAGACTTGATTTAAATTTATCTCGTCTACTACAATAGATGGAATTAAAACAGTAGTAGATCTAATTAAAACCGTCTAATCTGAGACCTCTGTAATTAAAAAGAAGTTAGATTCGTCTGCAGTTTACTGGAAATAAAACTATGATAATAATAAGTCTGGCTTTTTTAACAATAGTGGGTTTGCATCTAGCCGTGCAGCAAAGAAGGGGATGACGATGGAGCGAGCTCACCCAGAAAATTAATGCTAATTCACTTTAAATATGAGCTCGGAAACACAGATGCCGGAAGGGAGTTCCGATCCTTGGCAGTGCGTATTATGAACGTTTGGTTCGTAAAAGAGGAATTTTGACAAGTAGAGGATGGTAACCTGCAATACGTCTGAATGTCCGATGGAAGAAAGGAGGAGGCGGTAGGAGCTCATGCAGCTCCTGAGCACATACTCCGAAGTACATCTTATAGAAAACACACTGACAAGCGATGTGCCAGGCTAATAATGTGGCAAATAAAGGCTAATAATGTGCCGGGCTATCATAATATGCCACTTTTGACGGTTGTGTAACGAAAATACACATAACGTGTTTACCAAATGTACATCGATTTGTACGATTTGTACATCAATATTGATATATCAATACTTTATAATAAAGTCTTAAACAAGCCGTGTTTGTACACTAAATATTAAAAATAAATAAATAATAAATTTAAAATGTTGTGCTTATATTGCCGAGATCAAAAAATAGTTTTTGGAGTGCTTAACCAATTTGAGTGCAGTTTTCACTTATGGCAAGCTTCTCATAAAATTTAGTGTTTGTTTCATTCTAGTTGCTTTACAAAGAAAAAAAAAACATGTCAATCGTAGGACTGCACGTGTGTGCCTGCACAGGTGCCCTCCGTCTGGGGATTGCTCGGGTGCGCCCGAGGGGGGTGGATCGGAGCAGTTGCCTCGGCAGAGCCCGTCCACTCCTCACTTATGGGCAAGGAGACACCGGGGAGTTTTAGTGGGTAGGGGCCAGTTCCGCTTGCTATGTGCGCAAGCGGAGTATGCTGGTCGACCCCCACATACCCCTGCCGCCTTGCCAGCGGCAGGGGATCCATAAAAGGATTTCTCCTTGATAAAAAAAAGGACTGCACGTCAGAAGTGAAAACGTAGCTTCGCAAATATAATTGAATGATATTTAAATTCCTTGGCATTATCGAATTAGGTAAATACGATTATTATTGATCGCAAGAAATACAAGAGAAAATATATGACACTAAAAAAAATAGGCTAAATATTTCACGCGGGCGAAGCGGCGGGTACCAGTTATCTAAAAAGTATAATATCAGGCGTCAATGTATGTCTTTTATTTTTTAATGCCGACAAAGTCGCGGGCAACAGCTAGTTAAAAAAACACGAGCTAAAGTAACTAAAATACCTGCTTCGAACACTTACATAAAACGATCGTATTTCTTTCGTAAGCAATTTTAATTAATAAAAGACTTTTATGTAAATGAATATCTGAATACAGACTCCAATATCTGACAAAGAAACCGTTTGACAAAATGTTTAATAAGAAGAGGGTTCTTAAAACCTTAGCTCTCAAATAAATTCTGACAAAAGACACAAAAAAACATTCAAACGAAATAGCAAATGGTTCGTTTGCTCTGTCTCGTTGAGGGATAAATGTTTAACAGATATTGGATAGGATACAATCTCACGAATTCCGACACTAGTTGTCACACGTTCTAAATTTGGTTTTGTAGTATGTCAAGATTCAATAGACCGAATCACATTCTATCTAAAATCAAATATTTTAAACACATAACTATTAAAAGTGTCTTAAGTATATAAAATGTATAAAAAGAGGAGTTAGGAGTTAATTAAGTAATTTAAAGAAAAACTTAACTTATTAAGGTCACTTACTTATTAAGGTGCATAATAATTCATCAGAATTAAGGTAGTTAAGGCGTGAAAGCCTAACAAACAGTCACTTTTGCATTTATAAATTATTAGTTAAGAT
This sequence comes from Synanthedon andrenaeformis, assembly GCA_936446665.2. Lineage (NCBI taxonomy): Eukaryota > Metazoa > Arthropoda > Insecta > Lepidoptera > Sesiidae > Synanthedon > Synanthedon andrenaeformis. The sequence goes on along the minus strand of OW387788.2, from coordinate 3,944,004 downwards.
GTATACGGCTGGTGTACTTATCAAAATGAAATATAACTCGAAATATCAATGTTTAAAAATATCCTCCAGATTTCAAGCAATCAAACGTAATAGACAGAGACATTTATTGACAATATTAGTACCTATAGATTGACTGTGAAATGTCTCCCATGAGTATGACCTTTTGGCAGCTTAATAGCCTTTTAAAATTGACTTTCTTTTTACTGTTCTATCTTTCCTCAGAGACATAGGGAGTGGATTTGTATTCATGTCCATATTTGAATATTTGGCAGCCGTAAATTTCAAACGTGTTAAGGGGGAGACAGATGTGCTAGCACTTTATCTTCTACAAATATCGAATCGCTTTGATTGTACCACAGACTTCGTATAAACAATAGTAGACAGAAATACGAAGTGAATAGTGGCGTGGCAGTTTAGCAGACAAAAACCAAATAAAAAACTTTATTGTGTTAAATTTGTCTATGGCATCTTGTGATGTGAAGATTGTGTGTATACAATTTTATATAGTAACATTAGTTTACAGTATAATACAGAAACTGACAATCACACAATGTCTCTTAAGTCACTAATCTTAGAATGTTCATAGGCCAACGCGTACAGTCGAAAGCAGACAGTTGAAACAGAATAAAAATTAGAAAACGAAATAAGATCTAAATGACTTGTCTTGGAATCACTGGCTTTTTATTTATTTTTTATTTTTTCAATTATTTTGAGAATATTTTATATTTTACACAAAAGATAGAGGAAAAAGAAATGAAAATTAAAAAATAATAAAAGATGTAACAAACCAAAATAATAATAAAACTTATTTTTTTCTCAGATTTATTATCATTGTCTGTATTAACCAGCAAGAACTTGCGGTATGGTACCACCTATCTTATAGTTTTTACGAGACTGTCAGAGACTGTAGTTAGGCTGTGAAAGCGTAAAAAATAAACAAATCCATTTTCCCATTTAAAATATTAGTTAAGATTAGGATAACATTTTATTTTATATATAACTAACGACCCTTTCCTTAAAACTTAAAATTAACCTCATGAAAATCCTAACAAAACATAACACAACAAAACAAAATTGTAAACATTTTCATAACAAAACCATCTTTTTACTTTATTTTCTAAAATGATGTCTATAAAGCAACTACTAAATTTTCTCTATATGTCAAGCAAATTCTTTTTCTATATTTTCATAATTCGTTAATTTTGAAAACCAGCCTGTATTAAAATTCAATACTACTTCCGTTTAGTCGTTTTTGAAATTATCGCAAATATATACATTCAGACACAAAGACAGACAGACGCGGCGCGGCGGGGGACTTTGTTTTATAATATGTGAGGATGTTATATAGATATTAGAATAGGATGTAAAAGTGTCACTCTCTGTTACGTCTGCTATTGTTAGAACTCTGTGGAATGCACCTACCTACTTAGTTCCTTGAACGTCTCGCTCGTTACGAGTACGCGCGTTTATCACGGCCACCGCTGCATGTGCATCCACCGCTTTATTTAATTTCATTGCAGTCTGGAGCTTATTTTTACATTTTATTGCCCTATCGGTAAACTCCGTGTGAGATCCGTCGATGCTGCGTCTACGGTTTTCTCCTTTTATTGCGACCACAGATTGTTTATAATGTCCGTTGATTCCTTTAACAAAATGTTATAGTTTTATTTTATGAGGTATCTTGATAGATGTAAGGTAATATATATCTAAACATAGTTTTATACTAGTGTTTTAAGTTAGTTTTAACGACTATTAACAGAGTAATAAATAATTAGTAGGGTAGTGGTTTTGTCTGTTTTGTACGTTTATAGAAGAAAAAAAAATTCATTTCCAGGTTACAATAAGTTATCTATCTGCATACCAAATCACACCAGGAAAAGGTTCAAGTTTAAGGCAATGGTAGCAATCTAAGAACCATCTGGGGGCTTTATCATAAAAAAAAACTAATTGCGAAATTATAACCAGTCCGTCATAAAAGTTATATTGTAAATATTGTATATATCGCACCTATACAAATATATATACATATATGAAGAAAGATTTTATAGCGGGTAAATATTTCGACATGTCGCAACAAACTGTAATATAAACCGTATGGGGAAATAGGTCCCTAAAGTTTAATATGAAGCAAAAGGCTCCGTAATATTATCAACGGTTCTACGAATTTCATTTGACGTGCTTCTCAGTATTAACAAAATTTTGTGTGAGATTTGTAGGATGGGTTCTCGTTTTTAGGATTCTAGAGAATGTAGTGTTTAATAGCTGAATGCGTAAGCATGGCATGTAAGTAATTAAAGATTTTTTATAATTACATTTTTTCAAACAAAAAAAAAAGGATTTTCATAATGAATTTATTATTTTGTGATCAGCAAGAATAACACTATTCTATGGTCTAATCGTATTCTTTATTATACACTTGCTTACTGGTTTAGCCTTGCTGACGTTAATGGGATAAAAAGTGACTTTGAGATCCCTTTTTAGGTCGCCAATAGGGATAATATATCACCATGTCATTATGATATCATTGCAAAAAAATCATAGAATAAATCAAGGAAGAAAATTATTTCCTGTGATTTTTATTCTATGCTGAGAGTTATCAAACGACAGTTTTTTTTATATTTGTATTTTATTTTAATAATATTACTCTCGGCTTCGAACGGGGTGAAATTTGTATATATGTATAAATCTTCACCTTTTATCCCTCTTTCCATGTGTGAAAACCGAATTAAAATTGTTATCTACCCATTCTCGACTTTTTAAATCGTACACAAACCAACAACATTTTTTTTGTATAAAATATCAGTTTTTTTTAAATTTTTTGTTGTGTGTAAATATTTATTTATGATACATGCATTTATTTAACTTGCCAAAAAAGTTTTATTTTATATAATTTAAAAGTTATTTTTCACTTAATCATATAACGGTAATTATTATCTGCTATGGCATCTTAACAAGCAAACCAGACGAAGGTGCGAAAAACGAATTTGTCAAATTCAACGCTTTCGAGCTACGATTGGTTTTATATTGAATTTTACCACCCAGGTTGAAAGTGGAATTTGCAATATCGCCAGCTTCAGCATCTTTTTCGTGTTGCTCCTGTCTGTTGGCGAACAATGTTTCCTATCTGTATAGCTGGAGCGAATTGATTGTCCTTTTACAGTTATGCAGTTTACAGTCTGTTTAATCTGTTTTTTTATATTTATTTTAAATTTTTTATTTCATAGTAGCAGTACACATTATGTTACGCCTTGATAAACCCATATCCACCTTATTACAGATGACCATTGTGAAATAACAGCGTGTGCACTGTTTTGATTCGATGAATTAGTAAAGGATAACATGCCAATTTTCCATCTATTCCTTACTTTTATTCCTAGCCTCTTTATTTCTGACCATTTATTTATCTTATCGATGTCGGCAACCACTTGAATGCCCTCTTAGTTTTGCTTGTGTTAATGGGTAAGGAGCCTTTTCAGGCTTCAAACATGCAATGCAGTTAGGCAGACTTGAAAATTTAAAATAAAATAAAAAATTAGTATCCTTATTTGATCAAAGCTAGAGATTTAAAATGATTTACACCTTATTTACGCTTTCACACCTTAACTTCTCAACTTTTAAAGCAAGTTAGTTTTAATTAGTTACATGTTAACAAAAGAAAACTGTTCCTAAGGATAGTCATATAAAAAATCAATGCTTGACAAAAATACATAAGCGATAAAAATAGAATAAATGTTTTAACACCTAAGAAAAAGGAGAGCATACGACGCAAAACCTATAGTTTTATATAACTGTCCTTTAGTAAACCTAAAGAAAGTCTGTGAGCCCAAGGCTTCAAAGCATTTATGTATTTACGACACATGGTACTTCTAAGCATAACATCGTATCTTAGAAAAAAGAAAAACTTATGGTGAATCTGAACTTATTAGAACAAACAAAATCTTGTAAGGGTTAATGGTAGTCGTCATTGTCTCAACTCAATAAAAATTTCTTTCGCGTCAATTCCACGGCCCATTTCCTTGAAACCTTCGTGGAAAACATGGCGCGTTTCCTTTCGCAATTTCATTAGAATGTAGGAAATTTTGAGGGCTCCGCATACTACCCACTTGTTACAATATTCATTTTATGTCACTCAATAGAAATAAACGTTTTTCATTCGAATCCTTTCTAATAACATCATAGTTGTAATATTGAAAAGGTACTTTTTTCGTTTAGAAAAATGTTTGAATAGCAAGAGTACAATTTTTTTTATAGAAAAATTAAATGTAAAAATCATTTCAGAAGTTATACAAAGCTATACCGTACTGTGGTAATTACCATTCAGATTAAATTGGTTTAGTCAATGGTGAAATTGAATTCTTTAAAACTGTAATCATTTTTAGTGGCAGGGACAGGCAGCCGGGCACACACTTACTTACATATCCTTCAAAGGTTGACAGCTCAATTGGAGCACCTATCCTAACATCGAGTAGACCACCTTAAAAAAAATGCTGATTAAATTAAAATTTATGTTGTTTTGACTTTGAATTTACAGTTTTTTTAAATAGTTCCTACTCAGGAAAAACTTTTTGTTAGTCTGGGTGTCAAATAAGAATATTTATTTCATGTTCATAAATATATTAGATACTCGTAGGTACCTACTGCAATTGAAAAACAAAAAAAAAGTTGATAGAAAATAAAAATAAAAGTAGGTACCCAATGGGTCGCTATTTTGATTTTGCAACTTTAAAACAATTTTAAATTTATTTAGAAATATTTTCTTTGAAATTAATGTGTTAAATTCTTTCATAAAAATAAAATGTCCAAATCAATAGCAACCCCAGGCTAATGCTTTGCCTGGAATAAAATAAAGGATAAGAATTTGTCTAGAATAGAACAACTAACAACAGCACATGATCTGTTTTTTCACTGTAGTCTTCTGTAAGAAAGTGTTTACTACAGCCGGATGGGTCATCCTGTTTATTGACTGCAGTGCGGCGTTTGACATAACCGCATGATACGGGAATTTTCTATACATATTATAAAATAAAGTCTCTGTTCTCCTATGTTTGTTTCTCCGCTAACTTCTAAGCCATCCGAACGACTGTGGTACGTTTTACACTAATAGAAAGAGCAAAAAACTAAAAAGACGTATGTATGTATTTGTATGTATATAATTTTCAGAAAAAAAAATTGCTTCATTGCGAAACCGGGAGCGCTACACTTCAATCACTATTAAACTGTTTCCTATTGTAATGATTCACATCACACACTCTAGGTATGCAAGCTGTAATAAATCAAATATTTTATTTGTTGTTGACATTTTGTTTAAATTCACGTAGGCGATAACGAGAACGGAAAGTTGTAATGCTAGAAATTGATTACGTAGGCGCTTACGCGAATTGGTGTTTGGTGGAATTAATGGATTATGTGTACGTTTTAGGCACACAAAAGACGGAATCGTTTTAGAATGAGGACTAAATTAGATTTTTGTTTACCAAGAATCGTTCTTCTATATGCTGTAACTTTATAGCGAAATGCGGTATTGCCATTTCATGCCTTTTTGCTATTGGTAACATGGGGACGAGGGACACCTAAAAATTGTTGATGGGAAGAAAGAAACTATAGTGTAGTTAGTGGACAAGTTAGTCCCGCATCCACTGAAATGAAAATTAGTACTGTTATAACCAATTCTAATAACATTATTCTAAATGAACCTGACCCAGATAGTTGATAAGCGTTCTAATTAATTTCTATTTGCGTTGTATTGAAAAACGTAATAGGTATGCCCCACTCGTAGTAGGTATGAATGTGTTAATTTTATGGACACACATGCAGTTCCAGGCGTCATCGAACACCTTCTTTGAGAAAGATTGACGCTGTCCTTTGTTGGTAGCATAGTTTGAAATTTCTGTGTACCACTAACGAGTCTAGAACGTGGTTGAATCTATTGATATTAAAAATACTGGCTAGTTGTAATTTAAGTTCAATCTGTATTTACTAGGCTTTTAAAACTTGTGATTATATCTATTCGATTATACAATATATTATAACGCCCGAAATCTTCATCTGTCAAACAGAAAGGCAAATATATAAATTTTCATGTCCAAGTCCAACAGTGAACGCTTATGGGCCGATAATGACTATGTATTTATCATAACTGTTGCAGACAATGAATAAAAATCTTGCGAAATTAATTATCTAATTAAATTAAGGCATTTCATTCTAGAATCGTATACAAAGAAACAACAGTGATTATGTGTGGGAAAGAAAAGTCATTTTTTTTAGTGAGAATTTTACGATTGCCGATAATAAGTATGAACGAGTGTGGTTTATGGTAGGGTTCAGAGACAGACGGTGCCGAACTGTCTGTTTTATTACGAGCGACTCATCACAACTCGAGAATACAGATGAGTAAATAAACTAACAGAAAACGTACTTCAAAAGCGATAAAACTTTTTATTAATATACAATTTTTTCTATGTACTGCCCTTGACGGCTGACAGAATCAGTGAAGGATTCGGTATAATGTGAATGTATACATATATTCTATACTAGCGACCCGCTTCCGGCTTCGCATGGGTGCAATTTTCTTCTGCAAATTATATATAAAACTTTCCTCGTTTAATGCTCTTTTCATTAGTGAAAACCGCGTAAAAAATTAAATAAATTATTTTTTTCTCAGGTCAAATTATTTTTTGCGGTGATTCGGGCGGTGAAAACCTGCTGTGTTATAGGATAAATAAAATATGAAAATACAAATTCTTTTTTTCAAAAAAAAATTTAAGATACGGCTCGTTTGTGATTTTCTTATATGTAGTTGTAAGTATAGATAAGTATATTAGACACTCAAGAGTAATAGACGTCTACGTCTAAAGTTTTGGATAACATGTTACACAATGTGTAACATTATTATTATTATTTTTTAATTACTTTCACTGAAGGAAATGCACTTCAACAAATAGTTTCTTGTTGAGTTCATTCATGTTTACCATTAGTTACGATATAAATCTATTTTCGAAAGATATATGTTATGCCATAACTTGCGTTTTATGATGATATTAGATGCGTTTCTTCTAACATTATGCAATAATTATATTGATCTTATTTCAAATAAATGTACATTGTACATTATTACTATTACTTTATTTAGAAAAGATATGTAAAAATGTATCTAAGTAATGCTTTTAATTTGAAATGCTGAATAACATATAAAAATCAATGTACATTATTACTATTACTTTATTTAGAAAAGATATGTAAAAATGTATCTAAGTAATGCTTTTAATTTGAAATGCTGAATAACATAGAAAAATCAATGTCCAAGTACATTTATTAAATTGTCGATAATCGGGTGTTGAGTGAGAAGAGTGAAGATCGATATATAATATTTCATTGTACCCAGAATTAATTTAACATGAAGAATTAATTTTAAACTACATGAAAATGCAAAATACTTTATATTGACATAGACTAGCTGATGCCCGCAACTTCTTACGCGCTGTAATTAGTTTTTTGAATATCCCACAGGAACCTAACATTTTTTCAGGATAAAAAGTATTCTATAGTCATAATCAATACAGCAGTGAAAACCACATTCAAATCGTTTAAGGCGTTTCTGACATTAGCGTGCACAAACTATTTTTTTGACCTTGGTAACATGAGTATAACGTATACAAATTGTTTTTTTTTTTTTTGAAAAAATATGTATGTTAATGTACACACACGGATTGTTTACGATTTTATTATATGTGTAGAATAATCGTCTATTTTGTATCTAACTTATGGAATAATATACATATAGAACACATTCAATAATGATATTACATAACGAACACTTCAGTTCTATACTGTTTTTACCAGATAGCTCGAGTAGAGATATGGAAAACATAATAGTGTCAAAAGGTAGACAGAAAAAGTGAAAAAGACTTTATATTAACTTGGTCACATCCAACTACGAACTCAAAGGACAGACTAACTAAAATTTTAAAACCAATTTTGCTCTCTCCTATCCTTCCAACAGACATGACATAGTATATACTTTTAAAAAATGGAGCTACCAAAATATGTGTTTTAAAAATTCAAGATAAATTCTTATAAACATTTGTATTCCTCTTCTTTTTTCGTTTTTGGTCCGAAGTTTTTCTAATCTACTATGAACAAACCAGATGAAGTTTTCGATTATAAACTTGTTGTACTTAACTAGAGTTTAAATTTCATGCATAGGTATATCTAAAAATAAGACATTTTACATATGTGCTACGAATATTATAAATGCGAAACTTTGTGAGGATGGATGTTTATTACTCTTTCGTGCAAAAATGGCTTAACGAATTTGGATACTATTTTGCACACAGACAGTTTATGAATAACTTATAGGATACTTTTCGCAGATAATTTTACAGCTAATTTACCATAAAAGTTTCTATAGAAAAAATGAATAAATTCATGATGATGAATTACCTTTTCATGTAAATAAAGTTTAATTTATACCAGGAACCATCGTTTTTATATGCCAATCATCTTGTTAGCAGAAGTGTATTGTTAATTGCCCGAATGGCTCAGTTGTCCGGTTGATTCTTGGTACCAAAGAACATTGGACGGCATAGAATTTTTTCATAGAAATTTGAACCTTAAGGGCTTTTTGTATAATTCAAATTTCCACAGCATAGAATAATCTGGCTAGCATGATCTGGGCGTACCCCAATCTCGCGAATGTGCCGTACTTACAAAGCTACCTGTAATGCGCTGCCCAGAATCGATATTTTTCAGGATACTCGTAGCCACTCTAAATTTAGTTAATTAACAACCTCTCACTTTTGTCGATAGGTCTAATGGAATTAGTTGCGCACTCCTAATTCCGATTCGCGACCTACCGGCAGACCTACGTATTTGCTTCATATATCGTACATACATTTCTGTTGTATCTAAGCTTTGTAGGTATATATATATTGAAAGTTGTGTTATGCTGTGTCAACTAAAGTAAAGGGAATTCCAGAGCCCATTTCCGGTCGGCAGCGTACTTGCAGCTGCCTGATAAATAGGTGCTTGCATCCTATCTGATCTGCCGGTATCTATATAAAAACAGTGCGCTCCATATCTTCTCAACTCATGTGTCACATCAAATCTGTGACTGTTTTGGATCTGTGGCTCAATTTTGACTGCGAGACGGAGTGTACCCTTTTTTTTAAAGTTGGGAAATCTTCTTGGATACCCGGCAGTGTAGGGGGAGGTAGGGGACACTGCGGGTTTATGCCGGATTCGTACCGGCTAAAACACAAACGACTTTCTAGCGCGGCCGTTTAAGGGCGGGACTTTATGACACAACTTTGGTGCCCCGCCACAGACGGAGTGTGCCCTGCCACTGCTAATTAAAATACTTATAAATAAAATGGATTATATTATATAATATATTAACATTTGTTTGAATTATAATGAATTTTGAAAGCCTAAATAAAGTACCCAGTTTTTTTTCCGTAACCTAAGTTTTATTTGCTATCGCTCCTTCTCATTTGTTCAGTTATTTTCTGAGCTGACCGTGAGACAGCAGTTGTATTCATATTTGAACAATAAAAATATATGTCATTCATATAATGGAAGACCTGAGCTAAATAGAACAAGCGACATGAATTACACGTGTAATTATCTAAGTAGGGATTACAATATAGTTATGTGACTATTGTTTCTCAACAAAAGGATAATTCAAGCTACCAAGTGTCTGGTTATTATTCGAAACCCTTCACCGTAAAGTGCTGTATATACATTGAAATATATCCAGTTAAGAGGTCAAGTATCAAGATCATTATCAAGGCGTAGATAACTTACTAATAATAATTCAGACCCACATTATGAACTCCTCTATAAATTAAAGTAACTGGAGATTAAATAAATATTATTTTATTTTTAAATACATGTGCCGTTTTAATGTTTTCTTTTTCATTATAAATCGATATTTTCAAATCTATTGCCTATGTATTATAGAAGTAGGTAATGTATAAATATAATTTAATATAAAATATACACGTGCAGGTCAGATTAAACACATCCTCTAATCTATATGCTGTGTTTGGGCCCAAAAATAAATCTCGAAAAGATTATTTTCTGTTTCTTAATTTATTATATAACTGTTTCATCGTACAATGAGTCGGAAAGGCAAAAAGCAAAGCAGTCGTCACGCACGTGACGACGCGTTGCCACGTGACGACCGTGGCAGAAAGGAGATATTGTCAAAAATTATTTTAGGCACTATTTTGCCAAAATTGCAGCGCGAGCGGGGAAATACCAAGTGTCAAAGTACTAGATGAAACAGAAGATATTTCGATTTGTATTCTGTCGTAAAACCTACAATCATTATACATACAATTAAATACGATTTCCAAACCAGTAATATTTCCCAAAATTAAACCGCAAAGTAGGCATCTTCGTTCCACTTTAATTTGGATCCGAATTTCGTTAGAAATAATGGTTACTCAAACAGATCATTTTATTAATAAAGTTTTCCGTAGTATTCTAAACCTTTTCAACGTTTACTTTGTATTTAGTTTTAATTAACAATACAAAACAAATTAAAACAATTTACGTTATTACCGTTTTAGTAGCTGTCGAACAATCGTTGTAGCCGTGTGCCTACGCACTCAGATACTCCTAAACATACAAAAAACTTTTTTAAACCTTTTCAACGAATACAGAAATATTTCTGAAAAAGTATTTTTTACTATCATCATCATCATCGTCAGCTTGTATCTGTTATATTATTATTGTTATACACCTCTTCAGATATGTGAGATTTATTTAATTAATATGGGAATATTTGCAACTGTTTAAAATCGCGGATATTTTTCACTTAAAATAGCTTTTCCACTTAAATACTAAAAAGCAAATAGTGAATAGAAACGTCTATTCGCTTTTACTTTATTTCTTAAATTTTATGTGGCAAAATGAACCGCTGGTGTTGAATTAGGATAAAATACACAAGAACTGTAGAAAAAATATGCATAATTGAATTACAGCCACACATTTTCATAAAATAAAATGTGCTGTGGGTATACTAAAGGAAAAAAAAAATATTTTCATTCAACTCCGGAGCATATAACGTGAAATATTTAACAAAGATTTATGTTAAAAGGCGGGCTGTGTCAGGATCTTGACACTTTTAACTTTAAACATTATTAAAAAGTATAAAATATAACTGTTATAAACGTTTACTTAGAAGTACAAAATGTTCTATTTTTACATAATATACTATGGTATTATTTTTAGTATGTTATGGATGAGACAAGGCCATATTATAACTATGATATGATTATAAGTGACATGATATGATGATATAACTATGATATGATGATTATAGACGACATTATAAAGTTTTAGGATAACAGTATGTTAATGATAACAAGTGATATTCTATGGTCGGCAGTGCACTTGCAGTACCTATGGCGTTGCTTGTGTTCTAGGCGACGGTAGCCACCTAAAATCACGTAGACCATCAGCCTGTCTGTCAACCTTAACATAAAAAAGGTAAACAAGTAATAATGAATTTTGCAACATGTTTTTATTATTTTTAAAATGTTATCTAAACAAATGTTACAGATGTATTATTTGGTTACACTACATAATATAAAATATTAAGTAGACATTTCGCCATATAATGGGTTATCGACTATCCGGGGACATTGCTCTGGCTTGTCAAAACTTTTGCGGGTGTCATTCGCAGTCGGAGCATTTTGGTGTGAAGCCAAAACTTCTGGATAACTTTTTCCATAACCAATTTCAATTTGTTAGATTCCAAAAAGCCAATTGAATTCTAATTCCACCAGTCACGACCACCGAAGCATTTTTAATCTGTACAATTAACTCGAGCAAGTTAAAAAAATGAATTAAATCTCACAAGTTTGTGGTGTGTAAAACCCATTTAGTTATGATAATCATATATTATCTTGTATAAAGTCTTATATTTATAATTGTTGGCAGCACATATATATCCTTTTTATGTTAGGCAATCTATTCACACTGGCGAGTGTGAATGATCGGTAAGCGTATCACGTCCAATTGTGACATAGTTTTATGGTTTTTGATTAATTTATAATTATATAGTAAACTAAATTTTGAAGCTGTCGAAATATTTTTACTTTCATTATCGATATTTTAATAATTTTCTTTTGTAAAGTTTCATACAGAAAAAAAAAGAACAAAATTTGTTTGAAATTCTATGTTAGAGGTTATTTTAGGATTTAATTATATTGAGTGAAGTATTAGAAATCGTGTATATAAAGCTGTTTTTTTAAAGATGATATCTTCGATATTCACATGAAACATGATCTTGTATGACGAATTTTGAAGCCACCTTAATGTTAAGTAACAGCTACACGTGCCTCTTGTCTTTTATCATTAAATATATGTCATTATATATACAGGGTGGAAAGATAAGTCGGGCCCTGGAGGGAAACTACCTTAAATCCTTAAGTTAGCTCATTTTACATAAAGGAAACATTCCTTTATTTTTAAAAAGAAACAAAACTGCATTCAAAGATTTTCTAAAACTCGCTTGGCTCGCCCGGGTGATATATATATCACTAGCTGGTGCCCGTGACTTCGTCACTCGGTTCAATCGTTCTCTCTTAAGTGGTTTGCTTAAATAATGTTTAATTAATGCTTAATCGTAATGGTTTGATTAAATAAAGTTTAATCGAAAAGGTGGTTTGCTTTTTTAATAAGCATCTGTTCTTTTTTTCTAATTTGCACTTCATCCTAATTTCATTTTTGTTAATAAAAACTTTTTTAAGTGTGCTAAACTTTTCAGGTTGTTTTCAAAAGAGACGCTGCTTGTTTATTGGCTTTACGGCCCTCGCGAGCGTTTTAAACCATTAATGTTACCACAATTTTTTGCGGAAAAGAACGGATTTGTTTGTGAAAATTTAAAACAACCTCATCCGTGTAAAGGTAACCTCGATAAAAATTTCAGTTAAACAACTTTTAATTATATTGATCAAAGAAATAAAATAACTTACAACCGTGCCCTATTTTTTATTATAAAAAGTTTTTGTTTTTTTTTTTTTGCATAACAAGCAAAATGTATAATTTATGCAATGATTTGTATACGTCTATGATATAATAGAATTCAGATTTGTTTGTTATAATATTCAATATACTTACTTACCTATAAGGTTAAATCTATTTAATTATTATTAAAATTATGTCGATTTATTACTGCTGGGTACTTCCAAAGTTGATAGAATTTTTAATTTTAAAGTATTTTTAAAATGTTGTCCTTCATCGTTGAAATAGATGATCATTATGTATAACCAAATATGAAATCAAATTTTCGGAAGTACAAGCTCCATTGGGATTTGAACTCACGTCTGTCTTATCGGCGACCAAGCATCGGTCCCGCCATGCAAACAAACAATTTAACAAAATTACCTACTTCAGGTCGTCATAATTTACAAGTTTCATAATTTAAAATTTCTTTTCGCAGTGTAAAGTAGGGCAGTCTTATCAGGCAGTAACCATCCCCTTACTGTTAACAGTACCATGTTAGAGTATATTCCCTATCTTTTATTAATTTATTCCTTATGCTTTAACCTAAATCTCTCGTTGATGGGTTACAACCATAGGCGACGACGGCAGCCACCTAACACCAAGCGGACTAACCTGCGAAACTAACCTGCCAAACTTTACAATAAATAGATATTATAACAGAAAATTATTTCGTAGACACATAAAGGAAATCGTCACAACCAAACGATAATCAAATTGACGCCGAAGCTATTATTATGATTATATGTGTGCACGTGAATCATCGTCGCTGGTTACAGAATATTTACCCAAACAATTATTATATCTTATCGGATGGAGTTTATTAACTCATAATGATTGAGTTGTCAACTGTTCATATTTGAATAACATTTATAGCACCAATAATCATTTCCAATTAACTTAATATTTCATAAATTGTATCGGCCCATTATTAAACTTGGTTCTATTTCCTTAGTATGTAGGTAACCAAGGAAACAGGAATCAAGTAATATAGAAAAACATTTCAAAATTTTCAGTTCAAGTCTTATTCTGCGTATGGGGTATTATAAAAAGGTAGATAAGAGGGTTTTCACAAAATGCAACCGTGCGACGCCGGTGTTGGGACGCTAGTTAAGTATAATTTGATCACTGAAACGAGCGTTCCATTTTTAACTGAAAACCACAGAAAGAGTTCTTGAGCCAAATATATATCAATCACATTTACAAAAAAAATTAGGTCCTAATGACAATAGTCTAAAAATGAGATAATAATCTTAAAATTCCAAATACGAATAATTCCTCCTCTCTTTTTATTATTTACTTATTTAATTAAATAAAAATCCGCTCAGCCTCTAGAGCCCCGACTCTGATTTTGGCCAGACAAATATTTGTTTAAGGATCTGGATTGTTCGTGACATGAATCTAATGTTTTGATTAGTGCTGTGGTACTAAAATTGTTGCATGGAAACTATGGAGTGGACTGAGCGCAAATCTCAGTATCTCCACACTATGACCTACATACTTTTAAAACTTCATTGAAAGGAAAGTGACTATGAGGATTCAGGATTCAGGATTAGCCGTTTCTAAGATTAGAGTGCACGAACACACAGATGAACAGACAAAAATTCTAAAAACTTTTTTTTTTACCTCGGTAACTGTTCATTGCAAAGTGTGCCCTGCCGGGAATCTAACCCGGGAACTCTGAGACGGTACATTAAAGTGAGCACCTTAACGTATATTATTAAAATTTTAATTAACTAACCTATGGTACGGACAAATCTAATGTCACGTTCGCAATTAATATCGAAATACCTTACAAAGTCACAGGAATGGGATTATTGAATTCGACTGAAATCCTCTTTCAATGTTTCACTTTGACGGCACACTGGGGGATCGTTATTAAAACAAATGAATAACGAGTCGAGCGAGAACACTGTTTTGATTCAAAATTAAACCCGTTCGTGTATACGTAGAAATTGAAACAATACACATAAAATCTATACTAATATAGAAACATGCTTCGGTAGTAATTTTACAACGGAGAAAGACATTCGTCTGGGATTTGAATAGTGGAATTTGAACGTACTAGTTAATGCCCGCGACTTCGTTCGCGTTGAAAAATAAAAAATATAACACTTATTATAAATGCTAAAGTTTGTTTGTTGCTAAGTTGTATGGATGTTTGTTACTCTTTCACGCAAAAACTACTGAACCGATCACCATTAAATTTTGCATACACGTTGTCTGGGACACCAGAAAGGATATAGGGCCTTTCATCCAGAAAAAAGGGGCTATTCCCGAGGGATAATCTAAAATAAGGAAACTAACTCCTGGTTAAGTATAATAGCAATAACGATGTCAGGCGATATATTGCTTTTTCAACGCACACGAAGTCGCGTGCAACAGCTAGTGAGTAATATAACGCCCAACATCTTTATTGCTGTGACGACGGTGGCTTTACAATTTTTGACGACAGTGGCGCCTCCGCAATTGTTATGTTTTTAAATGATTTTCAGATGAACGTGTAAGCAAAATTTCAAAATTTCATGATGATCAGCTGAGTAGTTAAAGACTTGAAAAGGTAACAGATAGACAGTTACTTTCACATTTATAAATTAGTATGGATAAAGTATAAATCTAATATATAAAATTCTCGTGTCGCGGTGTTTGTTGCCAAACTCCTCCGAAACGGCTGGACCGATTTTGATGAAAGTTTGTGTGCTTATCGGGTAGGTCTGAGAATCGGCCAACATCTATTTTCCATACCCCTAAATGTTAAGGGTCCACCCCAAAATTTTTTTTTGGCAAATCAACGTTTGACGGTTCAGCTAGTAGTATAATATAGATATAGTTTCGTTCAGCAATCAATGCTTTTGTATATCTATCATTATATCTATAGCTTTTATATCTATAATATAATTTTATACACATTATAAATTGAAGTCGCTGTTCGCGTCTGTTTGTTTTTCTGCTAACTTCCTCTAAACCAGCACCCAACGGATTTTGATACGGGTTTCAGTACTGGAAAGAGCTATCAACAAATAAGGCTTGTGTACATAATTTGCAAAAAAAAAATGCATCTGTGCGAAGCCGGGAGCGAGCCGCTATTATATACCTAACCACGAATATTACAAGGCCTAATAATGCCGGAGTTTATCATGAACCCTTAATTCGAGTCGTTTAGTTTACAGCGTAAAATGGACTCTCTAGGCAACAATAACTCTTTCTCATAAAAACAAATTATTAAATTGTCACCAGGTCAGCAAATATGCATTAGTAATAAGTCAATGCTTCAAGTAATTGAAATTAACAGTAAACAAAAAGTCGGTGAAGCGTTACATCATTTTTATAGATAGATATTTTACAAAGAATTTGCTTTTTAGACTGGTAGGCCACCGTCGCCTGTAACACAAGCTCCAAGTGCGCTCTCGACTATAGAAGGGTTAAGCATAAGGGATAAGGAAGGAATGGGGTAATGGGTTCTCGCATCCCTCCATATTACATGTCATTTTTAAACTTATATCCAACCTTTTTAAAAATGGACGATTATTTATACAGAAAAACAGAAAAACTATTTAAACAGACAAAATTTAAGTTAACGGGTAATATGTATATGTGAAGGCGTTGCGTCGAATGAACTGCGGGCAATGTCAAGTGTGGCCAAGCAAGCGAAGTTTATCGCTATAAAATCCTGAGGTGCTATGTGACAAATCTACATGTAATGATAATTTCGTCAAATACCTCGCTGTGACGCTATGTATGAGGCCGCAGATTTTGATATGGTTTTCACTAATGGAAGAGGGATAAACGAGGATGGTTTGTGAATTTCCATACCGAGCGAAGCCGAGTGCGGATTGCTATATCTTTGTTATTGTTATTTCATATTTAAAAATTAATTCTACATTATTATAACCAGTTAATTTATGTTTGCAAAATAAACAGATAACTCCATAATACCCTTGAAGTCCGTGAATAGAAGAAGAGATCTAACATACATTTCGGCCAAATCTCTGTTTTTCGTCAAAATTTCGCACAGGGTCGCACAGACGATTGTTATTATCATCACTAAACTAATTCTACTAGTGTTTAGAGGATGAAGGCAATAAAAATGTCGCGGACGAAGTCACAGGCACCAGCTAGTTTCTATTATATATTATTTGCATCTTAATACCTACTCACACACAGAAATGTAGCTACATATGTGGATATAATTTCAAATATAACTTCAAATCATAAGTTTATAGCTTACAACATCCGGCAATAATATTAGTAGAAAACTAATTTCTGTTTATGACAGCCCTATATTTAAAATTAAAACAATACATCTAAACGATTTAAATAAAAAGTGCAAAATATAAGATATACGGTATGTTACCGTAGTTTGGAGTTTCATATGGATATCATACCATTTTTAAATTATTTTATATACCTACTCGTATATGATTTTCTTTACGAACTGAATTCCTTTGGAAATATTTTAAAAAATATTCACCTAAATAATGAGAATCTCTAGGTATTCAATTTGCATGCGTATAAATAAATACATTTCTTTTAAAAAATATATATTTACCCACTTTTCTTACATTGTTAAAAATTTACAAACTTTCGTAAAGAAATTAGTTATTCAGTAGAACTGTCAACCTTTGTTCAATTCTATTCCTCGATATATTAATCTACACTAAAATTATAAAGAGGAAAGATTTTTTTAAATATATTTGTTTGTAATGGATAAACTCAAACTCCTTAACCGTTTTTGAAAATTCTTTCACCTATAGAAAGCTACACTCTCAGCGAGTAATATAGGCTGTATTTTATTTTCTCAAAATTAGAGGATACTAAAATTATATAATAATAATAATAAAACAAAAGATAAAAAAATACCTTGGCGTCATTTGGCGTGCACTGACGAAATTATTGACGAAATATAACATAATATAAACATAACATTTATAGTACTACTCATTACCCACAAAAAAGTTCGCGAGTTAGGTGTATATCTTAAAAGATGAAGTCCACGCGAACGAAGTCGCGGGCATCGGCTAGTTTTAATATTTGAAATAAAATATATTTTTTTAGTACTTAAGTAAATACAATATTTTTGAAATAAAATCAGCAACTAGACAGACGTGCAGCAGGTCGAGGCCGACAATGGAGCTAACACCCAGAAGATGCCTATTCACTCGAACTTTAAAAAGATTTATGAACTCGGAAACACAGACACCGGAAGGGAGTTCCAATCCTTGGCAGTTAGTTGGCAGTAAAAAATAGAACATTTCTTTTGTGCTTACAACACACATTATATGTAAAAAGAGTTAATAATTCAAAAAATAATTAATAATGTGATAATAGAATAATTCTGTGGGGATGCTAGAGATGTAAAGCATTTACCGTTTGGTCGAAGCGCAGTTCTATTTCGGACTACTTATTATGTAGTCTGATTCCGTCCGTACAGCTGCCGATATCCGCTCCTTGTCGCCACAGGAAACCGTCCATCAAAACATACAATCACATGTAGCTATAATCTCGAAAAGCAAGCTTCAAAATATTTTAGTTCATTTAATTCACTGTCATTATGAACTAACACATTTTTTTTTTACACAAAAACATCCATGGATTTACACTTAATTAAGTTCTAAATGTAGTTATTTTACGTAATAATAGTTCTAAACAGTATTTCCAAGGACAATTTCATTGAAAGAGATCGCAAGTGAAATATTCACGATATTATTTACGCGCACGCTAAGAATGCTAAGAAGCGGGCGCTAGCACGTGTTTCTCTGACGACGGCGCTATGCCGACTGTGCCTTCCTTTCAGCGGTCTACAATGAAATATAAAATCACATGGCATTTTCAGCTTCCCTGCGCGTCTTCTGTTGTTGTGAAACGCAGCCTTCCCGGGGGTCAATCAACCTTTGAAGTGTTGGGTCCTTAGTGTGAGTACCATACGCGCCACCCCGAGCTCAAAGGGGATCTTTAAACAATTACAGGACCTGTTTAATTAATAGAAGTAACGACAAAATCAACAATCAAGCACTCGAGACGCAATTACCGACTAAGCATAGGTTGGCTGTGGACAATAAAACAACAAATACAGTTACACGAGGAGGGAGATAGTTCGTTAGTCCTTATTGTCTATTATTATTAAGTTATTGGATTTTTATTATTATTTTCATTATCAATCCTTTTCATAAGGAGAATATGAACAGTCCTGTTCATATAGTTGCTTTCTTAAGCAATGTAAATGTAATGTAAATCCCTTTATAGGATAAACTAGATTTTGCACGCGACTTCATTCAGTATATTTTTAGATCTTTTTTTATCAACTCATATTTCTATTTATACAATATTATAAATTAAATTCGACGTTCGCCTCTGTCTGTTTTTCCGCTATGATGTTCATACACCACCCAACGTATTTTGATACGGTTTTCACTGATGAAAAGAGCGATAAACATGGAAGGTTTGTGTATATAATTTGCAGAAAAAAGCGTAGTGCGAAGCCGGGAGCGAGTCACTAGTATAACACATAATAATTTATTTTATGAATTGTATAGAAAAAAATCGAGGTTTCTATAAAAGGGTCAATAATTATAGAAACCTCGATTTTTTCCATATAAATAATAAAGGTTATATATATATATATATATATATATATGTCGGAGGAAGCTATAAGTCTGGTTGATTGTTATTTGTATGCGTAACGCTAAATATTAATTGTTTACATTGTAACTTACCTTTAAAAATCTTAATTTTATTTTATTTAATTTGTTAAATCTTTCTTATGTTTAAAAACCTTACTAATTTTAAAAAAAAGTAATGAATATTGTTTACGTAACGCGGCCAATCAGAGCAAAGCACATGCTTCGAGCGGGGTCGTGGCGCTGCACTCGAGGCGTGCGGTAGTTGAGTTTTTTGGGAGATGAATAAGTGAAAAAGATCGATCGAGTTGGATCGTTGGAGTTTTTCTCTTGTATTAGCTTACATTTTTGGTTGTTTAAGTAAGATAGGCGCCTTGAACCCGCTGCTCGGCCTAAATATTGTAAAAGTGACAAATTACTGTTTATTTCTTAATTAAAATCGTATAAATCAGTGCTTATTGTGTTTTGTGCTTGCATTTAACCCTAATGACGCCCACTAAGCCTGCGACCACTAATGACGATGTCGAGGAAAACAGTGTTTCTCCGACATATATATATATTATAATATTATGGAAATATTATAATATGTATAATCTTTATTAGTTACTTTGAGCTTTAAATACAGCTTAATAAGTTGTAATAAGCTTTAATAAGTTGTAACCTTTTGATCATTTATATTTAGCTACATTAGAATAAATGTCTGTCAATAATTAACTTTAAGACCAAGTCGTTCAAATAAAATAGACTTTTTATTTAAATTGAAATCTCTAATAATATTCATTTTAAATATATTTTATTCAGATTCCTTCGAATATCTGATCAAAGTGGAATCCAGACCAAATTAAAGATTGTAATCTTTCCAATACAATCGCATCCACTAACGTAAGTATTCTACTTATAGTTTCTTAAGGAAATAATGGTTTTGCCTAAGTAAAGTATACTTTTCTATTGTTTTATTTACTTAAACCGAAAATTTTATATTATATATTTTTATTATTCATGTAATACGAGTACGTAAACGCTTACGCGAACACAACTTATATGTATTTACAATGCACTATATAGTTATGGTGTTTGTTAGAACATTTGACACATTTATCCTCTTTTACAAAATAAATTTCACAACGAATCACAAAGTAGAAAATAGTATCTGGCCAAGTCTTTCTTATCTTTGGCACGCGAGAAACTTTTACACATAAAAAGGGGAGGACAAAAACAAACTTTTCAGACATGATATGACAACGAAAATAATTATTTAAATCAGACAGAGATAGCCACTTATAAATTCACAAAGTTTTTCTTTGTAGTACTAGAAATAAGAAGATTATTCATTAATAGTCTCTATTTTGTTGGAACATATTTAAAAATGTAACATTTTTTTCAATTATTTTTGATTCAAATCGTACTCCGTTTACACAGTTCAAACTACGAATAAATTTAAATGATTCAAATGATCGGGACTACTTGTCCTTATGACACATACACACAGTGTCACACAATCGAAATATTCTATTCCACATTTTTTTCTATTAAAAAGCGCACTTCATGATGCCCAAATTGTAGTTAGGCTGATAGAACTCAGAAGAGAAATTGTTCTAAAGTTCGCACCTCCGCGGAATAAAGTTGCCCAAAAAATTACTTTTATTTATAATATGTTTTAATAGTCGGCTGAAAATAAATTAATTTTATTACTTAAAAAAATACTCTGTAAAAGTATCAATGATAAAATTTAATCTATACTAATATTATATGTATAAAAAGGAAATATTTGATTGTTTGTTTGTTTGCATTGAATAGGCTCCAAAACTACTGGACCGATTTGGAAAATTTTTTCACTGTTGGGAAGCTATATTATCAGCGAGTAACATAGGCTATATTTTATAAAGTTACGCGGGGGAAACCGCATGCAACAGCTAGTATTAAATAAAATAAAATTGAATAATAACTATTATACATTCACTAGTTCATTACACAAAATTTGCAAGGCTAACTGTATTTGCCATTTCCTCTCGAGTCACCGCCTTAAAAGAAGTTCCGTCGACGTGTAATGCTTCACAACCACGGTCTTATCATTTATAATTCCCGTCGCGTTCAAATGTTTTTTTTTCTTCTGGCTGTACAATGTGTGCACCGTACATTAATATGCGAAATTACCAATGCTAAACTTTAATCTATACTCATATTACGTATATTAATATCTACGCGTTTTAAGGTGTTGGTAAATAAAAAAATATCTTGGAAAATCTTTCGGTTAGTTTTTCAGAAAATTATTTATTATTTCTATTGTCAGACTTGCCCCCACAGAAATAAACAGTATATATAGCACTGCTGTATAAGAAATATTCAGTATATTTTCACTTCAAAATAAATTCATCTACCTAAATCAAAAGTTGAAATGGGACACTTAGATGAATATCTATCGTTCATAAATTTGTATTTATGTTCTCAGCTCAAAGTAAAATAACACTTGGGTTTTCAATACGTGAGCATTGACTACATTACCTAACTATTGCCCTGAACAAATAAGTCCTGAGGATGTTTGCCGGTATTCCACTGATTGATCAAATCATGTTGGTGGAATTTTCTTCCATTTTCACCCGAAAAGGCATGCTATGAATTTTTTTTAAATTTATTCAATAATAATTTTACTGATAAAAAATATTTACTATACTGATTAAAATGTGTACATTAATTTTGGACATATTCAGGGTCTAGCATTTTAGTAATAGTAAATTATGGGTATTTAAATTCCCTGTCAGTATACGGCTTTGTGACACCCCTATCTTAATTTTTTTCTCACTGTTAAGGGTCATGGCTCCGTAACTGCATCTTTTTAAAGACATCTTGCATCCCTTTTCCATCAAAGCTTACAAAAATAACACATCCTATTACAATCCTTTGACCAGAATGTATCGAATCTATGATATGGCTGTCGGAGATAAGACCGATATTGATGTTAACAGTGGGTTTTCTTTATTTAGAAGTAGTTTAATTTAAGGTCACTGTCGTAAAAGTTGCATAAATAATAGTAATAGTAATTTAAAATTATTGTAAAGTAATTTAATTCATTAGCAATTTATATAACACATGTAATACTGTTTAGGACTGCAATTTAGCAAATAGTCTTTATACATATATTTCATGGTTTTTATTTAATTGCAATCTGTATGTACCATATTAAATAAATAAATAAACATATGAGATCAATAACATTGTGAAAGCCTTACATAAATTGAGCAGTTTCAAGAGATGAATTTTCTAGTAGAGAAAATGTTGAAATAAAATTTACTATTGTATAGAATATGTATAAAATAACTTGCAGTATTTCTTTGGCCACATTTTTGTTAGCTAAATTTTCTTACCAATTTACATTTATATGTAGTCGCAGTCTGCAATTGATATCATTCGGTTCTGCATTCCCATGGGACACGAGTATATCTCCGTCGAACGAAGCGCATAGCAGACGTCGGAAATAACTTGGATCCCGCTTATATTTTACTCAAATTGCCTCAAGTCGAATGTCGAGACAACGGTAATTTCCGAAAAGGTATAGACTCACATCAATTTTTATAAAAAGGTAGCTTATTCGAAGAGGTTCAACGTCTTTTCAAAAGAGACAAATGTTGGAAACATTTAAATGGTGCTATCAATCTATACATATATTAAAAAATCGTCAACGAGCTGTGTACGTATAACTATATCTATTCTAATATTATAAAGAGAGAAGATTTGAGCAATCCTTAAAATCTCTGAGCAAAATTTTTGATACACTGATTCTTCCTTTTATGATATTTTCTCGATTTTGATTTTTTCTGGAAGGTTGTAATATTGATACAAAAATAAATGCAACCATACAAAACCGAGTTCAGTCTCTAGTTACCTAAATACATAAAACAAACAGTATATTATGTATATATAACATTTCACGTGATGTTTCCTTAAAACAAGTTTAGTTAGCCCATAAATAACTCTGGGCATCTGTCAGATACGTGCCATCCAACTTTCCCCTAGTTAGAAATCCATCCAGACAACATTTCTCGTCGTGGATGCCTGACCTAAATAAAACTATCCCAACAACGGTTACTACAAATTTCATTCTAGTTCAATATTTAATTGTTACGGAACAAATCGTATCAAACCAAAAATTTGATAACTTTCTGATTATTTTACAGATTAGTTATTTTACATAATCACTTGTACTTTTATTTGATTTCGATTGTTACCGAGACAGACCGCGAAGTACCTGTTTTATGTTTTGCTTTTTATTAAATATTTTTTTTATTCGTGTACTGAAACTATTATGAATGCGTTACACAAATTAAATTATTATAAGCACGTGGTTTTATAAAAAAAAATGACCCATTTTTTATTGATATTTCTAATCTATATTACGTATAGGCGACATGTCCCTAAGGGAAAAGCCTTAAATAAAGATTTAAAAAAAATTACCTATCGTATATTATTGAAAAATATTTTAGTGCTACAAGAATAGATAGCAAAAATTATATTTATACTAATATTATAAAGTTGGAGTTTGTTTGTTTGGTTGTACGCACTAATCTCAGGAACTAAGTAGTACTGGTTCGAATTGAAAAATTCTTTTTGTGTTGGACAGTCCATTTATCGAGGAAGGCTTTAGGCTATACTATATAACAATTTTGAAGTCGCTGGCACCAGCTAAAATTTTATAAATTTAATAACTATCTTTCGCGTGAACTGAAAAATAAATTAAAAATAATTTTCAGGTCAACAAGAGAATTGGAATCCTCCCACGTTTAATTTCCCTCACAAAGTAATCAAAACGAATGTTACAATTTTTGGCTGGAATGTAATCATCAAGTGCAGACGCGTGAATCTAATCAAAACGAATGTACCCCTAGAGGAATTCTAGAAGTAAAAATCACACTTTACTACCTAATTAACATTAGCTAAATCTTATTTTCATTATGGAGACTCGAACAGGTTTGACTAAAACACAATTTCACTATATAAAATTACTATGTATAAATATAAATCAGTGACAAAGCTGTTATGTATACACTGTATATGTATATCTAAATATATCCAATAATTATAATTGCTAATGTTTCTGAGGTCGTATGGGACACAAAAATTACTCATCGGATTTTGACGAAATTTTAGGTTTTATATATAAATTATAATATTACATATTTTTTAAATTATCATGATTTAAAATGGGAATATTTGTAAGGAACGATGTATGTGGATGTTTGTTACTCACCACTAAGACGTATGTGATGGAACTAATTTATGGTCGATTTGTTTGAATATATAAATAGTATTCCTATTATAGTCTACAATTTATAAGATTACACAAATGAAGTCGCGGGCTGAAGTTAATTTTAACCATAAAGGAAAAACGTCGAGGAAAATTGACCAAGGGTGTGTTGCTCTTGCAAGACAACATGCCGATTCACAAGAGCAGAGTTGGAATGGCTACACTGCACACGCATGGCTTTGAATCCAGTCCAGATCCAAGTGATTTTTATTTGTTCCCCAATTTAAAAAAAGACAAGGGGAAGGAATTTTTCCGACGACAATGAGGTAAAGGAGGCAATTTTGGCTCATTTTGAGGCAAAAGATAAAAAATATTTTTACGATGGTTTAGAAAAATTAATTCATAGATCTAAAATGTATTCGGCTTAAGGGTGATTATATTGAAAAGGAAAAATAGATTTATTGTTTCATTTTATTTAAAACCCTTCCATTCCACCAACTTTTGGAGCTCCCTCGTACTATATCCTTAGGTGACAGTAACCAATTAGCAAAACCTTCAGCATAAATGTCATCCCTTGTAATATAAAAAAGGTACGAAGCAAGCCCTGCATGCACTTATCCAGTTTGAAAACTAACCGCATTATAACCGTGAATCAAACACATCCATATTTGTTTATTAGTTTTCAGGTCATATGAACAGAATTTACTCGTTATCGAACCAAATTGAAACAAAATTTCATTACTACCGACACGGATTTGCCTTTGTATTCATTGCCATTCATGGATTGCTAATTAAATTTACAAGTTGTTCCTCACCATAATATATACTTTTTGTTGTTGGATCGCCCGGTCAGTGGTCAATCACAATGTGTGGTTTTCTTTCTTTTAGTCCGTGAACTCAATTGTAATTGGCTCGCAAAATTAAATTCTTTTTATAGTAATTCGTTAAATCTGTACTCTATACTAATATTATAAAGAGAGAAGATTTGTATGTTTGCAATGAATTAACTCAAAAACTACTGGACGGATTTGGAAAATTCTTTCACCTATAGAAAGCTACGTTATCAGCGAGTAACATGGGGCCCTAGCCAAGAACCAAAGAAATGCAAACGTTTCGTTGCTTTTTTACGAATCGAAAGAAATAAAGCCCGGTGATTGGTTGTTGTAACGCCCACATAAAATTTTGACCAATCACCGGGCTTTATTTCTTTCGTTTCGTAAGAACGCAACGAAACGTTTGCATTAGTTTGGTTCTTGGCTAGGGCCCCTGGGCTATAATTTATAAAGTTACGCGAGCGAAGTCGCGTGCAACAGCTAGTAAATAAATATAATCAAAGAAATTTTGATCGTCGACCAATACTGTCTCAATTTGGCGACTTGCAAAATGTAAAAGAAGAAAATAAATCAGTTGACAACAAACAAGATGAAAAGGGCCTTTGTTCTATTAGCTTGTTTGTGAAAATAATTGTGTTACGTGAAAGCTGTTTGCTATTTGCTTAAAGAAAAGAAAAATAACTACAAATACAAAAGTAGCTACATGAACAAACGTTTCATTGCAATTGTTTTCGTGTCTAAATCAATACATAATGTCAATTTGAAATACTATAAGAACACTTACAGGGGTGTGTGAGTAAGGTACGTCACTCCTTTATTTAATCTTGTCTTTTGTCCCTTATTAGCGACCTGCTCCCGACTACGCACGGGTGCAATGTTTCTACAAATTATATATAAAAATCTTCCTAGTTTAACGCTCTTTCTATTATTGAAACTTCATGAAAATCCGTTTAGTAGTTTTTGAGATAATCACGAACACACATACATAGTCAGACAGACGCGGCGGGGGACTTTGTTTTATAATACGGTATGTAAGGATTGAACTAGGGTTGGTTTTCAGTTGAACCCTCTGGTGTAGGTTGTCTTTCCAGGCGAAAATAACATTACCAGCGAGTAAGATAGACTGTTTTATATATATGTGTAAAAAAAAATTTGAGATCCCTACGCAATTACAATAGTATGTACAACACAAACACAAAATTTCTAAATATTATGTCCAATATCGTCCAATGTTTAAGAACAAAATCGCTGGACCCTCTTGAGTTTGATCGAACACATTCCCATTCGAGGCCAATACAATTACGCTATTAGGATCAGTGTTTACAAAATAAATTACTGGCAACATTAATTCGATTAAGCAATGAATAAGCATTCATGTGTGATAATAATATGGATTGGTTTACCAAATTTAATAGGTACGTTTTGATTTAGTAGCTATAGCATACAGTTTGTTTGTTTGAATAAACATCACGTTTTGCTAGTGACGAGTTAAAAAAGCCATTTTTAAAAAAAAGTTCAATTATTTAAATATAATTGTTATAATTAAAATTATAATGTAACCCCCCGTAACAGTATACAAAATTTCACATCAACCAAACCTGTGGAAGTTAGTGAAATTTACTTCGTCAACTAGAAAATGGGCTGATGGTCTTTCAAACGCCTGAACAGATCTTCATAAATTAAAGCTAAGAACCATCCCGATCACGTCAGCTTTCTAACAAAAAAAAAACTGAATCAAAATTGGTCAATCCTACGACTCCACAGACAGATAAACATACACACAGATACACAGACACACACACTTAAAACTTATAACACCCCGTTTTTGAGTTGGGCGTCGGGGGTTAAAAACTATTTGAAAGGTTGAGTGCAAATTCTTAATTTCCATTTGCAGAGGAAATAAAATATCATAAAATACCACTGATATCGACCGTAGAACCAAGACGATTTTGCGGTCGATTAGTGTGTAATATACGTTACTTTTATAGGAATATACGTATTTTCAAATTTAAACCTTACGCTTTAAAGAATAAAGCATGTTTTCACTTGAAAAGTTTCGGAATCGTCGAGACCGCTGCAAGAAGAAAGAAAACATTAATGAAAATTATGACAATATTAACTTCTGATCAAATTGAAATTAATCGTGACCACTTCGAATTGTCATTCAAAATTGTTAGAAGAGAGTTAGAAAATTGCACTTGAGAAAATTGATCTCAGATGCTTAG
Source organism: Synanthedon andrenaeformis (assembly GCA_936446665.2). Classification (NCBI taxonomy): domain Eukaryota; kingdom Metazoa; phylum Arthropoda; class Insecta; order Lepidoptera; family Sesiidae; genus Synanthedon; species Synanthedon andrenaeformis. The sequence continues at coordinate 3,916,079 of OW387788.2, read as the reverse complement.
ACTAAGTAAATTATATTGTAGAAACTTATTTCAGAGTATGTATTAAAATAAAATATTATTAAAACAGAGTATATGAGTAGACAGTTGAGTAGTTAAGGCGTGAAAAGGTCAGATAGAGTTACTTTCACATTTATAATATTATAGTATAGTATGGACAGTGGTCTGAAAGAGAGATATTTCGATAAGACGAGGATGCTAACCAGCCGTATATCTGAATGTCCAATAGAAGAAAGAGGAAGGCGGTATGAGCTCATGCAGTTCCTAAGCACACTCTCCGAAGTATACTTACTTGTTTCATAACAATAGGTATCACAATTCACAAAGAAATGCAAATTACGTGCAAATAGCAGCCAAACAAACGAGAATATGCCCCCAGTTGTTGGCAATAAGCGAAATAATATTGGAAACTCGTTAAAAACCCATTGGCACGTGAAATTGTAGCGACAGCGTAGAAAGCCGCCACTCCCTTCGACTCTCGGCTTCCACACAAAATAAGCAACATCTGGAACACGCTGCAATATCTAAATTTTAAATGTGATTGCGCTTCTATATAGCCTGCTTAAAACCTAGTGTTTTAGGAAATTCTAACTAATATTATAAATGCTAAAGTGAGTTTGCTTGTTTGTTTGTTACGCTTTCACGCCTTAACGATTCATTTGATCATCATGAAATTTTAGTTTTCGCTGACGATCAACGCACAGCCAAAACTATTAAGTCTAGAAAGATGAAATGTAGAAATAGGTTCATTTTATAACATAAGCATCCACTTAGAAAGGATTTTTTAACATTTCAACTTAATCGGGTTGTGTGGGAAAGACTTTGTTCTTTGAGGTTAGAAAGTTTAAAAATTTAAAATAACTACCGTGCATAAATAGATAACTTTTAAAAACACGACACCACGCGTGCAAAGCCGCGGGCAACGGCTAGTCATGAATATAGCTAAGATTTTTATTGTCAAAATGCGTTTTTTCTCTTAATTGCTTCGGTCGTTGCATGTAGCTGTACTTTATACAGGATAATGGTGGCCAATGATCAAAATAACAGAAAAATTTAATCAGAAATACATAATTATATCGCATTGTCTATGAACAGGCCAATGTGACTGACTTTTTTAGAACATTCCTTATACAACAAATATATTGATGGATATGATGATAAAATTGTCAAGTAAATTTAATGTTCGCAAAGTAACTTTTCTGTTAAAAGTAAAAAATATGAGAACATTTTCATACTAAATGGAAGTTGTAATTCGGTTTGTCGAAGCGAGAACAGTAGCACTACCATGAGTTGCTATCGAAATTTGACGTTAGTTTACTTCTGTCGATAACGAATAAACTAGCTTCGAATTGTTTACAATATAAGTCGCACCATGAGTTTCGCTAATGTTTACTTTACTCGCTAACGCTAAATCGATTGTATCTAACTTCATTCTTAATAAAGCTATCTCTTTTTAAATGTACTTAAACGAAAGAGAAGGTTATAGGATTACCTACGTTCATACCATGGAGAATAAAGGTAAGGATACTTGAGAAAGTGTCCGTCGAATATGCTCAATTAGGCGGCGCTGTAATAGAATTGGGATGTGACACACTAGTAGCATTTTATTTACGGTTATTACATGAACTACGCAACCAACCAATCATAAAACACCAAAAAATAATTAAGTAGGCATTTCAATGATAATAACAACAATATAGAGCAGGGATTCCCAAAGTGGTCGATATCGACCCCTTGGGGTCGATATCGGTTTCCTAGGGGTCGACATAAACGAAAAGTGATTTTGGGGGTCGACGAGGTCTAAAAATCGACCCCTATTATATTAACACAAGTTCTTATTTAAAACTTTCAAGATAGGTAAGTAGGTAGTTACTGTATTGTTTATGTTGTGTTACGTGTACTAAGAATAATTAATATTTTTGTAGGAAATAATGTTCCAGGAATGTAAAGTTTCAAGTTCGTACAAGATGAAAAACTCGGCAAGTCTATGTGGACAAGTTTGTGCAAGATTGAGTTGGAGCGTACGTCTTTCAGCGGCGTTTTGACTTGCTCTCTATTTGACGATAAAGTGCTTATCACACTATTCAATTTGAACGATTCCTATTTAGGAATCTAAGTAGTGAGCTCGTGATCACACTACGCTAAATTGATTTCTAAATCGAAGATATAGAGTTGAAAATGGATAAACTCTTAATTGAATCCAATCTGTTCTAACTGCGATCACACCTTCCGATTTCCTAAATTGGAATCGTTCAAATTGAATAGTGTGATAGCGGCTTTACGCGAATTAAGACGAACGAATTCATGATCAAGTCCAAACATGTTCCTGATATTTTACTATTTAACGAGCTTGCATTTAGGTTGAAAGTTCATTTGCGTTTTGAAATTCGTTGGAGCTTGAACGATAAAAACTCATATAGCTAAGTACTCATTTATTTCAAGAGATTACAAACTTATTACAAAGCTAAATTAAGTGAAGTAAAGTGACTGAAAAAGTGTTAAACACAACATACAACATATTTTAAATAGGTATGTATAATTGTATTTGTAAAAATTACTAACACTTAAGTCTTTGGTTTTCGTTCTTATTCTACCTAATTACCTAATACGAAGTTTCTATACCTAATTACCTACTGTAGTTACTTCCCAATATAGGTATCAAAGTTTATCAAAGAGTAAGTCAGTAATACTTAACAAGAATCCATTAACTGAGTGTGATAAAAATAAGATAGTGTGCAAATTTAACAGTTTATTATTGTTTTTTATTTAGGTTCCTTATTTTTTTGTTTGCAGAATTACTGAAAGTTTTATGATGGCGGACACGAAAAAAAAATGCAGACAATACAGTTTGGACTACTTGAAGTTCGGATTTATTGCATCTCCATCAAATCAACACTTCCCGATGTGTCTCATATGTGAAAAAGTATTTAGTAACGATGCCATGAAGCCTTCAAAAATGGATGACCACTTATCAAGAGTACATGCTAACAAAAAAAGTAAGCCCTTGTCATATTTTCAAGCACTGAAAGAAAAACTAGACAAAAGGCCATCCATAGGATCGATGTTTGCGTCATCATCTATTCGAGACAATGATGGTTTACGAGCGTCCTATAATATATCTTTACTAATAGCGAAGTCGGGGAAACCCCATACAATTGGAGAGCAGCTTATCTTACCAGCCATTGCGGAGGTCCTTAACAATGTATTGCACAAACCCGCACATGATATTTTAAAGAGAATACCTTTGAGCAACAACACCGTTCAGAGACGCATAGATGAGATGGGACGCGATGTGGAAAACATTTTATGCAAGTTCTTACAGACCCGCAGATTCTCTCTCCAGTTGGACGAGTCTACATTACCCGGCAATGAAGCTCTATTGTTAGGATATGTTCGATTTATCAAAGATGAAAATATGTGCCAAGAACTGATTTTTGCTGCATATTTAGAGACTGATACTAGAGGAGAATCGATTTTTCAGGCCGTGGAACATTTTTTTACTGATAAAGCTATTCCATGGAAGAATATTGTTTCTGTTGCGACTGATGGTGCACCGTCTATGGTTGGTCGTCATCGTGGCTTTATAGCTCACTTAAAGCGACAACTGCCTGATGTACTGGTTATTCACTGTGTGATTCACAGGCAGCATTTAGCAGCAAAAAAGCTGAGTCCTAGATTGCATAAGTCTTTACAATATGTAATAAATGCTATCAACAAGATTCGAAGCAATTCTTTGAACTCTCGGTTATTTGCTCAACTATGTGACGAAAACGACGAAGTCTTTACTCGGTTACTTCTGCACACTGAAGTTCGCTGGCTATCAAGAGGCTCTTGCTTAGAAAGATTTTCAGCCCTTTTTGAATCTGTGTTGGAGTTTTTACAAGAAAAAGATCCGAATTTGAAAGAAAATCTGAACAATTGTAAAACAGATATTTATTACTTGACTGATATCTTTGGAATGTTCAACAAAGTTAATTTGCAACTACAGGGTGATGATCTTAACTTGATTAAAACAAAATCAATAATATCGGCCTTCGTGGGTAAACTAGTTCTTTATAAACAAAATTTAGGCAGAAAAGAATATTCGCAGTTTCCGCATTTGTCAAAATTACCAAAAATGCTTCAAGATGATGACATTTTATTATATGTTACTCACTTGGACGCATTACACAAGGATTTTACGGAGAGGTTTGATGATCTTTTAAATTTACAAATTCCTCAATGGATAATAAATCCGTATAACACCACAGCCATAGAAGAAGCCAATGTGATAATGCAAGAAGAGTTGATTACCATCAGCACAGACGAAGAGCTTAAGCAAAAGTTCAACCAAGGCTATCAGAAGTTCTGGTTGCAACGCAAAATTGAAACACAGTATCCTACATTGTGGAACATTGCTGAAAAATACCTTATCGCTTTTCCATCATCATATCTAGTTGAAAAAAGCTTCAGTGTGGTAACAAACATTTTGACAAAACAAAGAAACCGTTTGAAAATCAACGAACGTGGAGATTTAAGGCTGCAACTCACTAATATTGAACCGGATGTAGCTAGATTGGTAGATAGTCACCAGGTTCATCCATCGCACTGAATGTTTTATTTTCTCTTTGCGAATTAATAGTTTTTAAAATATAATTTCCTACCAACTTAAGATGCTTTATGTATTAATTTGTAATAATTATAAATTAAACTTGATATTTACTGAATTGGATTGTCTTTTTATTTTGTTAAATTTTGACGAGAAAATGAAATCAACTTCACTCACTTAACCAAGTGCAAAGTTTTCTAATTGGCACCTTAGTACCTAGGTATTTTGTACCAATAGGAAAAAACTAAAGATAGACTAAGATAGATAGCTGCTTTAAGTTAGCGGACCATTATGAATAAGGGGGTTGGTCTTAAAAGTAGGTAATTTGACCATGGGGGTCTGAGGTAACAGTTCATTGTTGAAAAGGGGTCACTTGTCCAAAATAGTTTGGGGAACCCTGATATAGAGTATATAAAAATATATTCACGACTTTTCACCCTTCAATTTGCTAGTGAAACATTTAACTACTAACGTTACGGTATTTCTCGAGACCATCAGTCAAATTTGTAACTCATGGTACCGATTTTGTACAGAAATGTCAAGTTGACGTTAGTCGCTAGTGACTACATTCGATAGGTTTTTTTACTTATGCAACTCATGGTACCGATTTTAGTTCTTTGAGTGACCGCTAGAGGCGCTGTACAATTTTCCATACAAATATTTTACGTTCTCGTTCATCTCTCGCTAGCGAGTTCAGTCGTCATAAACTCATGGTAGTGCTACTGATACGCTTCGAGTATCATATGCGAAAAAGGCTGCCTCTTGGTACAGGGAAGCTTAATCGGTAAAATATTAATACTCCGTGTTGTAACAATAGCTATGGGAATCTACTTAAAATGTCTTCTAAAAACTTACTATTAAATTTAACTTACTATTTTTATATAAAAAAATGCAACGCCCTCCAAAAGTACCTAATTAAATATAAACAACAATAGTGTCTGGCGTTATATATTTTTATTTTCAAACGCGGGCGAAGTCGCAGGCACCAGCTAGTGTTTACATAACTTTATGTATGATTTATCTATAGTTTACGAATTTATTGCAAGTCACAATGAATAAATAATTATTTGTATAATAATAACAATAGACGTTTACGCAACCATGTCGTAAGTTATTTGTATGGAATCAATCAGTTCTAACAAATGATTCGGAGAGGAGACTATGGCGAGACACAGTTATTTCTTCTGATTTGTTGATGAAACTGTTAATGCTCTCTAGACTAAATAATTATTTTTTATTATGATCAATAAATCTGTTTACATTTACTACTACTAACTGGTGCCCACAACTTCGGATGCGCTCTAATTCGTTTTTTGAAATTCCCACAGGAACCTAACATTTATCCAGGATAAAAAGTATTCTATAGTTTAATCCATGTTATCATCAATACATCAGTGAAAACAGCATTCACAGCGGTTAAACCGTTTCTTGCCAAATTAAGCCAAAGTAGTCTAGTAAGGGCGTATATTTATATACTAATCTAATATTATAAATATTATAATATTACTAATATTATATTATAAATATATAAATTATAAATATCACTAATATTATAAAGAAAGATTTGTATTTTTGTTTGTAATTAATAAATTTAAAAGCTACTGGACCGATTTTAAAAACTCTCACCTATAGCAAGCTACATTTTATCAGCGATAAACCATAGACTATAGATAAAAAAATTGGAGGTCCCTAAGAAAATTATAATAATGTTACATGTGGCATCAAAAATCTACTTAGAAAAGTCAATATTGGGCGTATACTCCGAAAGCTATTGGATAAAAAATATTACTACATGTTTATAGTAGGTACTCATCATTACCCACAACAAAGTTCGCGAGAGTCACAATAACCGTTTTTGGTTCAAATTAGTCAAACTAAATCTAAATATAATGGAAATTCGTACAGGTGGAAAAAATTCAAAAAGCAAGCATTCAGTCGTGGATTGTAAATCAGTTTGATTTTGGACAATTTTTTTTCATACTTAGGTTGAAGGTCCTAAGTAAATATTTTCGCCAACCACGAACAACGCGAATGTCCATTTTATTATAAGGCGACAGCCTCTTACAAGTGGCCCTCATCTCTGCAAACTTTGCAGAAAACTCTGCGTTGTTTAAACGGAAATTCTAATTTTAGTCTGTGAAACTCAATTATTGTTTTATGTACTTTTTATACCATCGCAATATAGTGACACTTATTGAGATTTTTTTTAAAGTATCGTAGTTATAAATACCATATTTCTGTTCACTGGTTATGTGTATGCCATAGACAATTCCTTCTTATTTTCCACTGTAATATTATCAGGATAGGCATCCCTGTCAGGGTAGGGTAGGCTTTTGTGTTTCTTTTCTTCCTGCCATCGAGTAAATCATGTCTGCCTGAAATCCTTTATCTTGTGTTAGTTTATATTAATTAATTAATATTATTAATCAATAGTAATAATACGAAAACTTAGGGCATTCAATTTGAATTAAAACTGTACCGTACATGCGATATACATAGGAAAATTTTCAGCAAAAGCCCATTGCGCATTAAGTAAACCCTTTTTCATGTGGGATAATGTTGCTAACAAAATCAATTAATCTTCAACAATGAGTCGACAGTTTGTAGCGTACTGATTGCTATGTACAAACACAAGTAAATAACAGTAGTACAACTGGCACAAATTCAAAGCGGATACAAGAATATTTTTTATAATTATTTCAATTAAAAAAAAATGTATCAAGCCACAATTATTTGTCTTCCGCTCAAGTGGACGACAAACTTTCATTTGATTTGCCTTAATTTATAAAAATATTTATAGGAAGTTTTAGGTAGTTATCTCATATTGATAACTTTATTGTAGCAACTTGTTAAGTACATAACTCTACATCTAGTCATTCGCGTGTCTGTATGTAATATATACAGACAGTTATATTTTAACCTCTTAAATAACTCCTCGGAAACCACACAAAAGTATAATATAAAAATATATATATTTTGCAACCAAGTCGCCGGAAACTGTCCGCGTCTGTCTGTTATACATTTTTTTATAATTAGGCACTGTTTTTTTTTAATTTATTTTAGTCTGTTGTTTAAAAATATTTTCTTTTTATAATTTGTCAAATGAATAAGCACGACCGACCTTCTAGTAATACTAAACCATCAATAAAATGGGATGAAAAATAGAAGTATTTAATTTTTAACATTACATTTAATTTAATTTTTTTCCAACACTTTTTAATGGAATGATGAAAATTGTGAATTCGTACTGTTAAATTAATAATGTAAACGTTCCCATATTTCCTTAGAAGTTTGAGTGGTTGCTTTAAAATTTACGTGAACTGAAACCTTAATAGAATACTCGTATGCAGAGTAAAACAATGTTACAATGAAAGTAACAAATGACTCGTGCCCGGGTTTGACGTAATGAATCGTAATTTATCATGAGTTTTCGCGTTTTGTATACTGAAAGTAAAAAAATGTAAAATATAAATAATGTGTAATGGCGGCCATTCTGTTAATGTTTTTTTTTTTTACGTTGGGCTACTTGTACTATTGTGGTATTCCGTGGTTGGGCCAAACTCTTTTTTGTAAGAGACATTGGTCAGACTGATGCCTCTTACCCTCAAAGGATGAAGAGTATATATTACTGATGCTACAGACGCGCGTACACTGCGTCACAATCGCGGCAGACTGCAGAGTTTCTATGAATCGTCATTTTTTTAAATATTAAGTCCCACCCACATACTGACGGTCCACTTGATGATAAGGTGCTACTGTCGCCTATAACACAAGCAACACCACTGGTGCTGCGATTGCGCAACCGACCATAGTAGGATTAAGAAGAAGGGATTAGGAAGGGACAGGGAAATGGGCTCTGATACTCCTTACTCACTCACCGAAACACAATAGCACGGCTGCCCAAATGACTGCAAAACGCAGTGGGGCTCTGTCACTGCGCCTTAGTCCTGCTAATCAGCAGAGGATAGCACAGTAGGATATAGCTCATTGTACTCACCTATAAATAGGAATGCCTGTGTAAATTTGCTATTTATCTACTACGAGTATAGGTAATATACTCGTAGTAGATAAATAGCAAATCATCTGAGCAACACAACACACTGACGTAGACACAATGGTTTAATATCACGTGTCAAGGCTTATATTAAGATGGAAATCGAATTAGCATGCAACAGCTCGTAATCAAACCCATGCTTAATGAATGCTTTGTGCAAAACGGATGCACGTTCTGTGAAGGGGACAGACTAATGTACCATGTTTTCTTTTGCTAAATTTGTATCGTATTGATAAGAACTTCTACACACATGTTTTATTACATATACGCCCATTGTATAGTCGAGAACTCTTTCTTCTGTGTATGAAGAGGTCTTTAGTCCATCATGCTAGTCAACTGAGAATTTAACAGTTTTGTATAGATGACACTTCACAGGCATGTCTTTGTTTCTGGTTGTACACAAATTTAACATAATATTTTCTACATAAGAAAATATACAGATACAATAAAAGTAACAATACTAATTGACCCGAAACAATTACAAATGTAATTTCATATAGAAACGCTACCGACAATATAGAAAGATTAAGGATACGGGATAAATAAGGGATGAGGTAATGGGATGGAGATCCATATGGAAATTGCTAACTATCTTTCATACACTCCCTTAACCACTTTTCTTATTAAATTTATTTGTGAGCAGGTTTTTTTTTAGAAATTAATACGGAATTAATTCACAATTTTCCTACTGCCCTAAAGCAATAAGGATATGTCTGAAGTACCACAATGTAAAAAAGAATAAAACATGAAATAAAACTGCAATATCAGTATAAAAATGTTACAAGTTAGCAAAAGATTTCCGAGTCACGCGGCGAAAACTCATTTCTAACTGTCGCATGTTCGATCTCAAAGGAAATAGTGTTCATAATATTGCGTTTATTACTTATGTTCTCAACAACAACTCTGTGCCCAATGCCTTGATGTTTATATCTAAAAGTGGATAATAGTCGTGGCAAGGTACACTGCGTTTCGCATAACAGTGGTAAATTGGACAGGTCATCTTTCGGCAGTAACCATTTCCTTACGGAAGACCACAGTGACATATCATTTTGATCCCACTAACACATTTCGTTTCAATCCCATCATTAGTTTAGTAACATAGTTTATTTTTAAATTGTGCTGGTTATTTTTAAGATTATTTTAAGTTAATATATTCGTAAGATGTGACCGCGAATTCGTACGCGTTGACAAATGAAAATATATAAGCCTTTATATGAGTCTTAATAAGGTAACATATACCTAACTTATTACTTTTATTTTTAAATTTATTTACGTAGAAGGCTATTTATATCTCATACGCTCTGCAGTACCTAAATATAGGTTATGAGTTCTAATAGGTAACAAACGTACGGGATGGAAGTTCTTTGAAAATAGGAACGCAGTGAACGTGACGTGTTAGTATCGAACATGTGTCGAAGTCATTAGTTTCCTGCTTAAATGAGTGAATAATAAAGGCTTCATACCTTTAAGGCGAAGACTTGTAAGTAAAATTTAATAGTGCAAATGTCAAGGGTTAGTATTTATGTAGAAAATGTAGTGGCAATTACAGTGTTGCCAACGTAGGTGATTTCTCCCAATTTGGGCTAATCAGGGCGAGAATCGGCTACGAAAATATCTCGAAGGTTACTTGTCACTTTGTAGGCTACTTCCAATCCTAACATATTATAAAACAAAGTCCCCCGCTGTGTCTGCATGTATGTTCGCGATTATATGAAAAACTACTGAAAGGATTTTCATGCGGTTTTCATTAATGGAAAGAGCGTTAAACGAGGAAGGTTCTTATATATTGTTTGCAGAATAAAATTGTACTCTAGGTGGCTACCATCGCATATATTACAAGCAACACCACAGGTGCTGCAGGTGCCCTGCTGACCATAGTGGAATTGAGGATAAGGGATTGGGATAGAGAGGAAATGGGCGCTGGCATCCCTTCCTCACTCACCGAAATGCTCAACGCCGTTATTTCACGGTGGGTGGTTACTGCCGCCAGACGGGCTGCCCAAATGACTACGAAACGGAGTGTGCTCCGCGATTATTTGAATTATTGTATTCAAATCGAAACGTAAATAATTTGCGTCGATATTTGACACACGCTCATTAATTCCCATATACTGCAAAAGTGTTGATTACTCTGATTTTCTGCAATAGAGAAGGAGGAATGTTTACCGAATGTAACAAGCTATCAGTTACCCTTGGTTTCTTACTCTATCTTGTTTGCGCTCCGCAACGAGCTACTGATTATAAAATAACTAGGAACAATTAACAAGGCTTCAGCGACAAACACAAGAGCTGCCTCTGACCTACAATTTTAAGATTACCGACTTATGTATTGGTTGTTATTGCACAGACTATATCTATTTAGTAAGCAAACAAGTAGCTAAACATATACGATATTTATTTATTTATCCATTATTTTTTAAAGTTTTCAGATAGAAAGACTTATTCGGTGGTCCTTACACTAAGTGGCTTGAATAGATTATTTATTGTATGGTGTCTGATTTGATTGATATAATTGTTTGATAAGTTACCAAGAGAAATTACGGATCTACGGTCAGACTTAAATGCTCCATTAGCAATAATGGCCTTAACATAGTCGCTTTTGTATGTAAGCAAGGGCGGATCCAGAGGGGGGTCATGGGGGGTCATGAACCCCCCCCCCCCCTCCTGGGCTGGGTCCAGGACTTAGGTGGACCACTAATTAAAATTATTAAACATAATGTTTTTATATAATCAATCAATCAATCAATATTTAATCAAATCGTGGCTAAGAGCTTCAATGGTTGAAGAACGTCTAACCGGACTGGCACTTCTCCACGTCCATAAAAACGTACCCATTGAAGTAGATGAAGTGATAACGCTTTTCGGGAGAAGAAATTTTTTTAAAGAAAAAAGATTTTGTTATTTAAATATAGGTAGGAATTTTTAATTTTATACCACAGAGTCTGTATAGTATTTGCATGTAATGTCCATTTTTCCGAAGTCTACTACAATTATTATATCTAAGTGACATTATACATATGTCTCGTTACATATGTCCAGTTAGGCCATTTCGTCGCTGACAAGGCCACTGACAAATCTCCCATGTGGCGTCGCTTCTGAGTTGAATAATGTGCCATGAATTCTAATCGCCTGCCATCCGATAGATGAATTGTAATTGTGTAAAACCAAGTATAACCTTCCATATTAATCGGCATAGGTGTATATGAAGACAAAATCGAAATTAGAATATGCTAGCTGTTGCACGCGACTTTGCCCGCGTAACTTTATAAAATGTTAATATGTATGTAATACTTTATGTATGTAATATTTTAAAGCCTATGTAACTCGCTGATAATGTAGCTTTTATAGAAAGCTACATTATCAGCAATTTTTAAAATTGGCCTAGTAGTTTTTGAGTTTTTTCATTACAAATATACAAAAATACAAATCTTCCCTTTTATAACATAGTATAGATTGAAACACAATATTTTCGTAAAATTTGCTTGTTTTATAGGCGACGGTAGGCTACCGTCGCCTCAAGTGGACCGTCAGCCTCTCTATCGACTTCAACATAATACACCTTATTTGTGTTATTGTTTGTCAGTGACAAACACAACACAACATAAGGTTGAAAATATTTATACAACCTAATAATTCAAGTGATACTAGTAAGCATAACTAAAATGTGTACTATATATACACTCGTTAATCAAATAGGCAAACTCCAAAACGATGAATTATTCTGTTTGTAGTTTCAATCAATGTTTCCGATATTATCTTCACAATTTGTAACCGTACCAAACTGCTGCTGTCTATAAATTATAACTTAGCACGCAACTATCACAGAGCTATATACCTAACTTCTGCTTAATGTGTTGACGTTATAATATTATGAGTTAAGTACAAGCTGGTGCCCACAACTTCGTCTGCGTTGAAAAATTAAAAGTATAACACCTGAGAAAATATTTGAGTATAGGTATCGCTGTGACTTAACATTTTTCCAAGGTAAAAAGTTTTCTATGTACATATGTTAATTCAAGTAATAAACTATCTATGTAGCAAATTATCCGTTCAACCCTTTTTGCGATACTGAGGAACAAACATCCAAATTTGCGCATTTATAATGTTGCCCTTTCACCCACAGCGACAGGGGCGCGGATTTTTTTAACATTTTTTTTTCCAATGATCTCTTCCGGAAACTTTTCCAGGATAAATTAATCCAGGAATCTGTGTGCCAAATTTCTTCCAAATTCTTCACCCACGATAAGGAAAAATCTTAATTAGGTTTTAAACAAATCTTACCTTTGTATAATACGTACAATGTATCTTAAGTTTTAGATATACACAATATTTAGGTATATAAGTGTATAGGTATAGTTGTGAATTATTTGATGATACGTGTGGCTATTTCCCTTGAATGGCGGTCTGATAAATCGTACATTTTTCGTTTCGCGACTAACCGAGGGTTACCCACCTATCCCTTTTGAGAGGAAGATAAATTATCTAGTCACAAGTGCCCACGTCCCAACTTGGAGCGTTGACAAAATTGGGAACCTATACAACGATAATGGCTTCTCCATTAGAGCTCCGGTTAAAGCGTATATTCTTTTCAAAGTATTTTTAACGTCGGGTATTATATGACTAGGTGTTTTTTCTCTCGAGTATTATATACTAGACAATTTTAGAGCTCATACATCACCTAACTAATTATTTATCAGTAAGTTTAAATTAAAATAATTTGGCGTACCAAATAATACAATAGTACAGTATGTACTGAATCTATAATAATTTCAGACTTAAATAGAAAACGAAATAAAAAAAGGAGATTTTTTTTAGTTAATTTGGATCGGTCCTATAGTGAAAAGTTTCACTGATATTCGTGTTCATTTCGGGTTTCCTTTGACAATGTAATCCAGTCTATCTTGTTGAATGCTTTACGAAAACCACTTAATTAATTGCTATCTCAATTCAGAAATCCCATTGCGTTAGGTACGGATATTGTTGATGAAGTTTCACCATTAAGCCACATCATTTCAGATGACTAATTGAAATGGATTTTCAGGTTAGATAATTTATCTATACTAATATTTTAAAGTAGTAAAGTTAGTCTGTTTATTTGTATTGTAGGAGGTAATCTTCGAAACTACTCATCTCATTTAAAAAAATCTTTGACCAATAGAATTTCAGGACGGACATATTCCACGCGGGCGAAGTTGCGGACACCAGCTATCTAAAAATAAAGATCCAACGCTTGGCAAAAATATAATGTTAGTCGTCATGCATGTCAAGCGTTATATTGCTATACATATTTTGTCAGGCTATATTGCTATACATCATCTTTTATTTTTAACGCGGACGACGCGACGCGATGCCGCGGGCATCAGCCAGTATAAAATAATGTTTTTTTCCCTCATTATTATGCAATATACAGCGACCAGCCAGTTATTTGTTTACAGGTTAATTATTTGCGGGCCAATTAGATTGTATGTGATTGGGCCATATGTGGAAACCGCAACAATGTTCGTTCGAAACAGACATATGAGAGTCATACGTAGGTATAATGGTGATTACATGACATGCTAATAACATGCTATTACAATGCTAATGACATGCTATTACTCGTGTTAATAAATGATAAATACATATCTACTAAAAGCAAATAAACCATAATTGTATCTAATTTTATTCTATTTTAACTACTTCTTTTATTTACACTCCACTCCATGCACATCCCAAATTTAACTTATGTAAGTCCCTTGAGGGTTTCCTGTGAAGTAAGTATTTGAGATATATAAATATCAATACTAATAATAAATCTGTAAGGGTCGGTCATGGAGTAAGTTACTATGTTTTCAGAGATATCGTGTTTATGGGCTCTATACATGATGTATGTATGTATGTATGTATGTATGTATGTATGTTCCTCTATAACTCTGAAACGAATTAACTGATTTTCATGAAACTTGGTAGATAAACATTTGGACGTACGGGACACAGGATAGGCTACTTAATATTTTTCAACGCGGACGAAGTCGTGGGCACCAGCTAGTAACATATAAAAATGTTTACAGGTGGTACATTTCATAAATTTGACAACGCCCATTTTAAATTTACATTATATGTAGCTAGGATGTTCACATGCAAAAACTTTATTGAATTTTAGTCAGTAATTACAAGAATTTAACCCGTTAAAATGTCACATATTCTCACATTACCACACAATTACATATCAGCTAGTTGCTTCGTAAAAAAAACTAAAACATTTCCCAAACACACCAAGTTTTGGCTCTTCCTGATAGAAATCTCCTTATAATATATCCTTTGTATCCTTGATATGTTTTTTCGATGTTTGTATCTAACGTTATGAAAAGAATTAAGAGAATAATAAATCTTACTATTATTATTATTATTTTCTTTTCTTTATAAAATATTTTTTAATTATTTGACTTATTTTTTACTTATTACTTCATAGTTTTGAGTTTAATAATTTATTCCGATAACATAGGGAGAGAAAATCATTTGAGGTTTATTTGGATTTAATAATTACAACCACGTCGGAGGTCCGTTTACCACAAAACGAGCCCATCGTTGTCACAGCGGGCGGCAAAGTAATCAAACAGCGGGTAACAAAGTTCTTAAAGCGTTTGAACTCTTGTCCGAAAATCACAATTTAGGAAACCGATTATAGCTGTCTCAAACAGTTATTAAAATAAATCTTAAAGGATTCTAACTACAGTATATTTTCAATAACATCTCTAAGCAAAAATAATTTTCTAATAGCATTAGGCATTTCCTAATAATAGAATCTACCAAATCGACGGATGGAAATACAAATTAGAGTCAAGTGCATACATATATGGATAAAACCAACTTTCTTTATTGTACTTTGTAAGTAAGAGTGTATGGATCATTTATCTTATATTTGGTAAAAAAAACCTAAAAGAGTGTCATTAATTGGTGGCTTTACAGTATATCCAAAGAATCGTCTCATAAAAATGCTTATTATAAATGTGCACAATACAAAACTGTCATAAATATGACCCTGATTTTTTTTTTTTCAATAACATGCAAATACTTTAAATGATATTATTTGCATTATGGAAAATAAATAATTAAGAGTATATTGTATACTTATTCACTTAAAAGGAAAACTTCCTTTTATTCAATTTTTTTGTCTATAATGGCCCAAATACACGACGACACTTGACACTAGACACTCAGTGTATACATTGACTGTCTGTGTGTGTGTCCACTGCCGCGACACTCAGGGCCGGTATTTCAACTGTTACTATTCTTGGAATACAATTTAAGTGAGGTTTAGCTTTACTATAGCGTATTTAACTTTCACTCAACACAAATTCGTTCCTGAGTGTTAAATTTTTAAGTGTAAGCTTAAGGTTACACTTAAAAATTTAACACTAAGGCTTTCAGGTTAAGCTTGATCACTCATTTGATTAAGCTTAGCTTAAACATCGACGCCTACAAGTTACGACAAGGAATTACTAAAATTTATTTGTTTTTTTTTACTATCAAAAATTTACATAAGTAATAATATTTTTATATAATTCGTGCGTGCGCATTAAAGTATAAAGACAACGTAAGTTCACACTACCTATACATATGTTATAATTCGTGCTAAAAATTGACAGCAAAAACGCAGCCCTAATTTAATGAATTTGGAGTTGCAATTACTACAAATTGAAATCATATAGAAATACTTTAAAAGTCACAAACATTATTTTGAGATTAAAATAATATTCAAAGTAAGTATTATATCACAACATTGTCATAACTTCAATCAACCAACAAAAGAAATCAATTTCACTTGTATGCTCTCTGTCAATATGACAGTTTTGACATGTAAATGAATGAACGCTCAGTGTCCGTGTTGCAGCCGTGGAGACAGGACGTGCGCGTAGACAGCCAATACACTTGAACCGGAACACTAGATGTATACACAAATGTCGATACAAAAAATTGCTTACCGTGTGGACGCAATTGACACTGGTGTCGAAATTTGTGTCGAGTGTCAGTGTCGTCGTGTATCCTAAGCACAAGTGTCTATTTTAAGGAAATATCATTGCTCGTGTGGCAATTAATAAAATTTTGGAAAATTTTCGAAGACATATTTTATGATGATAAAAATATTATATAATTTCATGATTTCTTTAGTACATTTAATAATATGTTATTGTAATGGCTTAGTGAATACATATTTTTACACTGGACTGTAGAATTGTCAATTCAAAACCTGTAGGTACACCTACTAATCTTATAAATACTAAAGTTTCAGATATTTTAGGATGTCGTAGAAATTTGTATGCAACTTATTAAGTTCTGAACTTAACACATGTGGAGTTCTTTAATGAAAATGCTAAACGACTAAGATGGTTTAGGTATAAATTAGGTATAAGTCGGTATAAATTAAAATTATATTTGCTATTGTTCTAGGTAAAGACAAGAAGACTTTTAGTTGAAATTAACTAATTTCTTTACTTTATTTATTTTCTTTTCTTGACTTTTATCACCGGACGATTTTGTTTTATTCTTTTTCAAATTCTTTTCATGTATCTTCGTTTCTTTATTTCATTTCACATAAAAGAAGTTATGAATAGAATTCTTTATTAGGGATGAAATTAATATGAAATGTTTAAATTCATTAGAGAACTATTGTTTGCCAATTTCTTTTATAAATCATCTAGAATTGGAACTTTTATTATTTTATTCTCAGTAGAAAGTCATTAGGCTTTCTAGACAATGGAGAAAAAATTCTAGTAATAATAATATAGAATTAGCTTAGATTTTCTTAGTGCTTATGTTGTCCATAGGAAAACTTCTCAATAGCAAAGTGCGTCCCTAGTACAGCATAAATTACTATGAGTTTTCGAGCATTGTTCCAAGAAATTAATCCAAGTGAGAAAAATTTGGATTTATGTTAATCAGGAGACTCCATCAGTTTCCTAGACCCCTTTTAATAATATGAGGACTGTAAAGAACAGAAGGCGATTAAATATAATGAATATTCATTCTATTTTATTTATTATTGTTTAAAATACAATTTCCATAATGAGAAGGAAGACATTAGGCACTCAAGTTTGTACATAATTCAAAACTTCCATTGTATTCGTGATAAGCATAATGTACCTACTGCGAACTTTTGAACGTGCGAAATTTGACTTTTAAACAGATTTGTTAGATCATTATTGAATTATGCATTATGTAAATAAATATTGCTGGTTAAAGGTCAACAAATTAGTTATCTAGATGATTAATTAATGAGATAATTAATGAAAGATGTAAGTATATACCTACTTCATTTAGTGAAAAAATAAAGTAGTGACTTCATTAAAAGCACAGTAATATCTCAACAGTGATCCAACAGTGATATCGGATGGACAACGTTCGGGAAGTTCCAAGACATCTTTTCTGCCAAATATGTATGAAAAAATCCTAAAGGTTTTATGTATGTTCACTCACAAATCTGAGCACTATTCTAATAGACATGTTATCATTTCGATTTTTTGCTTTAAATGAAAACTACCTGTTGCACGCGACTTCGTCCGCTTAACTTTATAAAATATAGTCTATTTTACTCGCTAATAATATAGCTTTCTATAGGTTAATTTTTTTTTAAAATCACGTCTTTATTCATTACAAACATATATTAAAAATTAGTTTTCAGTTTAAAAAGTGTGTTATATTCAAATAGTTTAATTATAATTAATCTCTTTAACTAGGCATGGAAAATATTTTAAAAACAAATATAAAATTAATATATTATTAATATATTACATTTATCTGTCCTATATAGGAAAAGAACTAGTTAATCTACTTAAAGACATGCTTGCTTAGGATTTGCCAAGTGTAGTTTGCCTAACAATTAATTAAGTATAACGAATTGGTTTTGGTAGATCACAAATCTTCGTGACAAGTCTTAAAGATTAACCGTTTATACGAAACCGAAACCGAACTTATAGGTTTAAAATGCTGCTTATCGATGTTCATGGTTGTTTATTGAAAACCAATATATGTACATATTTTTTTGACCTTAAATCGATATTACATATCGATTTAAGGACTAAAAAATTTGTCATAGATCCATTCACCAAATACATGATGGATTTTTTCTCATTAGATCGAGTTTGGAAAACTAGCTAGAAAAAGGAACTAATGAGAATTAGTTTACTTTGATTTCGTTGATTTGATTTTCGGATCATCAATAGATTCATTGACTTGATCGATCCCATCATTCAGGCTATACTTACTTTTATTACTTACAATATATTAGTTACGTATTCAATTTTATTCCTCAACATTAAATTAAAATCTATACTTAATGTGGTATTTTCTCTAAAAAGTGTCCAATGTCAATTAATCCATTTAAGAGATGCATTTGATCGAATAAAACGCGATCATTATGAACATTCATTTAGGCAAAGATCCACTAAGAAAATTCTCAATAGAACACCTCCACTATAATAATAAATTTAATTGAACATTTTATTTTATTTTTTAGTAAAAATAATATAAATTACGTACCTACTTAGTCTGACATTACCATATTGTATTGACATCATTTATTTATTAAGTATTTAAAATATTCATATAAATATATTATGTATTTAGAGTTCAACGATTCACTGAAAATTGTATTTGCTTGCTAGATCCTTTTCCAGCTGCGATACCAGAAAGTGTGTGATTTGATTAACAACAGCCTTTAGCGCCTCAAGTTTCAATTAGGTGAAACATTTTAGGACCCTCGCCGCGCCGGTTCACTGTAAATGTGTGTAAGGGAGTGTTACTAATACGATGTTAGAGATTTATGTGAGAGGTTTCCGGTTTTGTCGAAATTTATGTGCCTATTTACAATACCGCCAATTTGGTTAGAGGATTTGAGATTGATCTATAAGCTTATTACTGTAAATAAGTGTCTTTGTAAATCTCCAGTTACAATTGGTGTGAAATTTTATATTATACTTCCTATAGCAAAAAATAATAATATTTACCTATACTAGGGAAATGGTCAGTTATTGGTTGCTTCAGCTCGAATTTCCAATTTAAAATCTCATCGTAAACTTTGTTATTATAATATTTCTTCATAATACTGTGTTGATTAATCGAAAAGTATCATTTTACCGTATATATAATATCTTAATATAATTTTCCTTTTTAAGTTTGTATAGTGTAGAAAGAAACTAACTATGTGATCTGATTTTAAGAAAAAAAAAGTGTGTGTGTCAGCTCCGACCCATGACTGGAGTTTACTCCTTACGAACGATAAATAAATCGTTAATTTATCGTTCGTAAATAAATTAATAATAAATAAATAACTTCACGCGTAACGTGTGACAAGTGACATTTTACATTGAAATCAATTCTTAAGGAGTAACCTCCAAAAAGTCAGAGGGAAAGAGAGCTTTGGAGCATAGTCTATGGCACATATCTCAGTCTGCATCTAGAGCTGATCTAAAAATAACCGAAATAATTTTTTTTTCTTTCTTGCGTCGACATGGTGTTTATGTTATTCATATGTCAATTTTAGCTTATTCTTAATGCATAAATGTCCTTTTTTAACAATTTGGTATGACCAGTGAACTCGAAGGATATATTATTTCGATGGGTAAGATTGTTTTTATTATCAGCGGCGATTTTTATGAAGCTTTCAACAAGCCGTGAGGTTTTTTGACAAAAAAATCATATTTAATTATGCCTAAGTCACCTTTTTGCCTCGTGTTTCCTGTTTTAAAAGATGAAAAAAATTATAAAGGGTTGACATTTCGCAAATATAGACCTGATAAAAATTGAATAACCGAAGAAATTCAAGTTTGTAAGTGGGTGTTTCTGAAATGCTTTGAAGATTGGAAAAGACGTTGACAGAAGTATTCGGCGGTGATTACTTTGAAAGGGACGAGGTAAATATTAAGATAATATTATAATATTTACACACTTTTAAATTGTTTATGCTTGCTAGTAATTCAAGTTCCCACATAGGTTCGTCAATTATGTTCTATTAATGAAATTAATGAAAGTTAAACTAGTATATCTCATTTGACCGTATATTTTAGTTTAGAGGAGTTTAACATCGGTTGGCCGCGTCCCAACAACCCTAAAGCTCAGTATTACATTGTTGCTTGCCAACTAGACATGTAGGAACAATGTTTGTTATTTAATTAAAAAATGTAGATTTAATTTTGGATCATATTACTTTTGTAATAAAAGGCGACAGACAGACTGCCAAAGGTTCACTTGATGGTAGGAAGCTACGTATATTTCACAACTAGTCGATCTTCTAGTTAGTCTTAAATATTATTTCAACTAGTTGTCTGTAAAGGCAAATTTATTTATT
Organism: Synanthedon andrenaeformis; assembly: GCA_936446665.2. Lineage (NCBI taxonomy): Eukaryota > Metazoa > Arthropoda > Insecta > Lepidoptera > Sesiidae > Synanthedon > Synanthedon andrenaeformis. The sequence continues at coordinate 3,895,115 of OW387788.2, read as the reverse complement.
TTTAATTTTTTTTATTTACTTTCACCACTTTTACTATAAATACAAATGTCTGTAATTGTTTCTACTGTTATTAAATATAATCAGGAAAAATTACAGTGTACTTATTTAAGTTAAATACTATGTTATATATTATTTGTTGTGCTTTTTACATTTTGGAAAAATATTTTCAATAATGGATTACTTTATAAAAATCCCTTGTAAACTTAATTACGTATTCCTTTCAAATATTCCTAATTACAACCCTTAACTTGAGTATACTTGATATAGAGTTCTTTTATTGCTTCAGTTAACTTATTAACTTCCAGGTGATGTAAATTCGCCAAATAAAATAAAATTGCTGTTATTTCCTATCTGTTACTCCTCAAACTTCTTTTATATATAAAGAGCTATAAAATAGGGGTGTTGGTGTATCTAATTCAATGAAAAAAATTGCATCCGTGCGAAGCCATATCATATAAATGACAAGCAAATAGCATTGATTAATAAACCTACAAACCTTTGATCTCTAACTGGCTCTAACGGGAACGTTCGTAATTAGCAATGTAACAGACATACGAGAGTTAATTACTCTATAAGGAGCTGTGTGTAATAACGATATATTCATCATAGAGATACCTAATCTATTAGATTACCTATATTTGCTAATGACAGTTTAATCAATTTCATACTGCGTATATTATATGTATATTTATGTAATTATATATATGCTCATGTTTAAGCATAATTATGTATTTTTATTATTACAACAGTATTATTAAGAGGATAATTTAAAGAAGCAATGTCAGTTAAGTAAGATTAAAGTTTAATTTATGATAAGGCTTGAATTTATTTCGAATCTCCCAATCAGAGGGTCAGACAGGTAAAAGGTGCAGGAGTTTTTACCTTTATGCTTGTATCTGTACGAGTATATACGAGTATTATAAAATAAAGTCGCTGTCCGCTTCTGTCTATTCCTCCACTAACTTCTTCTTTAACCACCCAATAGTTTATTTAGATAAACCCGAATTTAATATTCGGATGTATATTCGATTAGGTTCAAGTGAATATCGTAGTCAAATGAGTGAATAGAAAAAAAAAAGAGTTCGTGAACTGTGAAAAACAAGTCGTGAAAAACAAAATAGTGAACCAATCCTTTAAACGACTTTATTCATTATATTAATTTTTTAAATATGCATAGTGAAGAAATGCTTCCGGATCATTATAACCTAATACCAAATTGTCTGTTTTCCATATTGACTAAAATGCAAATGACCCTCCCAGTCGACCAAATATTGAAGTATCTAAACACTGTTAGATGAAAATTTATTTATTTCCGTATAAAACCTCAGACGAAGCTATTATGAAAATCTGACAGATGCAGATAACAATATAGTTTTATGCTAGATAACTCAAAGTAGATTACAGAGAAATATAATTCAGTAGAACGTTCTACAGAAGCCGTAGAACTTGCAGCGTCTACGACGTAGCGTAACATTTCCTTCGTTTCATAATTTAATGGCGTAGCGAGGGCGAAACTTGTTTTTTATTAATATTACTAAATATAAAAATACTTTTAAAAATATTATGTGTACCAGTACTTTACCAGCACCACTTGACAGTTATAAACACATATTATGTGACCTGAAACAGGGGTAAGGTCGAGAATTATGTCAAATCACATCATTCGATCGAGTGACCCGTCAATTCGTATAACCCTGTTTGGCCAATTTACCCTCTAACGTCAAAAAGTCACTCAGTTGATCCTTTAACTAGAGTGAAGTTGAGAATGAATTTCAACTTAAAAACAAGCTCTCCTAAGGTTTTCAATCCATTGATTAGCATAATTTATAAATTACTTTTTTTAATTTAAGAGCAGGCCCCACGAAAAAAATTCCTACGCTCGCTCCGCCCACGTCCCGCCACCCGATAGTTACAAGTTGCTCGGCGGCTCTCTAGGATTTTTTTTAATATATCGCAAGATACAGCTTACGTAAGGTTGAATATTGCGTACATTATTTGAAGCATGATTTGGTATGCACTAGCTCGGAACTAAACAACGTAAGTCTCAAAATTGTTTTCATTAATTATAGGAGTAAAAATAAACCTAAGTTTATTTTATTTTGACAATCACTGGTAAACAATGTTTCCTTGCTACGAGCAGTTTTTTGGCGATATAACTGAAGCCGTTTAGTAGAAAAATGTAATATTCTCCGGAAAAGGCGCCGATTTCGATCAAAAAATGTATCGAATGAAAATCACCTAATTATGTTTCTGACTTGATAATCTACAGATAAAGGTCTCAAAATATATATATGTAAATTCCACATTGATCAGATATGTGGTTGACTCAGCACATTTATTTAAAGTTCCCTTAGTTTCATAGGGCCTGGCCTTAAAAAGCAAACTTGTAAAAATTATCTACATTGTTATTATACATCGCGCGCGGTACTGGATACTGCTTATATACAATATTTTATTTTATAAAAATAACGAAGCCTGAGTTATTCCATATAACAACATCGATCTACCTGTAAAAGTCCCGTCAAAATCTCGACAACCTGGCAAACTAATTGTTGCCCATTATGTGCCACAAGGGCTTATTTTTAATGAAGAACTGGCTCTTCAAACCAAGTATATCACATCTATCTGCTCGTGGTTAGGAAGACTGGTCGCATGAATGGAGAGAAAAAAATCTGTAATTCTTAACCTAGGTATAGAAATACAATTTATGTACACAAAAAATACATTAGCCCTTTATTCTATTTTCTTAAAAAAAACCCCAATCTCAAATAAGGTCTTATAAATCTCTTGAGCACATTAATCATTGAACTGGAGATTTCAGTATTAGGTTAGTTTTTGTCCTGTGGTTCACCGACTGTAAATCCTGCATAAATAAACTTCATTGAGTAGTTTAATCGCGGACAAAGTTTGAATAATATGACAATTAATAATAAGCTCCGATGTCCCTCCCTTTCACGAATTACTGATTACACAAAAGACAAAACCAATTTCTGATTATAATAAAATTTTCATTACTTTCAATCTTATTCACAAGACATAAAGCCTATCAGATTCAGTAGAAAGGTTTGCGGTATTCGTGAAAATCGTCGCATCAGTTTGTCCTCTGGAGATCCGTTTAGTCGTCTCAGTGATCCATACTAATATTGTGCCACAATATTTTTAAAATATTACATATACTAGTTGTTGCACACGACTTCGCCCGCGTAACTTTATAAATTATAGCCTATAACATAGGCTTGCTGATAATGTAGCTTTCTATAGGTGAACGAATTTTCGAAATCGGTTCAGTAGTTTTTGAGTTTACTCATTACAAACATACAAATCTCTCTTTATAATAATAGGGGTTAAAGTATGAAATTGCCGTTTTATTGCAATAGGTACTTCGAATTGACATAGAACCTTCATGGTTTGAGATTTTTGAGTGAAACTTTTTTCATACGGTACCTATGTAGTTCTTCTTTTAAAAAATGTGCAACATTCGATTATCAACTTTCAGTTGTTTTTTTTATTCAGCTTAGACAATAAAGATGGATACTTCGAAAATTCATGTGATTTTTGAATACGAGTTCCGACGCGGAACTAACGCGGCAGAAACAGCTCGCAATATTAATGTTGCGTTTGGAGAGGGGACTGCTAATGAACGCACTGTGCGATTTTGGTTTAAACGCTTTCGTGATGGAAACTTCGATTTGAAGAACGAACCACGTGGAAGACCGCCCACACAGGTGAATAACAATGATTTGAAAGAGATGGTGGAAGCCGATCCGAGCCAAACTACCCAGGAATTAGCGGCATGGTTTAACGTTACCTTACCAACAATATTGACTCATTTGCGTCAAATCAATAAAATAAAAAAATATGAAAAATGGGTGCCTCATGATTTGACTGATCTGCAGACTCTACAGGAACTGCAATTAGAAACTATTCGTCACCCTCCGTATTCGCCAGACCTTGCTCCAACGGACTACCATTTTTTTCGTAATTTGGACAATTTTCTGCGTGATAAAAAGTTTTCTTCTCAGGAGGCAGTGCAAAATGCTTTCACACAGTTTGTCGAATCTAGATCACCAGAGTTCTATCGCAAAGGCATAAATGAGCTTCCTATTAGATGGCAGCAATGTATAGATAATAATGGTAATTATTTTGATTAAATAAATATGTTAAATTAAAAAAAAAACGAATTTTTATTTTTCAGTACAAATCGGCAATTTCATACTTTAACCCCTAATATTAGTATAGATTTCTCAATAAAATGTTTATGAAATTCCTTACATATTTTATATTGGAATATACATTGTAATGAAAAATATTACATATTTCATTTCATCTTGATATTTTTTTAATTAAGACCAGCTTCGCACGAGTGGCCAATTTTCCAATATTTTCCCATTTTACTCTTTTTCATAAATACAAATTCAAAATGTTTCGACAGCGTCGAACTTATATTATAAGACTCGAAGGAAAAGTTATTTGAAATTTTTATAATTACCTAAAAAAGTACACTTCACTTGATGGAACCCACTAACGGAAATGTTACGGTAAATCACGTCAAAGAAGTCACAGAGATTCGATTATGACCTGCGCGATCACTAGATGGCTCTGTTCACTTCTAACGAAAAGGTTTTGAGTTTGCCTCAGTAATCACGCAACGAATTTTTATGATTTAAATGCAAAGATTTGCATTTGCAAGTAACACGAATATTTATTGATTTTACTTTGTAAATCTGGTTTTTAGAAAATAAAAACAAATACATAATTCATATTTTTTTAGAACGTATTTGGATGTTAAACACTAAGGCGCTGTTCTTATTTGATGATGCCAGGGAGCTGTACAATATTTACCATTCTAAATTTAGTGTTTAGTAATAGTTTAGTATAGTAGTATCTAGTATAGTTTAGCTATATATATAATATAAGACCTTGCCCAATGAGGCGAAACGTCCCTACGGGAAAAGCCTTAAATAAAGATTTAAAAAAAAGGCGGTGTTCTAATTGGCCACGATCGTACGATGCCCATCGCATGTTTCGTTTTTCGTGTTTTTTAACAATTTACATTGTCGACAAGTTCTAAAAAAATATAGTATTGCTCCTCGCGGTCCGCCGCCATTTTGTGTTGAGTAGTCATTATATGCGTAAAACGAAATCACCATCGCCCCCTAAGGACGCCCCCTAATACTTTTACTATTCAATATTTTCTTAAAATTTGACTTTTTATTAACTAGTTGCAGGCGACTTCGTCTGGGTGGAATTCGGTTACGAGTAAGTATATAGAGTTTCTTCGGAAGACGTTGAATTTTCGGAATAAGTCTACGCCTCGCTGCACCAGCCAGTAATACCTAGTAATAATAATAAAGACCTTACTACATATTTTCCTAGTCTTATATTAAATACTTGCTATACTTCATTAAGTAAATACACATTTTAACATATTTAATTGGTCTTTTTGTATTTACTAAGTAAGACATAAAAATATTAAAAAAAATTGTATAATGAAAGTAATTATTATAATAACTGTCAGTTATTTACAGGAATTTAACTGTCAAATAAGTACACCGAAGATAATACATGTACATTGTAGTAACATTCACTAACGTTTGATTTATTACATTCCTGATCAGAATCTAAGCAAGTTAGTTACCTATACTTACTAACTTTATAAGATAAGTTGTAACTATTATAATTAAGTTTATTTCCCCATTGTCTCGAGACTACTATCTAACAAAAGATCGCGAAAGTTTCTAACAGGAACAAAGTAGGAAACTTATACCTTTCTCCATTATTAAAATGAAACTTTATGTTTTAATAATTATTATTAGTCAACCATATCTATGCGCTTGAATGCCTCTTTTTTAGACAAGTGTCGGCTACAGGCTAGTGAAAATCCAGAGATTATGATGAAAAACCAAGAGGAAATATAGTTAAATTAAAATGTAAAAAAATAAAAGACCAATTTTAATACTCTTTTTGAAATTATCCAAATCAAATCTAGTATGTAGTAGACTTTACATATGACATAATAAAATATAGTGTATGTCCGGCGACTATAAATGAATAACCCCTCTGTGTGAGGAAGTATGAGATATTTATAGAGTATCAATGAAGCCCATTGGTATCTAGCAAATCTAAAGATCGACTATTGGTTTCTGTTTTAATTTTTTAAGTATATTTTTATCCAAAGAACATTTCGTATTATCAATAGAAAAAGTATTCAAAAAAATGTAACACAATATATATTTTGTATAAGCACTAAACAACGACAATTATTAAAAGGTAAATTGTTTTCAACTGACGTTCAAACATACAAAAGTACAACTGACAAGGCTCACTTCCCGATATCGGCTTCCAAACTGACCCACTTTTCACGACCAAGTTTCGAGAAGGAATTCCGCAAACTTTTAACATTTACATCCGCTCTAGTTTCTGGAAAACAGCCAATCGTGAAAAAAAAATTAGTTACCCAATTTGTTTTAATTGTGAAACGACTTTTTTTTATGTAAAAGTCGGCAGACAGGCTGCCGGTTCACTTCATCGTAGGTAACTACAGTCGTCTATAACACAAGCAACGCCAAAAGTGCTTCAAGTGTGCTGCCGACTAAAGTAGGATAAGGGATCCCTATGTCCCTTTCATTGGAAAAGGCCATCATTTCATGCCTAATTTTGTACTGTATACATTGAATAATAATGGAGTTGTTGTTTCGGTAAAGCTGGACTCATAGCAATCCATTTCCGAGATAAGACCGCGTGACGAATGAGGAACATTTGCCCAGTATTTGACAGTCCCTGGGTCATAAATATAAGCATTTTAAATTAATGGCAACAGACAAAAGACGATTACAATTTATGCATATTCAAAAGTAAGGTTTGAAAGATTGAAAGTTGACAACTTCTTTTTCTTGCTATAACTATTTGCCATCATTCGTGACCTAAAAACTAGACACATCAGAATGTGTATGATTATAAAATGGGCCGCAAACAAATAATACCTACACCAAATTTACATACAAGTATCGCCCATATCCATTTACTAGTGCCAGGACAGTCATTTGGGCAGTCCTTGTAGCAACAGTAACCACCCCCTTACTGACCACAGTGAAACCTTCACAAATACACAAATTTTAACAAAGAAACTTTTGTCATTTTGAACGTGCCTGCAAATTATCAGTACAAAAACAATATAGAGAGGGGCACACTAAATCATTCGAGTACGTGATGTGTCCACAAAATCTGAACTGAATTAAGGAGCACACATCTTCCTCGCAATGTTTATTCAAACGATGTTTCTCTGGATACCAACTTATAAATTATTGTTCGCTTTTTTCTTGTGCCTGTGTCCCCGTATGATACATTGCTCGTATCTCAGCATTAACACGTTTCACATTTCCTATCTGATTTACTTCGGCGTTCTCGAAAAAATAGAAACGTTTGCTGTTAAATGGACACAAAATAAATTGCTTGCTCTAGATTCTTCGCATAAAAATAATAATACTATTAATGTAGTTTTTTTTCTATCAAACATTTTAAAATATTTAGTTCATTACTCATATTTTAGAAACCTCTTAATTTCAACAAAAGTTTTGTGTATGACGAAGGTGAAATAGAGGAAATAGAGGCTTCAGGTACAAAATGTCTAGGAACCAATGAACAATACATATTTCCTAAAATATTTATTTGATAATAGCGATCCGCACGGATGCAATATTTTTCTGTAAATCATGATATACACAAACTTACTCGTTATCGCTATTTCTGTTAGAACAGTATCAAAATCTATGTTGTCTATGTAAGTTATTCCCTAAGTTATTACTTATGAGCAAGTACGTAGTCCCCTACTTGTAGGACACGAAGACAATATAATTTTTTTATGTTAAGGTCGGCAGGCAGTCTGACGGTCCACTTGATGGTAGGTGGCTACCGTTGCCACAGGTGCTGCAAGTGTGCTGCTGACTACAGTAGGATTGACGATCAAGGGTTTGGGAAGGGATAATAAAATGAGCAATGGCAACCCTTACTCACTCAGCGAAAATAAGGGTACACGTGCTGTTATCTTCCTGTGGTCTTCTGTAAGGAAGCGGTTACTGCGGCCAGACGGGCTGCCCAAATAAATGCGAAACGCAGTTTGCCCTGCCACTACTTAACATATGGGAAATTTAGCATTGTGAGCAAATGAGTTCTGGCATTCTTTACCTCATCGAAACACATCAGCACACATACTGGAATTTCATAGTGGTGTTATGTAAGGGGGTGATTACTGCCTCTACAAGGGCTGCCCTATTTATTGTCTAAGTAGCTGTACGTAGTACTAAATATAGTAGAAAAATTTGTATTTAACTAATAACTAGAAATTTTTATAATATTTCTAATAACTAGAAAAATTTGTATTTAGAAGACATAGAATTGCTTCCATAGATATAGAAGAAAAGGAATACAGAGAAAGGAAAGCGAACGTATTATACAAAATTAATAAAGGAAAATCCAGTGCTTAATATTAAAATTTCCAGTATTGTATATTTTAATAAGGGACCTATAAATTTACAAATGGAAATGAGAGAGGTAACGGTTATTCAGAGAAAACACATTAAATTGTTAATATTCAGAATCAAAACGAGCACTTCTGTAATTACCATAGTAAAGTTGGTAAAGGTTTTAATTCTGCTCGTCGAATGACTAATTAAGTACTTAAAAGTTGAATGTTTCAGCCGCTACAGTTCCATCTTGAAATACTTAATGTTTCATAAAGCACTGAAGACTGCGAATATTAACTTGTAAAACTAACTTCCATTGGTGTTGTTCTCAGGTTAGTCTTCTATTTTTTTGGCCTCAATATTCATTGTAACTAGTGTGATGAAATAAAAAGTTATCTTAATAAGATAAAAAATAATGTATTGTTTACTTTTTAATAAATGTAAATTGTAATTATAGAATAATGTGTAGTCATATTTAAGTTGGACAAGGTCCCTTGTTTATGCAAGGGGTATATGGAAAAAACCCAAAAAAGTCACGCGAACAAAAGAACGAGAATATATTGTACTAGCGACCCGAACCGGCTTCGCACGGATGCTTCCACGTTGATCGCTCTTTCCATCAGTGAAAACCGGTCTAGCTATACATATAGACAACAAAAGCGGAAAGCGACTCCAATTTTATATGTAAGAATGTATATGATAAACCAAATATTGTACTGAAAGACTTTTAATTCGGTTAATAGTTCAATTATATTATTTTACGAATACAGTGGATGAGTTTTAGTGAATTTAGTAATTTTAAACAACTAAATTCGAAGCGAACATGATCGGTTTCTTTTTTGTATGTATGTAGTATGTAGGTTGTTTATTTAATGTCATATGGTATGCTGCTGTGCTGCAACTGACGTAAATGAAATATTTATTCCGCAAAACTAGTTTGTACTACGAATAAATTCAAGGAGCAATATTGGGATGTCGTTGAATATCATTGATTGTAAGATTCACGTTACCAGTAAGATTTGAATAGTGAATAGTTCTTGCTTCCTAATTCTTTTAAAGGTATGAAGAATTGAGAAATAATCGTGAGGCGTATAAGACTCATTGATATACCAGGAATTATTCTATACATTGAAATCATGGAATAGGCGCAGCTACGCCATGAGCCTGGCAATTCTTTACTAACACCAAAGGCAACAGGCAGTTCTCACCCAACTGTCACCAACTTTTAACAGTCTTCTTGGCTAGTCGCCTGTAAAGACATAGTAATTAGGTCCAAGGAAAATAAATTTACCCTGACAATACACTACAAATAACAAAGACTGCCATAAATTCGTTCACACTTTATTATTTCTAATGCCAGTTTTGAGTAACGCGGCGTTGCGTTGTCCAGGCATATAAACCCCGCAAATTCCTAATGCGCCTGGCCGCCATTTTGGTGACGTGACACACTCAGTACCGTCAGTTTTTTTTAGCTGTATTTTTAGTTTCGTATTACGTCAAGTGGATGTGAGAAGGTTCCTGCGCATTAGCAATTTGCGGGGTTACAGCTACGCTACCAAAGGTGTGGTGCGGTCAGGATGACGGTCGGTGTTGAAATGCTTGAAGGGAATCAGCCATATTTATCGAGTAGGTACGTATTGAAAGAACCTCCAAAATATTTATACTTATTACAAAAAATGATTAAATTACAGCAGTCTAGCAGAACATTATTTTCAATGCAACCTTATCAAAGCACAATATTACGCTTTTTTAAGTATTTTTAAACGTCATTTGAATTAAATACTTATACTACATTTGTGACAAGATACAGTATAATAAGTCATTCACACATCATAATATTGTCACAAATATGATATTATTGTAAATAATTACTTAAATAATAACTTATTTACTTATTAAAAATGTATATTTATGTTATTAAATAACTATATTCAAGTTTTTTTTTTTTGGGAAAAATGGTAATGAAATTTGTAAAAACTGTATAATAAACAACAATTATTGTGTACCTCAGTCGAAGTTACAGCCATGCATGAACCTGGATGGCTATATAATTTCGGGAGATGATTGATATGAAGATCTTCAAGAATGGATCCATTTAGAATGATTTTGGCAGCGGTGAGGGTCACGATGACAATTATAGAGAGAGTTATTCGAGCGCTATTCGACGTCGCAGTACAAGGATTACTGATTGGTCTTACAGTAATCAGTGTTTTCACTTTAATCTTTATTTTTATAAGGTACTTTTTTTTATATATATATTAAGGTCGAAAGACAGGCCGACGACCCACTTGATGGTAGGTGGCTACCGTCGCCATAAGTGCTGAGAGTGAGCTGCCGACCATAGAAGGATTAAGGATAGGGGATAATAAGGGATGGTGTAATGCTAATGGGCTCTAGCATCCCTTACTCACTCACCGAAAAATTGTATTCTTCGCTTCGTCTATTTCTAACCAATAAGTCTGGATATAATTAAAAGACATGGTCGCTTTGTGACTGTTTATTCCAAATTTTATCTTTATTATCTTCTACGATCGCCAAAGCATCGTATCTAAGTTGCATCTAAGTTAGTTGTTCCCACTAATTTACAAAAGTGTAGCCTTATTAAGTTTAAATCAGTGTTTTAGCTATTCGGTCATTTATATAGCTATACTAATATCATAAAGAGAAAAGATTTTTATTTTTGTATGTTTGTAATAAAATTAATAAACTCAAAAACTACTGGCCGATTTAAAAAAATCTTTCACCTATGTATGTATGCATCATATGTATACATCAGCGATTATGTATACTCTAAGATTACAATGCTTTAAATTAAAGTGTTATCTTTGCTTCAATACTTGATATGTCATGGTTACCTCATAGAAAACTTTCGCAATGAAATTTATTGTTATTTTCTAGGAAAGAACAGTCGTGTGTGTGTGATGTTCCGGGATTTTTTAATTTTATTATAGCAGCAGGATGCATAGTAGCAATTTACGCAGGCTTTACAGCGTTTAGAAAATTATTGTAACGCTTAAATACTCTTTTATAATGTATGCAATTTGAGCTTTGTATCAGTATTAAATTATACATAAGGCAAAACTTACTTGACTTTTTACATCACTTTTAGTCTTCATGTTTGCTAATTTATATCCTAGCCATATTTTTTACTTCATTTATCCATGACTTCTTACCTTTAAACGAATTTTTTTTTAATTAATTGTTTATTTACGCCATGAAAAAGTATTTGCTTCAAAGAAATTTTTAATGTACATATTTGTAAAATGCTTTGTTGTTTACGAAACAATACAAGTGGATACCACAGTTATAAAAGCGGGTGTATCTAATTACAATTTTATTACAAACTTGGAGTAGAGAAGTCGATACTTTCATACTTCCATTTGTGTTGGTTTCTCTGCGAAGATTATGAAATGGTGAAATTAAAGTCTGAAAGAGAAACTAAAAAAAGAGAAATAGTGTATGAACCGAGGCTTGTCAGTTTCAGTTTCAGTTGTCAGTTTGTCAGTATATGACATAATATAATTATGTCAATTGAACTACTGAAACTAAAATTTCCCAATCATTGAACTAGTGGGAATAGCATCATTATGAGTTATTACCATTACGATAGATTTTCGTTTCGTCAGATTTTTGTTTCGTCAGATTTTCGATTCGCCAGATTTTGTATTCGACAAAAAAAGTATAATCACATATATAAAGATTAGACAATAAACAAATATCCTTAATAAATTATCGGACAGTCTCTAAATATAACTGTTAGCTATATTTAGAGATTTATTTCTTGCTCCGTATAAAGTGTTGATTGTTACCGGAGGCAGTTATATCTGTTTTTAACAATGCACCGAACTCAGCTGTTATATCTGAATTTCAGGATTCAAATTTTAATTCTTCGCTTTTTGTTTTCAATATACTTTATTAATATGCCTATGTTTTTTACTTTGTATCTGACTTTACGTTTGAGATGCCAAAGTGGCATGCTGTCGAAACAAAAATCTGACGAAACGAAAATCTGTCGAAATGGTAATAACTCCACTAGATCCCACAATTCGAATATTTAATTTTTTAGAATTAATTTGTTACATCTGTTACGTAGGGCTTCTACGCAAACAAAACTTGCGTTAGAAATTTAGAATACAGTACCGAAGACTTTTCCTTTTTTTCCTCTAATTTTATAACGCAAAAAAAGTGATTTCTTGAGCGCTCTGCTTTCAATGTTATAGAACCCAAAATAGAAAACATGTCACTCTCGTTCTCAAAATAGAGATTTTTTTCTGTTTTGTGTATTATTTTATAATATTAACTGAAACTGTACAACATACAATATCAGGAAAGTTCTCTCACCTTACCGTAAAGTTTCTATAAGCGGTGAATCCATAGATTACGGATATAATGATAGGGGCAAATCCAAACTAATATATTATTAATAAAGCAAAACATCGGTACGCTATTATTTAACAAAACAGTGTTTACCTTCGTCCCTAATGGCTTAAATTTTGTTAGATCTACAATATATCATAGTTATACCCCGAATTACCTGTTATAGAGAAAGTAATAGACCTTTAGGGATTATACCTTTAATATCCTGTCAATTATAAACAATGAATTTTCAATTCTTACGTCCAAATAACGTAAAAGCTAATAATTAACTTAATCAGCCGACAGATGTACGGAGCTGGCTATTGATTATAATGTATGCCTTTCTCTGGTTGATTCATAGTTGATTCTGATTCTGAGTTGAATATCACTTTATTTATTTATTAAATTTCCGCACGACGGAATCAAATAAAACTCGCAATCTTACTCAATCCTAACAAATTTGGCTTTTTGATCAGGCATTTTCCTGAAAGCCTTTTGAAACACTATCATAACATATCAGTTCTTCTGCTTATAAATCGGATATTACGTCGAGACCTCAAGCAGACCACTAAAATTCAGAGTAGAAAATTTTAGTATGAAAAAATATATTCCGATCACATAATATATTATATTTTATAGGTATAGATATTACAAATGCTATAATAATTGTGTGTTTGTTTGTTACGCTTTCACGTCTTAACTACGAAACCGATCATCATGAAATTTTACATGTACACGTTATCCCGGTTATCAGGAATACATTTTTTCCTATAAAAGGAGACAGGACACATTTTACCCATAAAAAACCTGTTCCCTTCGGTTCATCTAAAAATAAAAAATAAAATTTCAACGCTTAACTAAAATATATGAGCGCTATTAAAGAATATTATTAAAGAAGCGTGAAAAAAAGTCGCTGTCAAAAGCTAGTAATGTTAAATTTAACATCGAAAAAGTTAGTTGCTAACTTATGTAACTTTAACTCTAAACTAACTAAAAGAAAATGTTCATGTTATCTCTCTTGAAATTTAAGTAAATGATGGACATAGTCATTTAGAAAAATATCATTTGCAGTAAATACTATACTTAGGTATATAAGTTTGGGGAAAATCACGCACTGACTCGAAGTTTGTATTGAAAAGACAACTTTTACTGTTAACATGGGTTAATACGTTTCCACAAAACCTTTTTCAGCTGGGGCTAAACTAATTAAACTTTTTCAAATCAATCACTAAACTGAAAACGAAATTCGACAACATCTAGGGACTTTTAATCCACTTTGAATCAAATCGGAAAAGTTTTATTAATAATGGATTTATAACACTTATTTAGGTACTCATTAAATTGGTAAATTTAAATTTATAATGACAATCATAAGAGTTTCTTGTAAAAACCTAATTGATGAGTAAATATTTTAATTTTGATTTTGATTGCATTTCTGATGCAATGAAACTTCTGAATAAAACTTGTGGACCCCACTATAGCTAAAATATTGCCTCACTAACAAGTATTAATAAATCAGAATGTAAATAGCATGTGAGTTTTTATACAAGACTTCTTAAAAATATGGTTCATAAAATCATAACAACCATGAAGCACAAACAAATAAACAGAGGTCATGTGTTTTGTTGATTGGCGAAATCAGTACGAGATTTGACACATTTTTCTTATATTTCTATGGGTTCTCGACTGTTTGAGGTAAACATTTTCACCTTGTGTTTCAAAGGAAAACATTCATATTAATATTCATTAATTCACTACCTTTGTCGCACTAGATTCCTATTTATTTTCATTAATATTTGTTAGAAAGGAAAACAGTCCTATAAATTACGTTTCTATTACGTAGTCAGTCTTACCATTCATCTAAGTTACATCTTGATGGTAGGTGGCTACTGTCGCCTGTAACACAAGCAACGCCTAGATGCGCCAGCTCTGGAGCAGTTACCACCCCCTTATAGAAGATCATCGTGAAATAACATCATGTGTGCTGTTTTGTTTCGGTTAGTAAGTAAGTAATGGACGACCTTTACTTTAAAAAGCCAAACTTAAACCACAGTCAAAAAAGATATTTAAAGGACATCATTCATTGAAGACTGCAAAAATTTTGATACTGTTGCATAAATTTTGATTTTTTTATTTCCATTTTATAGGTTTAAAGGAAAACCTATAAAATAAAAACAGAAAGTGTGTTACGACGAATATTATGTACATACTTAAAAAGGGGCCATTGAATCGTGTCTAGGACGAACATCAAACCTTAATATGTTATGTCGAAGTGATGCCCCAATAAATTGATAAACAGGAAAAAGTTTGGTCTTGCTCATGGAATTATTAGAGCGCAATGATTACAATTTTGAAACCTTATCTGTTTCTTACCTTAGTACCTTTTTATCTTGTAATTTTTTCACTGTTGGTACAACTCTTCTATTACTAAACTACCAAGAAACAGAGACTTCCATTACTTACTAACTACCCAGTAAAAGGACTGTTCCCTAGGAACGGCATACATACGTTTTTTGTTAAAATAAAATTAAAATTGATTTTATATGTAATTAGCTTAATTTATTTATTCTAAAATGTTTGTTGTAAGTTTTTTGTAGAAAATTACAGTTATCTTCTTACTTAATTTTACCTACTGTATACTTTACTCATCTCAAAAGAATAATTCTAGCCCTTCCACAACCCTTCTGCATTTTTTTTTTGGAAAGTTCTTCAGACAGGCCAATTTCAAGCTAGATTGCTCTGTCGCCTATAAACAAAAGCAAGACCGTGGACGAGGCCATTACTTCGCTGACCGTGAAATTCAAAAGAAAACATGCTGATTTTTCACGGAGGTCTTTTGTAAGTTAGTGGTTATAGCTGCCAGACGGGCTGCCAATGACGGCGGAACTCAGTATGTGATGCAAGTATCATGTAATTTCCGAACATATTCGGCAATTAAAGAAATATACAAAAACAGATAGACGCCAAAAGCGACTTCAAATTATACTTACTATTTAAGAATAGTAACTATTTTATTTTGAATGCATACAAATTATTAGGATTAAATACAATAAGAGGGGAAAATATTTTTGCAATTATTCAAAAGTTCAAAAGTCAAGTCAGGTATCAGGTATTCAAAAGTTTTAGTACATTTAGTGAAAAGCATTCTACAACTAACTGCGTAGAAAGTTGGCATAACCGCTTTAGTAAAAAATTCTCGAGAAAGGCAAACATTGAAAACCAATCACACCATGAATTTGCGACGGTTACGACAATTGGCACACTCGTTAGATTAAGCCTATCGATTTTTTTAATAGATGTAACAAATAAATATTTTAAAAATTAACCTAAGTTTTTTCTGTCCAAAGAAGAATTCCGTTTTCGTCCGAAAAAAAACAGGCTATAATTTATCCTGACGAAAAAGGAATCTGACGAATGTGTCTTAAATCATTTTAATAAGCGATATTTAAATTAAAAGACGCTAAAACACATTTGCAATATTTATTTTTTATCAATAAAAAGCCTACAGAAACAATCCCATTACATTATTACTAATTTGTTTTACCACAAACGCCTGCAACCATTTTGTTAGCAAACATATGTAGCTGTGAAATTTTACTCTTAAATTTCTTTGTCATTTATTACACCGAAGCACAACAACACATTTATGCTGTTATTTCACTGCCAGGCGGACTGCCCAGGTGACTGCGAAACGCAGTTTGCCCTGCCAGATCCAGAACAGAGCCAACTATAAAAAGTTCATGTCCAATGTTGACCCAGCCGGGAATCGAACCCGGGAACCCTAGAACGGAGCTCATCTAACAGGCTCATTAAAATCAATAGGGATTTATGATTTTCATACAAATCCCTATCTGAATATTTGAATACTTAAAGTATAGTTAAAAAGATGATTAATGTCTCGAAGGCTGTCAATAGCAAAGCAACAGATTAGTAAGTAAGCACTGTTAAATTAATTAAGCAACGACAAGCGCCAAGATATACACTTTAGACATTGATTAATTATTGCAAACATTGCTAATTTAAGTACGATACCATATTTCTTCCATATGCACGGTTTTACTGTGCTTTTACTTTAATTTAAAGTAGGTACTACGCTTTTTTTTAATACAATTTTAATCGACGTTATTCGAAAGTCGATAATGAGAACAATAAACAAAATAAGAAGGTTGTTAGTATCAGTTCAGTTAAGGCAATATGAAATAAGAGGTGTAAAGCGTAATTAGATGAAACTTTTTATCTAAGTACAGTCAAATGTAAATTATGTATCTATTGAAGGAATCATGACATATATAATATTTTTCTCATTCTCATCATTATGGAAAATTGTCTTCGCATATATTTCATAACTTTTAGTAATTATCACAGGAGATATATATATAATATATCCCAAAAATAGATATTGTTATAGCCTATATGGCGTTGACGGTAGCCACCTACCATCAAGCGGGCCGTTCAGCCTGTCTAACCACCTTAAAATAACATAAAAAATATCAACGAATATTTAAAAAAATAATATCATGATGGGCGACGATAATAATTCAGGAAGGATCCAAAATAAAAGAAATTTTTAGTTATAATTACAATATTTCAAAAGCATAAATTGTATCAAATAAATAGATTGAACTCAAAAACGACTCTCGTAAAATTAAAACACAAATTTTCTTATGTCTATAAAAAATCTTAAAAAAGTGTTATCAAAAGAGATTTATGGTGAATAATAAAAATCGCTTAGTTGAGGCTCGTTTCTTCTCTCAGCGGCAATTTATTTTATTTTCTCAAGGATGATTCAACGCCAATCCGAAATAATTATCAAATAGAAAGCCAACAGAAAATCTGGGTTAGGCGAAATATTATTAGTTAAATAGGTGGTATAATTCTATGCTCATTCGAATAATGATGATTACCGAGTATCATTACTAAACTTAGTCATTTGATATATTGTACAATATTTTATTTTATTTTATTTTATTTTATTGTACATAAAAAACAAACACATATAATATTTAACTATTTAATTTACACTAATTATTAAATGATTTGAACTTATTATTTTATGATAATGACAAAAATTGCTAAATAATTTTATTTTTCTGTCAAGGCTACTAATCATTGTTCTGACGACAACGGGTAAGGACAAGTCCTGTCCCACGACTGCCGTCAGAGCCGTCCTCTCATTTACCAAACCTGGGCACTCCGCCAGCGTATGGTCGGCCGTATCAATTGGCGCCCCACATTCATGGCAAGCAGTGGTTCGCTCCCTCCCTGCGATGTCGCACAGGTACTTTCTGAAGCATCCATGCCCCGCCCCGTAAGCACCTGCACAAGCCGGAAGGAGAGCGAGCCGGCCCGCCTGCTTACCCACTCCTTCAGCACCGGTGCGTTAACCCAAGGCTGCAACAACTCGTCGCGCATCATTATTTAAGCCTGCGCAAAATATTTCTGGCGATCTTATAATCTTAATAAATCTAGCTGCCTACCTCAAAAAACCTAAGAAACTTAAGTATTACCTATGCTTTAAAAAGTATTTCATGGCCCACGGTTTCCATAAACTTTCGTAAACATCGTGAAAATGTAATTCCTATGTTTTTATACCGACGCTATACAATTCTATTTCGGTGTTTTTATTTTGTATAATACAGGAAATGAGGCTATATAATCATCAATGGAAAGTGAAAAATGAGAATTTTCATTGAAACGTAAAAAGGAGGGCAACAATAGCTACCTACGCATTGTTCGCAAGTGTTGCCACTTTAAAGGCTCACTTTTGTACTCTGAATCTGGCAATAATAGAAATGCTGTTTCCCCAAGTAACTTTAGAATTCTCCGAATATCAAAGCGCTTATAAAAAAATAATTTGAGGAAATGCCGTTTTGATTTCGCTTAGGTTTTGTTACATTAATGATATTATATTATTATCTAAACTAATATTATAAAGAGAAAATATTTGTATTTTTGTCAATAATGGCGGTCCGTAGTTTCTTGGCGTTTTTATGTTGCGTTTTCTACTGTAATAGTGACAAATATTAAATAAACATTTGAATTTTTATAATGAATTTTTTAAATGTTTTTGGAAATCAAGCCAAATTTCCAAATAACATCTAAAGAGTACAGTTATTACGAACGTACCTTCTTCGTTTCCTTACTCTTTATCCTAATACATATTATCTGATTAGACTGGAATTTATTTTCTTTTTTATTTTAATGCAAAATCGCAGACTAGTAATTTGATGTTCATTGTTCGTTGGTTTTTGATCAAACATTGGTTTTTTCCTGTGGTTAAAAATCAATGTTTTTAATTGTAAGCACAGGGAAAATCCAATATTTTAATCGAACCAACGGGAAAAAAAATCGCATGGTCTGATCGATCGAACTTCAATATGCAGTCGAACCACAGCGCATCAGCCAATATTTTTAAGGTGTTAAAAACATAAAGACTGGAAAATTCTTCTGGAAAAATGTTAAAAATTATTTCAGTTTTTTCTTTAGGTGGATACATTATTTTTACGTACCTAGGTATCTCTTAAGGTTAAGCCTACGTAGGCCATGTAAATTTATGTTGCGGAAACTTGGTTGTGCATAAAAAATTAATTAGATTTTATTATATATTTATATAAAACTTATCTAAAAAATATCTAACTGATGGTGAAAACCGCATCAAAGTCCTTAACGTGGTTTTGGAGGAGTGAGCTGCCATACGGACAGACGCGGAAAGAGACTTCAATTTATACAATTTAAAGAGAAGATAAAACCTAATTAAGTTTTTATTAGAGTAAAAAAAAACACTAATTTGCATCTGTCTGTTTCTCCGCTAATTACTTCTAAACCACTCGACGGAGTTTGATACGGTTTTCACTAATTAAAAGAGGGATAAAGGAGGAAGGTTTTTACGTATAATTTGCATAATTAATGTGTTCATGCGAATTCAAACGCGAGCCGCTAGTTTAATATAATTTGGTTAATATATTTAGTTAATACCTATTAAATTATTATTAAATTATCTGTTTATTTATCATCTATATAATGAATTAATTAAAATTTAAATATTTTAAGTTATCTCATAGGGAATGTGACCCGAATATTTCGGATCACACAGAGTTGACGTTCTAAAATGATTTACCTTGAAGCGTACCTACAGTGTTCCTAGCTATTAGTATATAAGTTCCCCTCCTGTATTAATGAGGATGTCGAACGCTCCCTCCCTGTTGTCACTGCCGTCACCGCGTCTATATGACTGAGAGTGTCATTTCAGCGATCATCTCGTTCAACAGAAGCTAGGCGATGAATGGTACTAAAATTTCAATTTTATAACAGTAAATAATAATTCAACAATAATAAATCTCTCTTCTCGTTGCCACTGCCGCAGCGTTTGAAGACCAAGGTCTATATTCAGTGCGTCCTTTTAATAATGACGTATGGTGCCGAAACGTGGTCTCTCAAGGCGGGACTTGTCTACAAAGTTGCTCAGCGAGCAATGGAACGGGCTATGCTCCAAATTTTGAAATTCACCGAAAAACCAAAGTTGTTGACATAGCCAAAAGAATCAGAAAGCTGAAGTGCCAATGGGCCGGTTAAATATGTCGCAGAACGGATAACCGATGGGGCAGACGAGTTCTCGAATGGAGGCGACGAATTGGAAAACGCAGGGTCCACTTGGTAGTAGGTGGCTACCGTCGCCTTATCATTCAGCCCAGTGACGTTAGATCATAGTGGTCTTCTTAAAAGGGTGGTGACTGCTGCAGGATGCCCAGTTTATGATTGTAGTTTTTCCGGTCACCTGTCAGGGAAATTGCATACCTGCTTGCTTTTATTATTTTTGACGTTTTCACCAGTAGGTATATCCTATTCACTTTATAGTTTGCTTTTCAAGAAATGAAAAGAAATGTGTGTTATTGCGCTTCGCATTGGTATGTAAGACTTAGGCTTAACAAAAATTGTCCCCTCATCTCGGATCTAGATTTGAGCGCGTGTAACAAATAGATAAATTCGTTGGTTGAATTTATTTGACCGCATTCGGACTAACTGGTGCAAGCGATTTGTTGATCAATTTCGTAAATATCTCGTTGTTTGTATGTGAAACGAAAATTATTTTATATCTTCACGATAATTGTGGTTTATACACAGTTTCTTAAATTAAATCTACTAGATATAAATATTTGACCCATTCCCAGGTGACATTATAATTATAATTATAATTATAATAATCTTTGTTTGTATAATGATCACGGATATAGTTAGCTAAGCCATAAGCTAGCAATGATTAAAAAAATACATTTTACGTTCGAAAGAAATAAAAATTTGACAAAGAAACGAGTAAAAAACCGTTTGACCAAATAAAAAAAGGAGCTGTAAGAGTAACAATGATAAAATTTACAAAAGCACCTACCACATTTTTTTCCGGAATTTCAGATAACATACCCCTCACCACCATTCGCATTTAATTTTTATTCAAAAGGAAACCCTTTTAGGGCTTTGTTTTTAACATGAAACGTCCTCAGTTTGTGATTAAGTAGGACACGATAGCACATACCAAAAAAAATATTACTCTCATTTCCTTCTGGGCAGAGAAAATGACATTTTAATGATTTGAATTATGAGGGTGAAAATCTATGGCAAACACATTACCAGGTTACCTGAATGTTTTCCGAGATTGACTCGAGTAGGTAAAATAAAGTGTTATAAGAGTGAGATTAATCTATTTGTTCGAGTGTGTGATGCCGATTTCCGATCTCCTTGTATGATAGGTATTTCATTTTCTGTATTGATGTAATATAGTTTATAGCCTCACATATAGGAGAACGCTAAGCCCAGCAGTGAAACTAAACTAATATATTATAATACTCTTTGAACTAAACTAACAGATTTCAGAGAAACACTTTTAATCGTAAGAAACTTAATTAAAAAACAAAAGAAACACCAAGAGAAACTCATAATACCATACTTTTTGTAATCTTTAAAATAAAAAATCTCTCGTACCCCACTATCAGTTAGGTTGAATAAAATAATATACACACAATTAATTATAGATAACTAAAACAAATTTTCTATTTGAACAGAAGTTTCTCAAAACTCACATGACCATAGTACGATAAATCAACAAGTTTTCTCTTCAATCTTTGTCTTAGTTCTGCTTTTCTCTAACAAAGTTTACGTACTAACGTTGAAATTCGTATGCCGCAAGATAATTTTCAAACATTTCGCACACTCCAATTCCAACTTAAACGCAGCGTGTTACGGTTTACTTTGGCTTTTTATTTTCATTATGTGTAAGCTGGTGTGGCGTGTACGAGATAAGGTGACAGGAAGGTACGAATGTCAGAAACTTGTAAGATTTGTGTGTCGCTGTCCGTCGGGAGAACTTGGATCAGTTAACGAAATCACATCAAAATTTCATTACAACTGAATATATAATGCTTTTTCGTGACTATACTCTTATCTATGCTTTAATCATAAGCAGCGTTAAAAGCTGTAATGAGCTAACAGGTAAAGATTTTAATCTGTACTATCTATAATAAGTATCCTATACAATTGAGTCGTTGTCCGCCTCTGTTTCTCCCCTGACTTCTATTAAACCACCCAACGGATTTTTATATGGTTTTCACTAATGGAGAGAGCGATAAACGAGGAAAGTTTGTGTATATATAATTTGCACCCACAAGAAGCTCAGGCGGGTCGCTCTATGTTTATAAAAACCGCATGTGCAAAAGTCACATATTATGGAGACATGGCCTTATTGGGATGAATTCTTTGGAATTTTAGAAATGGAAGGTTAACGATTGAGATTATCTCAATCAATCATCGATCCTTAGGTGAATGAGTTTGGATGCAAATTTAAACACAGATCAAAAAAGTGGTCACGTGACTAACACAGATAGACCATTTTTGGGAAAACATACCTGTGTTTAAAGAAAAACAGTACTTACAGATATGTTGTGCATATATTAGTAACTAATGGCACCCCTTAACTGCATCTTTAACTCATCTAAAATATAAAGAAGGCTGCGGCCTTGCGATAGACATAATTGTATTACTTTCTTCACTCGTACAAAACAACTATGGATGGCATTCGTTGGAATTTCCATCCCTTAGCTGTAAATTGTTTTTAGACTGACAAAAAAAAACAATTCATTGTACCAACTTCATGGGTCGTACTTTGTTTGAGGTAAAGACCAAAGAAGATGGCCTTCCTCACAACAAATAACATGCAAAGCAGAAATTAAACATAAAAAAATGAACATTTGAACAAATAAATGTCTTAATAATATTTATAATCCGTGGTCATTCCAATTTTACTAGTCACTATATAGATTTTTAAGCAAACATGGTCTTTATGTTGACGTTATTACGGCTAATTCAAGTTGGCGATTACATTATGAATGACGAAGCCTCGTGACAATGAGTCATAGCCATACTATCCCTCTCGTTCTTTTTGTGTTGACACTGTGCGCTTGCGCATTGTACCATTTGTACCGTACCGGCACTATTGTCAGTTTGTCAGTCAGTGTGGGAAACACGTTCGACTCGCTAACATGTGACTTTGTTCGCTGAGATTTGGCGCGAAATATTCTTATGCGATAATAAATTTCAATAGTGCTTTTTTATTGTAATGACCGACAATATCCGATACGTTATAAGGATTGTTTTAGTTACTATATTGTACTACACATTGATATGCGTGTTCAAACAAATTAAACTATATTGGACTGGGATTGAAGATACTAACAATTAACCACAAATATTGGATTTTTTCATTAAAAAAAGTTTGGTGAGTAACTAATTTGTTTCTTAATTTATTGATATAACTAAATATTTAAAGAATATACTTACTTAACTGTTTAATACCTAACTTGAAATCACGTTTAATCGAACCAATAAGTCGAGATGCGTCATTTGCTTGTACCAATGATGAGTAAGAAATAAAATCAATTTAACCTTATAAAGTTGTACACAACAAAGTACCTATTAGTTATTAATTATTCATGAAGTAAAAAATATTGTTTTATATACAACACACTTCTGTTATAAATTATGAGGAATCCCGTCATAAATGAAATAAGGGTGTAGGGATAATTTATTAAAGTAATAAAACATAGTATATATTATTTAATACCCACTTACATAAATATTAAAAACATGTCACACGATTCGCATATTACGTAGCAAAAGATAAACGCTTCAAACATCATAAAAAGTTTACAGAAGCAAACATACTCGTACCTTCAACTGATAAAATTTACTCAAAGGACGGAGATTGTTATATGAAAATTCAAACCGTAACGTGCTATGCTTAAATTATTATATTTATTATACGATATTCTTAGTAAAATAACATCAAAAACATTAACCACACCAGGACATCCCGTGTTCAAAGAATATTCGGTTGAGAAACATCCCAGACTCCGATACATCCCTTTTAATAGCTCGTAAATGTCAACGAGAAACGAAGTGAAAAATTATATAAATTTAGTGCTCTAATTCACATGTTACATAGACTTTTATCTTTTAGAATGGAGTAGGTATATAAAAATATCAAACGATCACTTCTTCGTGGGCGGTTAATTTGTTAATAGTTGTGTTTTTTTTCTAATACACATTTCTGATGTGTAATAGGAATTAAATTTGTTTAGCGATCAAAACTACAGTCATACATTGTTGTTATCTCTCGTGGTCTACTTAAGTATCGTGATTTTTGTGCGTTAGTTTTTTTTAGTAAAAAGTAAGAACTAAGAACTCCTAGATTTATTTAATTATTTTCTTTTATTTTATTTTCAACAAAAACCCTACAGCATAACAAAATAAGATACAATAGAGACAGTATTACTGATTAACATTGCCATTAACAGGGTTTCATTATGTGGGACTAAAGATTTACCTTTCAGCGCATTCACGACAGTCTTTCATTATTATTATTTTTCACTAAAACTTTAATTCTATAATGTAAGTATGTAATGTAAGTACATTACCTATTACAAATCCATCAAGTCTTTTCTGCCGCTTACTACTTCAAACCACATTTGATGTGCTTTTGATACGATTTAATTAAGGCCAGGCCCTATGAAACTAAGGGAACTTTAAATAAATGTGCTGAGTCAACCACATATCTGATCAATGTGGAATTTACATATATATATTTTGAGACCTTTATCTGTAGATTATCAAGTCAGAAACATAATTAGGTGATTTTCATTCGATACATTTTTTGATCGAAATCGGCGCCTTTTCCGGAGAATATTACATTTTTCTACTAAACGGCTTGAGTTATATCGTCAAAAAACTGCTCGTAGCAAGGAAACATTGTTTACCAGTGATTGTCAAAATAAAATAAACTTAGGTTTATTTTTACTCCTATAATTAACGAAAACAATTTTGAGACTTACGTTGTTTAGTTCCGAGCTAGTGTATACCAAATCATGCTTCAAATAATGTACGCAATATTCAACCTTACGTAAGCTGTATCTTGCGATATATTAAAAAAAATCCTAGAGAGCCGCCGAGCAACTTGTAACTCTCGGGTGGCGGGACGTGGGCGGAGCGAGCGTAGGAATTGTTTTCGTGGGGCCTGCTCTTAATGGAAAGAGGCATAAACGAGAAGGTATTCATATATCGGGCGAAGCCGGGAACGAGTCGCTAGTCTTTTATAAGATATATGTAGTAGCCTATTTCTATACTAATATTATAAAGAGAGAAGATTTGTATGTTTGTAATGAATAAAACTTCTGGAGCGATTTTGAAAATTCTTTCACCTAAGCATAGAAAGCTATATTATCAGCGAGTAACAATAGGCTAATATATATATTTTATAAAGTTACGCGGGCGAAGTAGTGTGCAACAGCTAGTATATAATGTAATAAATAATTATTATATTATATTATCAGAATTATAATTTAAGGATGCACTGCACTAGTAACAATCAAGTTATAGCTGTTCACCGACAACAATATTTACAGTACAGTAGAATCCCGATTATCCGGATCAAATAAAACCAGGGGTATTCCGTATAATCGAAAATCCGGATAATCGATTTCAAAGCAAATCAAACAATATTTAAATTTTAATAATTTTTTATTATGTAATGGGTTTTACATGCATCGTTTAGATAATACGATATATAAAAAACGAGCTACAACGATAGATAATGAATTACATAATACCTATTTAATTTAAAATTTTGGTTGGAAATAACTTGTTATTGATCTTTGACGTAATGAATCACATCTTTTCATTGCGGCCTAGTCCCTGATGCGCTTCAGTTGTAACAACTGTATGGGATCCGATTCATCCTGTCTTTCAAACCACTTAAAAGCAACATCTAGAGCTTCAAAAGCATCTGCGTGAGATGGTACTTGACATACATCCCCAGTTTCAGTCTCTTCTTAATCTTCCCTCTCGTTACTGTTTAAATCCTCAATGATTTCTTCATCAGTTAATATTTGGAATCCAGGGTCTTCACGATCGCAGTTCAGCCACTCCCTAATATTATCTTCATCGCACCCTTCACCAATGCTGAGAATTTTCATTGCTTCTGTTATTTCTTTAAAATCGTCGTGCGGTTTAATTGAAGAATTAGATAGAGTTAATTTTAATAATTTATTCCATGCCCTTTTTAACGTATGCAATTCCACAGAGTTCCACGTTTCTACCAGCATATAACAACAATCTTTTAAATTAATTTCCTTAAAAAACTTTAACATCGTTTCTATTTCACTGTCGTCTGCTGACAAAAGACGACGCAGTAGCTGCCTACGAATAAATAGGTAGCTGCTTTCTGTATAAACGTTTTAAAGTTTCAATGACACTTTGGTCCATAGGTTGCAATATCGATGTTACGTTAGGGTGCCGAGAGAATTAGAGCCGAGACGAATGAGTCCGGATAATCGGATGTTCGGATAATCGATGTTCGGATAATCGGGATTCTACTGTAGTAACAGAATATTCAAATGCTTATTAACAAATTCCAAATAACATTGTATATCTTTGTATCCTCCAATTCAGTATAACTATTAATATATCTATTTCTGTGCTCTTTCTTCGCTACGGTAGTAAAGATAAAAATGTTATTTCTATTTCGAGAAGCATTCAGTTGATGGCTTCATTAGTTCTCTAAATGGTTCTGCTAAGCAATTAAATTACTTTAAAGTTTTCATTCAAAACATGACTCAATGAAATGCGGCTTATGATAATATCAACTTAAGTGTTTTCGTTGTTACGATACCATAAGATAGATATAATACCTAAGTATTTTCCATAGATTCCAAATCTTTAATATATTTATTACCTACAGTATAAATTGTGTGTCCGTCTGTATATCCGCTAACTCCTCCTAAACCACGCAACAGATTTTGATGCGGTTTTCACTATACATAATAAAACTAATTAAGTTTTTAAGTAAGTAAAAAAAAAAAAACAAAAAAAAAGCAATACTTGCAACCAAATCGCAGACTGTCCACGTTTTTCTGTTTACCACCTACTATTAAACCACTACTACTAAACCACCCAACGGATTTTGATACGGTTTTCACTAATGAAAATAGTGATAAACAAGGAAGGTTTGTGTATATAAAAAAATGCATCCCGGGTGAAGACGGGAGCGGATTGTTAGTTTATAATATTACAATAACTCAGTTTTTCGCACAATATTCAATTTTGTCTTATTTGCACAGATGTTAGGTGAAATGGGCTTGTGTAGTTATTCTAGTTAGTCCAGTTTCTTCATTAAGGTAACCTAGTTTAAAATGTTTGGCAACTAAATATATTACAGGTACATACACGAATTGTCCGTGGGCAATAATTGTCAACACAGTTTGTGGTACAGTTTTGACGCCATTTTACAATTTTACTATTCAAATATTTTTGTTCAAATTATCTTTTGCACTTGCAAAACATGTGCAAAATATTTACTTGTTTTACTTATACGAACAATCAAAAACACTTGACTAAGTATAACAACTGATTTATAAGCCTGATATGTATGACTGACCAACTTCCCGCGACTTCATCCACGTTGAAATGAAAAATACTTGAAAAAATTCTGGCATCTTGTGGCAACCGTGGCGCAGATACCCGATTATTTTATATTTTTAGACCATCCCTCAAGATCTCAATATTTTTACAGAATAAAAAGTACCATCCCTATATGTTAATCCAGGTAATAAACTATCAGTGTGCCATAGTTTATCCAAATCCGTTCAACCGTTTTTGCCTATCTCCACAAAGAGTAACAAACATCTATCTCCACAAACTTTCGCATTAATAATATTAGTAGGATTCACTATAATATCTGTTTAACGGCAGTTACAGGCTTTCTCAATCTTCCCAACTACACTTAAACATCTAGATGCACATATAAACTTCTAAAAGAAAACTTACTACATAAATATGGCTAAAATTAAAGTCATATAAACAACAAACAAACACTTTAGAATTTATAATATAAGTTAGAATTTCATGGAACGCCCGTTTGTGTCACATTATTGACGTCATGCATTCATTTATCGTCAACACTATTAACTAATTTTCCGTTAATTAATACGTTTAACAACAAAATTACAAGTAATAACTTGACACCTGTTTTATTCATTTCCCATGTCACACCGAGTTCTAAGAAATGCGAATTACTGGAAAATAATGCCTGACATTGCTTAAGTTATTGCAAAACTACAACTTTGTATTTAAATATCATTGAAAGTTATAAGGTATTTACTCTTCCATAGAATAAGTTATTAAGTAACTTCATAGAATTAACACAGGCTTAACACAGGTTAACTATTTGTAAACGTAATAAAATTTTAAAGAGGACATTACCTCATCCCTTCCTTATCCCTTATCCTTAATCTTTTTATGATCGACAGCGCCCTTGCAGCACTTATGACGTTGCTTGTGTTATAGGCGATGGTAGCCACCTATACCAAGCGCGCCCCCGAATATAGAAGGATCAAGAACAAGAGATAAGGAAGGGGTGGGGTAATGGGCTAAAGCATCGCTTACTCACTCACAGAAATGCAACATAATATTGGTATTGTGTAATATGAGGATAGTAACGGGTTGTTCCGTTCTCGGCCCAGGAAAACTCACCTGCAGTACGTGTGAATGTTCGATGAAAAAAAGGGGAAGGCGGTATGAGCTCGTGCAGGTCCTGAGCAAACTCTCCCAAATAAATCTTATAGAAGACACACAGACAGAGGCGGTATTGCGTCTACTGTTTACATAACGCCAAATTAAAATGAATGCATTATAGTAAGAGATGTGTAATAATATTGTGTAGTATGTAGTATATATTTAATTAATTGATTAAGGCTGAATGTCATTATCTTACGTCGATAAGTATTCAACAATAAATAATAATAATTGCGACAAATTAGTGTAATATTGAGAATGATAAATTCAAGAATGTCGCTTAGGGTTATCGTGTATCATATACTGGAACACTGAACGACTGTTCCGTTAAAATATTAGGTTAACATTGCGACAGTCACAAACAAAGCAATTATTTTTTTAATTTAAAGACGAATACTTTTAGGTATATGTATAAGCACTTTTTATTTTAACATAACAAACGTTAAAAATCATAATTATATTTGTTCAAATCATAATAAATATTGTAAAAAATGCGTTTTCAACAGTTATTTGGACATTACATAGTTTCGCGTCAGTATTAATTAAAATATTAAGAAATAATATTTGACCCAATTTCCTATTAAAGGGATCATGGTAAACTATTTTACTCTTAGGAGTTTTTTTAAAAAAATCCTAATACAACTTTCTTATATCGTCTCCTCCGTACCAATTCATTAAAATTAGTTCAGCCTTGTAAATGTAACCGAGAGATATGATTACATCGCGTTTGTATTATTAATTTGGATATACATAAATTTGTTTATTTTGTGTGACATTTTTGTAAGCATATTATCAGCTTGATAATGTTTCATTTTGATGTGACGATTTTAGTATGGACAGACGACGAAATCAGTGAAGGTCGCATTGTGGAGGAAGTGCAAATCCGTTTAGAATATTGTTTGAATTGAAATGTGAGTAAAAAAATTATAATTATAAAATATTTGAGTGAATTATTAAAAAAAAATGTATCTAGGGAAAAAGAAGTAGCTTTGCAATTTGCTCGGATATTTTGAATTTGTTTACTGGTATGTTATAAAAGTACATCTGTACTTATAAAAGTTTGGTCAGTTACACATACCTACTTGTACGTCCATATTATGTCTATATTATGACATGTAGGTACGTCCATATTATGTCCATATAATTTTTTGCCAAATTATTATCGTTATTGTCCATTGTGGATTAGCAAAACTTCATTACCTTCGAATATTGTTAAACTTCTAGAACACGAAGTTAAAATCACAAAACTTAAAATTTTCTGCTTTATTTACTTAGTACGCAAGTTTTTAAAGTATATATGTTACTAGTGACATATATACAGACTCCAGCTTCTCCAATTTTTCTGCAAATTATATACACAAACCTCCTTTGCTTATCGCTCTTTCTATTAGTGAAAACCGTACTAAAATCTGTTGAGCGTTTTAGAAGTTAGCAAAGAAACAGGCAGGAGCGGATACCAACTTTATTTTATTTTTTGTATAGATAGATATATTAACATAGAATGAGCAATTTATTGCTCCTTTTTTATAATAAAGTACAGCTTTTAACAGCGTCCCAACTTGTTATTTGATTTTCTATTAAACTATGTTTCTGTTACTACAATAATTCTACTGTAACTATCTACATATATATTGTTATTTTTTCATCATACAACAAATAGTTATAATAATTGTTCTCTTAACCCCTAACCGGTCGGTCATCCTTACCAAAACGGGTCTTTTGGATTCAATTACGTCACCGGCAACAACCAATAAATAATTAACATAATGATTCATAAAATTAGCATTATTTAAGTAATCACTCAAGTGAAGATATTTTGAAGCATTCTTCCTTATTCAATTGCTATTTTTGTTAACTAGAACGTGTTATCGATGTAACATAAGTTATTAATAAAATGGGCAACCTAACTTTACTAGGTCAGTGTCGTCTTTTGAGGATAACTTGTATAAAAGCAGAATACACAGAAAGAAAATATTGCATACTAGCTGGCAATATAACACCTGACATCTGAATCGCTATCACACTTTTGCCTGGCGTTAGTTTGTTATTTTATTTTATACTAGCTTGTGCCCGCGACTTCGTCCCCGTTGAAAAAGAAAATATATGAGTAACTAGCAGCCCGCTCCCGGCTTCGCCCGGGGTGCATTTTTTTACGTATAAACATTCCCTGATTATCCCTCTATCCATGAGTCAAGATAGAATTAAAATCGGTCCAGCCGTTCTCGAGTTTTACGCTTAGCTACACATTTAGGGATTCATTTTTATTCATAAAGGCAAGCGGTCCGCTCCCTGCTTCGCCCGGGGTGCATTTTTTTTTACGTAAAAACCTTCCCTGATTATCTCACTATCCATGAGTGAAGACAGAATTAAAATCGCATTTATAAAATTAGTATGGATTATATACCCTCTGGAACAGTACTTTTTTCTGGATGAAAGGTACCCTATGTTCTTTCATGGATCCTTGAGATCCAAGAATTTCACGATTATCGGTTGAGTAGTTAAGGCGTAAAAAGGTAACAGACATACAGACAGAGTTATTTTCACATTTATAATATTAGTATGGAAGTATAGAAAGGTATGAAATTAGTATGTTGTAGGGATTAATATGGATTGTAATAGAAATAAATAATTACAATCTTCTATTGCCCCATTTCTATTGGCCACTTCATGAGATGTTCATTGTCGGCTCCATTGATGCATCCAATTGGTCGTTTGTCGTGTCATTATAAGAGTAATCCCATGTTTCCGGCAATATCTACAACTCAGGTGTTCTATAGGGACATACCTACCTATACTTAGGTATCACTTAGTCAACATAGGCAACACATGTTTTATTTTATGAAAACTATAGTATACATATAGTACTTGATATATAAACTCAACAATAAATAATTTCTTCTTTAATTTTTTAATAATGGTTATATTGGGTTAAGTTGTTATTAAGTGAAAGTCTACCTTCTACATAATCTTCATTTCTTCATTTCTACATAATTTGACCTAGATCTTTGGAATTTGTCACATGCGAATCCTGCTTATTTCCAAAGTCTGACCACAAAAGTTTCCCAATACAGAGCTTAATTCATGAATTACATACAACAGACAGAAGCACATAGAGACTTTATTTCTAAGTTTTAATTTAATTAATAGATGCATTTAATAGGTTTTAATTTTTTTTTAAACAAACCTTGCTCCAATTCAACAAAAAATTGTACAAAAATGATAAATCAACAGCAAGAAAGCCACACGATACCCGCATCATGGACATTGCGGTCCGTTTAGCGACCCAATTAATATTAATTGTCGACTCACACTGTCCATTAGCCTGCTCATATAAGCATTATTATTGGGAAGGATGTAAGACATATATGTACATACTTCGTGCGCTGGTTGCAATCATATAATTAAAAATAAACACTTTAAATGAAAAAATCGATTGAATAAAATCTTCATATCTATGAAAAACATTTTAATATGAATTACTTTTTAGTTGACTGTCTCTTAACTAAACGAAAGAACATTCGCTAAAAATCGTCAGAATTCAATAGTCGTAGCTAATCATGCACCTTGAAATAGGCATGCTTAGTACAACTTGCTTGGTCAACCAACGCCTCCTTGGCCTAACGATTTGATTACGCAACGGTCAGAGGGGATCCGGAGTGTATATTATAAGGTATTATTTATTTAAATACTTCATCAGGAAACCATGAAATTCTTATTGTTATTATAATTAAATTATATTAAATTATGAATTATAATTAAATTATATTATTAACGTATTTTACAAAAAATCATTTCAATTAAAACTCTTTGCATATAAATAAATAATCTATAACACGCGTAGGGTATTATAAAAGAGATTTCTTTTGAGGTTTCAACATCTGTATGGCGAATCTTACTTTTACTAAAAATGTGTCCAAAACTATCTAATTTCAATGTTTTAGAGAATAAATGAGAAATGAAGAAGAATAAATAAAGAGGCTCTTATTACTTGGTCGCTGTGGTCATCTGTGAGAAGGTATTTACTGCCTCCAAGAGGGCTTAGTTACGAAGTTTACGACTGCAGAATGCAGTCTCTGCCATTAAAAACAATTGTTTCATATTTTCTTTTTAGCCATATTGCTATGGTATCCAACAATTGTAGTAAATATTTGAAAAGCTAAATTGAAAATGTTTGTTTTATTCGCATAATCAATTAATCTATCCTTATATATTATATAAAAATTACGTGTCACATGTTTGACGCCAATGAACTCCTAAACTACTGAACCGATTTTGATAAAACTTCGTAACCATGTGTAATTTGGTCCAACTTAAAAGATAGATAGTTTATATTATGAGCCCGGGCGAAGCCAGGAGCGTGTAGCTAGTATCTTATATATCTTCTTATATCTATTACATATATCCATCCATATTTTCTCTATACATAACAAAACAAAGTCTCTCTCAGCTTTGTTGCAATTAGGTTTAGAAGTTAGCGGAGTTAACTTCATAAAACCACCTAAGGGATTTTGAGACGGTTTTCACTAATGGAAATAGCGATGTTGAAGTTTTGTGTGAAGCAGGGGGCGGGTCGCTATTAATTTATAATTTTCTGTGGCATGGCAACATTGCATTCTGTAGTTCTAAAAAAACTAATGGATGAAGTTTTTACTTCTGTCGTGTGGTCTAGCAGACATTATTATTATTAATATTTATTATTATATTTTATTACCTTAAACTTATACGATTATTTTTTTCTATTACCTACAACTTCTCTGTATCCAGAATGTATAAACTATTATAATGTTACTATTATGTGTAACTAACTCTACATAGTAATATATTTTGTTGTTTCATAGACATTTAGAGCTATTTTAATGCATGAGTAAGTCCCCTAATTGTGTCGGCAGATGTCATTGCCCTGTTCCAAACCAGTGACTACCTTATTTGACATCCTATACCTACCAAGAGAATTGTTTTGATTACGAACAAACAATTACTAGAGAATACAAACGAAAATGTTATATACTTGAGAAATGGAGTTAATGGTGTATTGGTCTTATTTCAAGTAACTTATAAACATCCTCTCTGAGTTTTCTTATCGCTGTGTTGATCGCTTGGATAAAAGGCTTTTGTTTTTACATTGACACAAAAGTAATTTTAAAGAAGTGTAAAAAATTCAAAGATTGAATTACATAATATATAATATACTTCTATATAAAATATAGCTGCTCTTTATTCAATATTATTATTTCTATGTTCCTATGTTACAGTTTTATTCTATCATTTTTGAAGTTATCATAAACAATGTAGGGTAATTGTTCACGATAAAAAAATTTAAACGAAATCTCTTTTTTTTCTACGACAACAATTACAATAGACAATGCTTACTTAAACTTGATACTTATTCGAATCTATAGTTCTGCTTCTGACACACGCTACAATAATTTCACTAATGATCTTATCATTTCAAGCACAATAAAATAGTTCTGCAAAGTTGAACGATTTTATTCCGGTAATAAATATAAATAAATATAGCTCATAAATAAGTAGTGTACATTTTTGTTAATCCGTAGTCAATTTCAAATTCAGGACGAGTAAATAAGTGTAAATTGAAATGCTATTTTCACCGAATTCCCTCTGGAATTGAATCCCTATATAGCCCTATTAGGTTACTAATTATTATGTATAAATATAGTAGCGTATTTTAATTGCAGAAAGCGTAGGCCAAACCACCAATGGGTGCCCCGGGAGAAATGGTCCCCGCTACACGTACGAGTATAGGCAACAGGACATTGGAACGATTCAATGAATAGTAATGAATTAAATCCTTGTCGTCGTATGAATGTGTATAAAGTACCATTACTTCACGTTTATTTTTGCTTAGTTCGCTACTCTGTTGATTATATACCTCACTAACGACCCGCTCCCAGCTTTGTACGGGTGCAATTTGCACGACAGCGGGTAGTGCGTCAAGCGAGCCCGTCGTCTCGTTGCGTTGGTGCGAGACAGCTTGCATTTTTTTTATCGCGCGTAGTTTTTAATTTACGACTCCTAAATACATTCCTAAAACATCCTATCTTAGGATGTTTTAGAAATGAGTTGAGTTTCACATTTGGCAAATCCTATAGAACTTCTTATTTCGTTATTACTCTCATTAATCTGAGTCAATACTTAGCATAATGACAAACATAAATATGTATTTCGACTAAATAAGGCACACATGGCGAAAATTTACTTTGAAAAGTATCATATATTCATTTGACACATAAGTATCCCAGAATGATTGATAACGCAATCACGATAAAACCTAAGTAAACATAAGTTAGTAAATACATTATCGCCTTTCCGATTACTCAACATTTCGCATTAACTTTTAGAATCGAACAGTCGATTACTTATTCATAGAACTTACCTCGTGCAGTCTTGTCAAGTGGGACAAATGTCGGCTACCGATACGGCAGGCGCAGTCGAATTCCTATATGTTTTAAGAAGGTATATAATAAAATTCGCTTTTAATTTAGTTTAATATTTTAACCTTAAAAGATGTTTACAATTTTAACCTTAACCTTAACATGTCTTAACATTACAAATAATTAATGTTAAGACATGTTAAGTTATAGTGTTTCTGAATTTAAACAGCACTCCATTCTAGTATATTATTATATCTTCAGTTTATTTTTGCGAAAAGAGTCAGTGTAATGGCGTGTCTATCACTGATCATGACAACGGATGCGTTTGATGGAACCAAGAATCGGTAACGATACAGGCTCCGTACTGCTCCACTAATCCTGGTTTCCACATCGCTAATCTCTCATTTGTGATGCGGATGCCATTCCATAGCCGCTCTTGAAAAGATTCTCACACATAAATCGAACGTTTCCACCTTTATCTTCACGCGTTACGGCCTCGGAGGTTTTTTTTGTAACGGCAAATGCAACGTTGTCGTGTTCCTTCTTACAAGAGTTCCGTGCATGTTTACGGTGTATGGAAAAAACAACTTTATGTTGTTGTATTAGAGATCGCATTGAATGCACGTTACTGTTCAGGTGGTGGAGTAAGATTTGGATAATGGTTCTACAGAATGAAAGCGTGGAAATGGGGCTTCCGGATACCGAATACGCATTAGGGTTACATGAAATGTGTAGTTTTGGATATAGATTTATATTTGGTTTTTAGATTTTGCCCGCGGCGTCGCCTGTGTTTACAATTGACACAGGTAGCCTTTGTAATTTCTCAGTTAAAGGCATCACAGTAAAATTAATTAATATAAAATCGATACATTGGTTTCAAAATTCAGACAGACTTTTAATAATTAATCTTATTTGGTATTGCAGGTAAACGTTCATAAAATGTTTCAATTTAAATTGCTTAAATTTTCAAGTAAATTATTTATTATATTTTGCCTAGACATTATCTGAAAACTTTTTATTAATCATCATGTTCATCATCAGGATTATATGTAGCGAAAAATATATATAGCCTCTTTTAGTGTTTAGTAGTTTTTATTGTTTCAAAAATAACTCAAAGATCTATAAAGATCGATATTTTGATATATCGATGAAAGTTTGAATCAAAATTTTACTCCAAGTCTTAATAGAATCATCAGTTCTATTGACAACTATCGAGAATTCTATTTAGAACGTAAGTAGCGCAAGGTACAATTAAAATCGCAGTCATAAACTGGGAAGCCTGGCTGGTCGCAGAAATAAACTGTTATTTTTCTATATGTGATGTTGTGTTTCAGTGAGTGAATGAGGGATGCTAGATCCCTCTTCCAAATCCCCTCCTAATCTCTTATTCTTTACCCTACTAAAGTTAGCAGAGCACATGCTAAACCTGTGGCGTTGATTGATTGTTTTAATAGGCGACAGTAGCCACCTACCAGCAAGTGGACCGTCAACATGCCTGCCGAGCTTTGATCCTTTAACCGCCAGAGTTATTTTCGTGTCCATTTCGCCAGAGCAGTATATATACGACAAATTCCTTTACTTGTATAATGTTTATTTTTAAATCATTGTGTTGCTTTCTCTTAAAAAAAAAATTACGAGTCAAGCGCTACGGCTTGACTGTACAAAACCAAGCGGTTAAAGGGTATATATAAAACATATACCCATTTAAGATAATGTTTGACCGTAGCTAATCTTCCACCTGGCATAAATTGTAAAAAACTTAATCAGCAATAACCACAAAATTCTGATTGCCATACACAACTCTTTTTAAGTTATTGTTATGTATCTGAAAGCATTGGAACCAGTATGATACAGTTCCCAAGATAGTTAACTAGTTTGCAAAATAAATATGTAGGTTAATCGATTTATGTGCTATCAACCGATTATGTTCGAGGTCGTATCCTGCATAGGATGTTTGATATATGATCTCTCCGTGGAAATGTTTGATGATAAAAGTAAACAAACATGTAACACTTCACAAAACATTTTCTCTTATCTAACATTTTTTTGCTTTAATATTCATGCTATGTTCGATTTAGTGTGTGGTTTAGAAATAATCATCATATAATTTAATGGTAAAGAAAATATCGTGAGATTTGCGTTTTCTTAGAAAACAACCAACTCCCTTTCGTATTTATAATATTAGTTAGAATGAATAAATCTTAACACTGTATTAATGATAAAATTATTATTATCGCTTTCTTTATAACGTGATAATATTCACATTTAATTTGATGTTACGTGATACAACACACTTGCGCCTGGAGCAAATTAAACGCCAATGCACACGTGCAAGACAATTAACATCAACAACATTGTTATGTAATGAAGAATGTATGCAATAGTTGGAATTTATTTACATTTTTAATAC
This sequence comes from Synanthedon andrenaeformis, assembly GCA_936446665.2. Taxonomy (NCBI): domain Eukaryota; kingdom Metazoa; phylum Arthropoda; class Insecta; order Lepidoptera; family Sesiidae; genus Synanthedon; species Synanthedon andrenaeformis. The sequence continues at coordinate 3,857,385 of OW387788.2, read as the reverse complement.
ATCGACTCGCAAGCATCTGTACGATCGCGCACCTTCCATATTGTGTTGTATTTGTGCAGCAACATTTACATACCGTCAATAGCAAAAAGGATTAACAAAATATCGCAGACTCGTAACAAACTACAGTTTGATTTATTGGGTACACTTTTTATCTTCAAATTTATAATATTAATAGCATCTTCAGAAGTTGGATATTTGTTATGCAGTTACGAATAAACAACTGAACAATTCTGTATAAATCTGCTAATTTTAAAACTAGTACAATACATAAATCATAATAATACAAAGTAGCACATGGAATTAGTATATTTTACCTTATATCAAATAAGGTAGTTCTGATATTTTTATATGTTGGTACTGATGAAATAGCAATGACAAATCCAATTTTTCAAAAACTGAAAAAGTCCTACATTTTGATGAATTTAACAGTGATCCGTAAAACTTTCGAGGTGGAAAAATTGGATTCGTCATTGTCATTTCATCACTACCAACATATAAAAAAATCAGAACTACCTTATTTGATGTAAGGCAACAACTCTTGTTTTTTATGATTTCCATGTACTAAAGATAAAATAATGAAACACTAATTTAGTTTCAAAATTTATCCGTATATTTTTAATATTTTGAAGTATTTTTTTATTATTGGAGCACCTGTTGCTAGTGTTATAGGCGAAGATTGCTACTTACCATCAATTTCGTTAGATTAATTGTTAGATTTTTATATAGGTACTTAAGGATAGTCACATAAATAGTTTATCGTTCTGCATATCATAATCTTTGCCGCGTGAATCACATACTTGCTGAGTTGCTGAGTCAATCATACATTCTCCCTTTGCGTATCAGGTAGCGGAACTTTATGACTCAGGTTACGTCACATTCTAGGAAACTTCCACTCAAGAGAGTATAGGTTTTAGAATGTTTCCTTCTAATATCTAAGAGGAGCACTATTAAATTATTACAAGTTAAGAGTACCTATTATCTCAATTTTAAAACAGAAACCTTCTTCGCTTAGAATTGAGTTTATTGGCGATTTATCGCTATTGGACATATATAGAATTTAAATCAGTATTTTTTTATGATTTTTAAATAAACTCGTCATATTATAAAATTTCAGAAAATTCTATACTTAGTCTAAGTTTTGTTTTGTCGTCTACTACTTTACGTCCTAATTTCCTACTATCCTAATACTAAGTCTGTGTTTGGATCTAATTTCTTACCTAATTATTTTACACAACTATGTTTGATTACTTATTGAGTTTGTACAAAAGTAGCTGTTTCAAACGTCTCGAAGAGTTCGTTTGAACAGAGCAGCGGAAGGCACCAAACTAATTGGAAGTTCAAATTATACTAATTATAGAGATTGTAACTTCGAAATAGGTACTCGTAAACTGGGTTGAAGTAGGGTACACAACTTTCAATACTTAAATAAGTTTAAAGTTAAATCCGAAAGCGTCACTTAAGTATAAAATGATTATAAATTGAAAAAGTTGTATCTTTAATCAAAGATCATCCAGTCCTATGCAGTATTGTTTATACTTCTTATATAATAAGGTCTGAACTAATTCTCAACCACAGGTCGAATTTTGGCATGGTGGAAAACATACCATGGCCATACCAGTTTTTTTTTTAAATTTTTTTAATGAACACTATAGCTCTTCAAGAAATGATAATTTGAATAAACAACACTATCGGGTCGCTAATTTGAAATAAACAAAAAAAAAAAAATAGTTTATTTTGTCTTTCTATGACTTTTTAGTTAATTTTGATAAGAAATTTGTAAGATAAGATGAGACCAAATTTATCGCCGGGGCGCATTTAATACTGCCGGCCGAGACCCTCGTTCCGTAAACGTGCTGTTAAATCATTTTGGTTATCGAAATTTTCAGTAACAAAGTGATGGCTGATTACAATTTAGGTAATCTATCTATCTATATAATATAAAAGGCAATGTATGTATGTTCCCTATGGACTTCAAAACCGCTGTACCACTTTTGATGAAATTTTCCGACAATCTTCAGATTAGTCCAGCGGATAATCCTGTTAAGTTTGGTAGCGATCGGACGCGGACGAAGTCGCAGGCAAAACCTAGTCTTTAATAAACTACAATAAACTAAATTTTATCGTACGCCATCTTTGGATGATCATTTTCCTATTTTTTTTGTCTGCTTAATGTTTTTGGTCTAGTATTCAAATTGTAATGAAAAATTAGATGTCGCAAGTAAGAAAATGTTCCTTTTAGGTTAATGTGACAATCAGATTTACGTTGACCTCTTCGTGATAGGTGACAAAAAATTCAGTGTGCCCTGCCATTGTTTTCCAGATCCAAAGCAAACTGAAAAATTCTTTTCTAAAGTAATTCCTGTCGGGAATCAAACCTCCTGGTGACAGACTTTGAACAGACTTTCAATGGACTCGTCAATAACAAATTATTTCAGTATAATAGTGTACTCTTTCATGTAGAAACGACTCAACTGATTTGGATGAAATTTTACGCACAGATAGTTTATTACCCAGATTAACATATAGGATCCTCTTAAAAATATAAAAAAGAACCACCGTGCGTCGTCACATCAATAAAGATGTCGGTCGTTATAACACACATAAATATTTTCTCAGGTGTTATATTTTTAATTTTCCAACGTAGATGAAGTCGCGAGCACCAGCTAGTAGGAAATAATGGCACTATTGCAAGTTTCGACTACTGTTGGTAATAGCCGATGCCTGAACCGTGTCAAATCATCGACAGCGACAGTACGGTTTTGTTATACTTTTATGCTAAGTATGCCTTTCAAATCTGAGTCATGTCGGTTTGTGACGAAACCAGGTAAGAGGTGTCGATTTTCCGCATCTCATTATTTGTAAAGCATACCTACAACCCATACTAATTTTATAAATAAACTAGTGGGTGCCCGCGACTTCGTCCGCGTCCGTTCGCTACCAAACTTCACAGGATTACCCGCTGGACTAATCTGAAGATTGTCTGAAAATTTCATAAAAATCGGTTGAGCGGTTTTTGAATCCGTAAGGAACATACATACACACATTGAGGGAGCATACATACACACATTGCCTTTTATATATACCTATGGATATATGTCACCAGTGAAAGTAACTGTCTGTTTTTTACGTTATCACAGCTTAACTATTGAAACGATTTCTATGAAATTTAGTAAAATATGGTAGTTTAAAATGGTTGGTTAGAGTAAAAGTTTTATTTGTAATTTAATTAATTTGTAAATACAAATAGTAAATCGCAGCCTCATCAATTGTGAAGCAAATGTGAGCTCACAATCCGTCTTCGGGGATCATCATTTGTCTGCCTTTCAATGGTAGCCAGCCTTGCTTTATCCGATGCCGCAATGTGTACTTTACTTGCGTTACCTCCCCTCTGGCGTTACCAAGTTAAAATTGATGGTTATTGCAGCGTTGTTCGCTTTATATTATTATTTATATTTACTTGCTTACATTATATTATATATTAAATTATATATTATACATTATATATTGTAATTACTCGTTGTGTGCATTACATTATACAGTTAAGTTAAATTTTAAAGTAATTTTTTGCTAAAAATGTAATACAATTATTAATAATTGTTAGTAATGTGGGGCACATTCATGAATTGGGCAACAGCCCTTCAGGCGACCTAATTTACGTTAAATAACAGAATATTATGTGTTGTTGAGTTCAGTGAGTGAGTAAGAGATGTCAGAGCCTATTTCCTTATCCCCGCCTAAACCTTTATAACAATATAAAGCAGGACCTTAGCAGGCCAACACATAATTATGGCCTTGCATGTTTTAATAAGTGACGGCAACCAGTAGGCCATCTACCACCTAATGGATTGTAATTGTAACACTGCGTCGAACGATGAGGTTTAATAACTGAAATACTAATCTATTTTTTTATGATTGAGAAATCGTAAAAACATTTAAGAGATTCACACTTCTTAAAGAACACTTGATCAGAGCTGTTTGCGATAACTCTATATAAATAAAAAATAGTAGTTCGTAGTTTTGTGTGACAATATGCGCTTAACTTCCTAGACAGAAGGATTACTTCTCAGACCACGAATTATGCTGAATATTGAAAATATAATCTAACAACTTACTAGCTGTTGCACGCGAATTCGCCTGTTTAACTTTATAAAATATAGCCTACTATATATATCCTATCTTTTAAGTAGGACCAAATTACATATAGTTACAAAGTTTGATCAAAATCGGTTCAGTAGTTTAGGAGTTCATCGCAGAGGAACATGTGAAACGCAATTTTTATATATAGAGATGTTAATCGCTGATAACGTAGTTTTTAAAACCGGTCCAGTAGTTTTTGAGTTTATTCATTACAAACATACAAAAATACATATCTTCTCTGTTTATAATATTAGTATAGATGTACCTAATTGAAACATCCAAACTAGACATCCAAATCCAAACTAGACGAAACCTATTTGGTGTGATCACACGATCAAAGCAAAATCCTCATGTAAATACAAACCGAATTTGTTCGCTAATGGCATAAACGCTGTAGGCACATATTAAATCAATTTTCAATACAATATTTGTGGTGTAATGAACGATTTGTATGCAAAATTAAAATTATTTCATAAAATATAATGACGACAATTAAACGTGTGTGGTTTAAAACTTGCGGTTGGCTGACAAAATTTTACTGGGAAAACATATAAATTAATATGCTAAAACATGATTGAAACTTCGGGTTTTGTAACTTGTAAAACGAATTAACCACATAAAATTTCACAGTACACATTGAAACCATTTTAAACTGTGGACTGTGGCCAAAGTCCTCGTATACTATTATTTTTTTATCGAGAACTCATCAAAGTATAATTTTATAAAAGTAGCCCAGTAAGAATTTCAACTTGAATACCTTTCTTTGTAAAAACCATACAAAAACACTTACATAGTACCAGCCTAATATTATAAATGCGAAAGTGAGTTTGTTTGTTACGCTTTCACGCCTTAACTACTTGACCGATCATCATGAAATTTTGCATACACGTTGTCAGGGATACAGAAAAGGACAAGGGGCACCATTCATCTAGTAAAAAGTACTGCTCCCGAGTAATCATCTCGAAATAAAATTAAAAAAAAAACAACGCCGTACAAAATTATATGTGCAATAAAAATTGAATAAAATTGAATTGAATAATTTTTTATTGCACCTAAGGGAAAAGGGAAGGGGGGAGATTCGCGGGCAAAATAATTAAAAAAATAATTCACTATTCACGTCAGTGTCAACAATATATACTTACCTAGTCTGTGGTCAAACAGTACGAGTAAAAATTGTAAAAAATTCTCAAGTAATTCAGTCGTTCAAATTAAATGATCCATTAGTTAGATCATTCCTTACGTAATCCCATAAGAAACAAAATAGCCAGGCTGCCGTGGGCGTTTCCTTCATTGAACACGACGGAGTTTATTCATTTAATTTAGTGTTAAATAAGTTAATTGGCAAGTGCATCGCACTCGACGATCTGTTAACTCCCTCGTACCGGTTCTGATTCAGACCATTGTGCTTCTGATGCACGCCTACATTCATTGTCAAAGAACAATGCATGTACTTGTAATGTACTTACAAGTTATACAACAAAAACCGACGATTCATTAACGAATCTTCTCTTTTTTTATGTTAAGATCAGCAGACAAGTAAAATGGTTCTTAAATTTTTAAAATCTATATATTAGCGCATTCAACCAAACAAAATTTAAAAAAAAATAGATTTTCATTTTTTAAATCTATGATTAGGGCGTTTAACTAAAGAAACAAACATTATTTTTTTTACATTTAGTATTTTAATAATGACTATTTTTTATCGGTTAATGTAATTAGGAATTAATTTTCTTTCATAGAATAAAGAAAGTTTAGGAAAAAAATGTAATTATAATGAATTTTCTTAGTAGTGGTCCTTTTCGCCTTTTAATTGAGGGTTCTCTCAAGAAAAAAGCATTGAAGAGTAGATATTTATTATTTTAATTCCAAGAAAGACGATCTTATGTTAACACTGTTTATATTTTAATAATAAGAGTTGTTTTTGTGTACCGCTAAACCTTTTTAATTTCAATATACTTTACTGAAAATTCTAAATAGTTTTTTTAATATATTTGAATAACTCTTAAAATAAGCGTAAATTAGAATCGATTTTATTTTTATTGTATTGCTTCTCCCTATAAATTATTGCCTGTAATATATGAACACATTATAATATATGTATATGGAATTTTACGGACAAAACCTATTATAAATAATTTATAATATATAAATATAAATAATTATAAACAAATTCAAAACCAAATTAGATTATTAAATTCAAAATTCAAATTCAAAAACATTTTATTCGAAATAGGATTTACAAAATCGCTTTTCGAGGTCAGAGAATGACATTAAAGCTATCTATCTACATGTAAAAAAAAACACCAACTGAAAATTAAAAACATGCCTCATCTTCTGAAACTAAGGGTAAGGAAAGACTAAATTAATTAAATTTCAGTAACACCTATTGATCAGAAAATCGTAACTAAAATCAATCTTAACTCTTAGTGATCCATTAGCAACTATTCTGATTGTGAGTAAATGGAAGTTATCTCCTTATTGTTCCCAAGAGTATTGGTGGAGGTAAACGAAACAATTTGTGGTCAGGGACTTTTTGAACAATAATTACATTTAGCTCTTAGCGTGAACAAAAATCTTATTAACTGAATAAATTCTTACAGCGCACTTATACTCCCTTGTGTTGCTTGTGACATCAGGATGGTGTTAGCCACTTTATTATCTGCAGAATATCAGTATTGTGACCTGTACCACAATATCATAAAGAACTTCATCCTGCTGTTTGTGTTTATATTTTTATGTTAATAATAATTTTATTTTCTTTGTAATATAATATTTATTTATTTACCAGCTAACATTATAGCGATAACTTATATAGAAAAAAAATAATCGGATACTGGCTCAGCATTGTGCCGAGATGCTGGACAATCACCTGCAGTGGTTTAGTGAAAGTTATGTCACAGAGCTTAATAATGTCATTCAATGTTTTATTTGGTTTTATAGTTTTTTTATTTTATTTTATTGAAAAGGTTTTAATGTTGACCCTAGGACATTTATGCCAACTTCTACTGTTTACTCTTAATTTAAACAATCTAATGGTGCAAATGGAAAAGCCTACGCAGATTGGCTTTTCCTGTGCGTAATGTTCAACTTCCCGCAACTTTCATCTCTCCCTGTCATCAATCTCCTACGCCTTTAAAAGATCCTGTTCATCGTTATTCTAAAATTATGAAAAATCGTAAAACCAATATAACATTATATGCTCGTTTCATCGTCGTTATTAAAGTACGTTCATATGAAACAGCTATTCACTTATCCAATATAAAATCAAATTTAGATATTTTTATGATGTCGAAGTTATGATAAAAATGGTCGCCGACGGACCTATAAACTACTAATGTTCGGTTATCGGGGACGTAAATTTTACGACTGACAAAGTTTAAGTAGTCAAACTCATCATTTCTTCAGTTATTAGAGTTATGTTGAGATCGGCCTTTTTTTATTTTCTCTGCCATTTATGATAAGATTTTGATCGTCAGATATTTTTAAATAAACGCTTTTCTAAAATATCTTTAAAAAAATAGCCACATGTAAGGTAAAAGTCCTAAGAATTAAAAAGATACTAAAAAATTTTAAAAAATCGTACATTTTTTTAAGTTTATTAACTGTCTATCTATTAGTTTATTTCTCTATTATTTTATTATATGAAGATATTCTAAAAAGAATCATCTTTCATTAGAATCTTCTTTTTTTATTAAACAGGATGTTCAGGCAGATCAGGCCTTTTAGAAAAACACTATTCGACCTTATCACGAGTCACACCGGTTTTTAGATACAAAGCCTCAAAGCCTATATCTTTAAGACATTTGCCATGCTGATTATTGTTCTAAACGAATTGCTTTACCAACGTAATTGCTACGACCAATAAGTATCGCGTAGATAATCATAATATTACTTAGTATGAAATTGGTAAGCAGCTCTCGTTTGCGAGTGAGATGGTAACAGACAGTAAAATAGACTTATTTTCTCGTTTATAATAACCTATTTATAATATTTATAACCATTTATAATAGTATGGACATATGGATCGATGGAAAAATATTTAGTCTCTTTCTTCTTTTAATTTCATATATAAACTAAAGGCATTTTCTTAACTTATCGTCCTTCGAAATTCTGCGCCGATATCGAGACAGAGCTCTTTTATTGTTTATGGATAATGTAAAACTTTTATCTGCAGTCATAATAATTTGTCTTTATTGTAAGTCTTGTTTACTGCCACACTTTGTTAACTATTATTTTGTTTGGTGTCAAAACTTGAACATTACTGTTTAGACATGATAGCAAAGATTTTATGTGATCATGTGGCGCACAGGTATTTTTGAAGTGAAAACTTCTTCAGACACGTTGGGCATTTTTGAGATGGGAAAAAAACCATTGATTTCACAACACTGTAATGTAATGTAATGGGACCGAAACCTCCGTATATTTTCAGATATTGCGCTTAAATTTAATTTAAATAAATTTTAAAAAAGAACAATTTTTGAGTTGGGAAAAACGTAACTATTATAGTGGCGTATTATAGGCTTTACAAAAAAGAAGAAAACATACATTTTACTGTAGCAGTTTATCTCGAACTAATAAAAAAACAAGAATTGAGTTCTTGAGAGCGCGCAGCTCCTAAATTGATTAAATTGGACTTTAGACAATTGCGGTTGAAATGAACAGATGATGTTAATTAGACGTTAAAATTTTTAGGTTTTGTATTCTGTAAAGCATTAGGGAAGGGTACTTTTTTTAAGAGAAAATATATGTCAATTTTAAATTATTGCTAGGAATTAATTAATTTCCAACTGCGCACGTATTGTTTTAATAAAATCTAATGACATGATATCTACTCATTGTCCCATCAATTTTTATTATAACAATGAATTAATAAAACAGCGCTTGTTTATGAGATTATCTCGAACAAAGTTTTTATATTTCTATTTTTTGACTCTCGTTGTTCGATGTAAATTGTATAAATTCGAACAATACTTCGCCTACAATTCGTCGCGACATTGTGTTTTTTAACCATCCAATACAAATATAACACTGGGCCAGGAAATGATACACCGCTACAAATTAACGTATCCATACATTTTTCAATAGAAAGAGTAAACTCATTTTATTAACCATTTCCGTTTTTGGTGCATCATTTTCTCTTGTAAATTCTTCGCTTATACCTACTATAATATACAAAGCTTTTACTTTATTAACTACCAAAAAAAACAAACAAGATTAAATAGTTTTTTTTTTAATATATATTTTTATTATTATTAATAACTAGCGGCCCGCTCCCGGCTTCGCCCGGGGTGCATTTTTTTTACGTAAAAACCTTCCCTGATTATCCCTCTATCCATGAGTAAAGACAGAATTAAAATCGACCCTGCCGTTCTCGAGTTTTGCGCTTAGCAACACATTTAGGGATTCATTTTTATATTATAGATAGGTTTGCTCTTGGCCAGCATATAGCCGTGCAGGAAAGAAGGCCGACGATGGAGCCAGCTCACCCAGAATATGTCAAGTCTATTTACACGAACTGGATATTTGTTACACAAAATATACCAAACTATATTTATTAATCATTTCTATTAATTTAGTAATTTAGTAATTTCTATATTTGGGAAGATAAAGAATTCTGAGAAGGCTCAATAATAATAAAAAAAAATTTAGCAAACCTTTTAACGTTGACGTTAGAATCATTTCCAATAAATCAAATTTGAAGGCGGCTGAATCCGTGGGGTGTAACTAGTCACTTGTTTGGAACATGCTACAAGTGTGTGATATTCAATAAAGCACATCAAGTCGTCATCGAATGGTTAGTCACTTATAGTAACACAATCGAGCGCAAGCAGTTGAAATGCTTTTAGTACATTTAGTAGTTACTTATACCCCAACTTATAGCCTATATAATATTGTACGAGTTATATATTTTTTTCGTTTAAGAAAAAAATGATTCTAATATGACGAAAATAAGGACTTTTTACCTATTTCTCTGTTACCTTTTCACAACTAAACCACAAAAATTATTTATATGAAGTTTTGATTGCGAAAGATTTAGAAATGTTAGATAAAATACTATTTATGCTTAATAGTGCCTAACAATATTTCTAAACAATAGTTTAAAAAGATAAAGTTTGAATTACAAGTTGAAACACTTGAAATAGTTTAGAATAGAAGTTGTTCATTTCGCGACATTATTGCTAAAGTTTCTTCAAAGTTAAATTCTGTTGCTAAGTGGTTTTATTAAACGTTGTAAGTCGTTTAGCAGATGAGAACTGTTAAGGTTATAAATGATAGGTAAAATATATTTCAAAGCGTAAGAGAGTAAATATCATCTGTCTAGATTTTTTGTAAATGCCCTGAAGTCACTAAAAGGTACCCACAAATGTACTAGATGAGTTAAATTTATGAAGTAGCATACTTAATTCACCTGGGTCTAATACCCAGAAATAATATATGGTCTGTTGAAACGCCCTATATACCGCTGCTGGAAATATATGAAATAATGAAAAATGGGCAAATGATGACCTCCTAAAACAAAACAAAACAATGATGAAAATTAACGACGCATACCTGTCATTCAGGACATTTATTTGGTTTATTACCATGCACTCAATAATAACAAAGTTTAAAGTAAAAATTTACCAAATTTATTATTGAAATGAAAACTGTATTTAACTGTCTTGGTTGTAGGAATATTAATAATTATGAATGCGTCTGTGTTAACTTCAGAAGTAGGTAGATCTTTCACAATATCTTAACGGATCCGATTTTATTTAATCTTTATTAGAAGTCTTTTAATAAAAGGATTTTTGTCTTTTCAAGGTTTTGTCACGTACCTACATTTTGTTATATTTAGTACCTACGAAAACAAATTTCAATATTTTTCACAGTTCAGTAGCGTTTGTAAATAATTCAAAGGCAATCCAGTTTTTAGCGGAACTCGATTAGATTACCCAAACTGCTCAGTAATTTTACAACAGATTTTAAATGGTTTACTGAAGTCAAATGATTTTTTTAATTTATCTTAATATATAAAAGGCAATGTGTGTATGTATGTTACTCATGGACGGTACTCATGGTGGTCTGATCAAGTAAAAATTTTAAGCTCTCAATAATAAAGTTTATTGGTTCATAAAATTGAGATAAAATAATGTTTTTTAATTTTTTAATAAAATGTTAATAAATAAAATGAACATTTATTTTAAAAATATCTGTTTCTCGCAACTTCGTACGCGCTCTAGTTTGTTTTTTGAAAATCTTACAGGAGTCTAAAATTTTTGCAGGATAAAACCTTGGTAACATAATTACAACGTGTACAAATTGTTTTATTTGAAAAAATATTTAATGTACAGTCGGCTCGTTTACGATTTTATAATATGTATATATATGAGTTCTCGTATTATAATTCCGGACCGTGGCAAAATTCAATTGAGAACGAGATCCAATATATCCAGCAAACAAATTGGGGACGAGAAGTAATATTTAATACATTTTTAGGTATGGATTAAAATTAAATGAGTAAAAATCCAATCGGTTAGTAAAATAAATAAATGGCCAGTGAATAATTTTAATCAGAATCTATTTGCTATGAACTTTGGATTCTTTTGATTTTTTAAGCTCCGACATCCGACGCAAAAACTATGTGTTTTAAGCTTGACGTGCATGCCTGTGTATCTGTGTGTCTGTCTTTGGAATAGTAGCTCCCAAACATTTTTCGTCTTCATTTTTCTTCTTCGTCCGCGTAACTTTATAAAATATAGCCTATGTTACCTGACAATGTATAGCTTTCTATAGGTGAAAGAATTATAAAAATCGGTTCAGTAGTTTATAATATTAATTTTCTCTTTATAATATTGATAGACTAGTAATAGATAACAGTCTAATAGAAATTGGTGGTCTCTGTTGACCAGAAACTAACAATCTCCAATTATTCTCCACAGTGTCATTAAAGTTTACAAGAAACGAGACCTATTGAATATCGGTTAGTCATATATTTCGGGTACACTATATTATACGTGGTTAATTGAACTGTAATAATGAGTCAACCTCGTGTTACACGCTTGATAGATTTCAAACGCAATTTCTCATGACGTAATTTTGTAGGTGCGGTTTATCTTGTAACTACGTACTGAGAACTTTATGTAGTTTACAACTGTTTATTTGTATTGCCACCTACATAGATTTCACTTACTCAATATTAAATTTTATATATTATTAAGGCGCTTAGTGCCGTCAAACGGGTACTGTCATAAGCTTCGTTATGGCTTGGTCAAAAAGCTTTAAAAAAAAGTGAATTTGACCATGAATCAGACCATATGAATTGTACAATTATTTTTTCGTTTCTATATTTTTCAAGAAGTTTTACGGCGATTGGAAATATTTACACGCTAAAAAATAAAAAATCTTTTGTACTTTAAACACATGTAAATTTCGTTCAACATTTTCATTCAAAATATCGACATACTCTTATAGGTCAAAATACAAAATATTCCGGTATGCGGTATGCCTTCGAATCCAACGATTTCCTAACGTTAGATCACATTTCTTTTAGGGTTACTAGTACATCAATTTAATTTGACCTTTGCAATTACCATTCAGACATGTCACCGTCTTTGTAGTGTACTCGTATCTACCAAGTGTACATTACAATGACTCACTATCACCAAACGACACTATGTTTGAATTAAGGAACAAGGATGTTGTAATTTGCTTGAAAGACTGTAAATCCTGTGGTAGTTTTACTATGAAATTGTTAACCAGATAGTCATTTACATATATTGAAGTATCAGGAACCACCCGTTGATTGGAATTTTAAGTGTCAGGGCACATTTGGGCAGCCCGCCTGGCGACAGTAACCAACAATCTTGCTAAATTCATTCAGACATTATACGTGCAACAAAAGCAAGTTTATAAATTTTAATAATAATTAAATTACATATTGTTTCAGATAAACAAAACATGGCTGACAATATGACGAATTTCATTGACGTAATGAGATCCAACGTGACGGAAAGTGAATTAAACAAGTAAGTTACTTAATTAACTAATTTAATAATTTAAACATTAAATATTCGCGTGCTTCTACGACAGCTCGTTATTTTAATTGAAACATTATCTGGGAATTGAAACTGTTGTGCTATTAATTGAATTTTACAATTTACATTCGGTTTACTCACAACGGTATCGGTTGAAGCACGCATTTTTCCATGGGAAAATTCAGCAATGCCTCACCGTTGGAATATTCAAGAGACTCCTTTATTATTGCGTTTAAAGCAGGCCTTTTCCTATAAAATAGACCATAGATCGTAATCGTAATCCTAAATGGTAATCAACCGCAATAGGATCTAAAGACAATTATGGTTGAGTTTTAAATCTTCTGGTTCAATATCTTCAGTTTTAAATTCAGGAACATTCCATTCAAGTTTGTGTGAATCGAACTGTATCGCTCTTAAGTCTTTATCCATATCATCGAAATTGGAAAGATCTTGCGTTCTTCCCTGGCAACTTATCCGGAAGATTCTCTAATGTTTTTAGTATAACCTAGGTCACAAGAAATACCTACCAGTGCCTATTAGTTGACAGCGCAATTTACCTTGTGTCGCTTGCGGTCAATAGACGACGACATCCTCCTAATATACAAGTTAATGTCGACCTTTCAAAAGGCAATTGTATTTTATTGAAATTTTCCTTAAATAGAATTAGTAGTGACAGTGCACACTGCGTTTTGCAGTCATCTAGCGGCAGTAACCACCTCCTTACAGAAGACCACCGTGAAATAACAGTACGTGTGCTGTTGTGTTTCTGTGAGTAAGGGATGCCAGAGCCCATTTCCCTATCCCTTCCGTATCCCTTATCCTTAATCCTAATATAGTCGGCAACACACTCGCAGCACCTGTGGCTTTACTTGTGTTATAGGCGGCGGTAGCCACTTACCATCAAATGGACCGTCAGACTGTCTGCTGACCTTACATAAAAATGTCTTAAAATTGAACCACTTTAACACCCCGCAAAGAAAAATTTAAAATTCTTAGTTAAACTATTAGTTCTAAGGGGGTGTTTCACAAGCGAGTAACGCGAACTTATAGCTCGACAAACTTGTGTCAGTCTAAGTTTGTGTACTTAAAAACCAACGAGTGAGTTTGTCGTCTATCCAATGAGTTTGTGTTCTCGTCGTAGACAAGTTCGTATATGTGTCAACGTCGCTAGCCACCATCTTTTCCCACTTACCGAGCAAATTGAAACATACACAGGATTTATTTTGTACCCTTAATTTCTTTAAGATTTTTTTAACTTGTGATTAAATGACCGATCTTAGAATTTTAATTATTCTAATTTTATTTTATTTGATTTCTTAGCCACACTCTTTTACGTAGTCTTTTTTTATTTTGTAAATGGCGAACAGCAGTTATAAGCATCAGTTCAGACGGAAACGCGACCCGATGTGACATACATGTAGCAGCGCGTACGTTTTTAGATAGCAATGTAATATAGAACTTATTTACTGCACAAAAAGGTACACAGTTCAGTGAGTACGCAAAAGTGGTGTCGGCGGCTTCACGCTGCCTCGCGATACACCTCGCGACGTTCGCGGCATCAACGATACGTAGCGTCCCGAGATGCAGTTTCGATGTGAACGTGAACTAACTAATACCCAAGTAGGATAATAAAATACTTCCTCACTATACTAGACGACATCGCGGAATATAATGAAAAACAAAAGAGGCCACGTGTGTCATCATTGGCGAGTCGAGTATTTTTGCATACTTTAAATCCACGTAGGTAGTAGCTACTTAAAGTTTAAACATGATTCACCCGCTTTAGTTGTTTATCAATTTTATAATAAATATACCAGGCTTACTATTTTTGTCATCATTGAGCTAAAATATTGACATAATTTTCTTTTATATGCCTATACCTACATATTATGATTATAATCATCGATGTATTAGGGGTTAAAGTATGAAATTGCCGATTTGTACTGAAAAATAAAAATTTGTTTTTTTTTTTAATTTAACATATTTATTTAATCAAAATAATTACCATTATTATCTATACATTGCTGCCATCTAATAGGAAGCTCATTTATGCCTTTGCGATAGAACTCTGGTGATCTAGATTCGACAAACTGTGTGAAAGCATTTTGCACTGCCTCCTGAGAAGAAAACTTTTTATCACGCAGAAAATTGTCCAAATCACGAAAAAAATGGTAGTCCGTTGGAGCAAGGTCTGGCGAATACGGAGGGTGACAAATGGTTTCTAATTGCAGTTCCTGTAGAGTTAAAACGGTTTCTCGTGCTGTATGAGGTCTCGCGTTATCATGGAGCAATAATGGTGAAGATCGATTCATAAGTCGGGGCTGTTTCACTGCTAGTTTCGCTATCATTGTTCGGAGTTCGGCGCAGTAGACATCTGCCGTTATTGCTTGACCAGATCGGAGAAAGCTATAGTGAATATCACCACGCTGAGACCACCAAACAGTTACCATTACCTTTTTATTGGTAAGCTTTGCTTTAGGACACTGTTGCGGCGTTTGACCTGGGGTCAGCCATTGCATTTTCCGCTTACGATTATCGTAAAGAATCCATTTTTCATCACATGTCACAATTCGATCCAATATTCCTTCATTTCTGTATCGATTCAACAAGGCAACGCAAGTTTCAACACGCGTTTCTTTCTGCAGATCAGTCAAATCATGAGGCACCCATTTTTCATATTTTTTTATTTTATTGATTTGACGCAAATGAGTCAATATTGTTGGTAAGGTAACGTTAAACCATGCCGCTAATTCCTGGGTAGTTTGGCTCGGATCGGCTTCCACCATCTCTTTCAAATCATTGTTATTCACCTGTGTGGGCGGTCTTCCACGTGGTTCGTTCTTCAAATCGAAGTTTCCATCACGAAAGCGTTTAAACCAAAATCGCACAGTGCGTTCATTAGCAGTCCCCTCTCCAAACGCAACATTAATATTGCGAGCTGTTTCTGCCGCGTTAGTTCCGCGTCGGAACTCGTATTCAAAAATCACACGAATTTTCGAAGTATCCATCTTTATTGTCTAAGCTGAATAAAAAAAACAACTGAAAGTTGATAATCGAATGTTGCACATTTTTTAAAAGAAGAACTACAAAGGTACCGTATGAAAAAAGTTTCACTCAAAAATCTCAAACCATGAAGGTTCTATGTCAATTCGAAGTACCTATTACAATAAAACGGCAATTTCATACTTTAACCCCTATTACTACAACTACAAAATAAAGTCGCTGTCCGCGTCTGTCTGTTTCTCAGATAACTTCTTCTAAACTGCGTTCCATAATTCGAAGGAGTAATTTGACAGGTCCTAATGTCAAATTTTAAAATAATGTTACCAGCGATTTACTTCGGTAACTAATACAGGTACTAATATCGGTTTTACTTAAATAGTTATAATATTTTACGGTAAATATATTTTTATCATGTTTTATTGATTTAACATTCGTATTATTGTTATTTTAAGGTTCGAATTTCGTTTAAAGTAGGATTACCAATGACAAGGTCGATTTGGAATGAGTAAAAAAACAATACAAAATTTTAACGTCAAGTCAAATAAATAAAAAATATTATAACACATTACATAGCTATTATTTTGTCGTAATTTTATGTCACCTATGAATATATTCTCATCAGAAAAGTTATAATAATCGAAAAGAATTGCGACTTATATAACAGATTTTGCAAAAAAATATAATTTAAACAATTAAATAATAATTAATATTAATTCTAAACAAATTGATGTTCTATAAAGCATTGATTACAGTTTTATAAAACCGTACGTTTTTTTATAAGTTCGATTAGGTGACATCACTATTTTTTTATGGTAAAAAACCTGCAACCCAGGAAATGTCAAATTACTCCTTCGAATTAAAAAACGCAGTATAAATAACCCAACGAATTTTGATACGAATTTCTAATAATTTTCTAATTTCTTCAAAATACCTATTAAACGAGGAAGATTTGTGTATGTGATATACAGAAAAAATTGCATCCATGCCAAGCCGATAGCAGGTCGTTATTAATCATCGTAAACAATTATTAAAATAATTGTTTCATTCCAATCGGTTTATAATCAAAAAAGATTTACCTTCTATTCCGAATACCAAAAGGTAAAAAATTTACCTACAAATTCGCGGGCACATCTAGTACCTAAGTACTTAAATAAAAATCTCGTGTTATGATTTTTGTTCATGCTAATCTCGAAAACCGCTCAACTGATTTCAGTGAAATGTTGGTATTTGAATATGGTTTGTTCCAGTTTGAAGGATAGGATATAATTTATAAAGATACGTGAACGAATCTGCGGTTGGTAAAATATAGGCAATGTTTTAGCATTGAATCCCCACACATTTATCTTAAATTCGACGTAATATTTCCACGTCGACGACATTAGACCCGCTTTTATCCCAAATATCCACGCCACTTATCCTGTATTTTTTGTTGTTTACGAGGACTCACATATCAAACGACCCAGATGAACGTGAAAAACGATTTTTAAATAGGTACTTAGGGATATGTATTTGCTATTAAAGTTCGCGAGGTTTCCTTTGACTTTATTCTTGTTTGACTACAATACGAGCTTTTATAAAGATATAATTTATAACAATGATTGTCGGAAAACCTTTCATTCGTCTTCCTGTCAGATTTCTCGGAGAATTATTCACCGTGGCTCTATGGAATTTTTGTTTCAACATGATCGGGCAGTCTTTATTTAGGTTTTGTAAAGGTATAAACGAATGAAAGGGTCTTAAATCTGAAATCAATAAAAGAGGGTTGGACGCTTTTTATAATATTTCTTAACAGATGTTAACAAAACATTATAGTAGATCTAACATCTAGGCAATCAAGGCACATGTGGCCCAAAGTTTATTTAGGCATTAAGTTTGAAACCCGTGTGACTTCTAACAAATTAATAGAGATGAATTTATTTAATTTACAGATTTTCTCCCAGTCTCTTGACTTTCGCAGCAGTAGTTACGGGCTTCATCATGGTGATTGGTCTATTCGGTAATCTACTGACAGTCATTGCACTTCTCAAGTGTCCTAAAGTTAGAAACGTTGCAGCAGCATTTATAATTAGGTATAGTATTTTTGACTATCGCAAAAAATTTAAGATCTGAAAAAACTGATTTTCAATAAAAAAAATTATTCATGAAGTAATAAAAGGCTAAAGAGAAATTAATAAAAGCACTGCATCAAACCAGTGTTAATGAGCGTATGCTTCATTAGACTAAGAACTGATCGCGTGAAGTATGCATTTTTATTCAATCACTGCAAAAGTCATGCAAGTCAAAATTGTAGCTCAAGTTGAAATCCCTTTGATCATGCAACTCGTCTTTTGATTACAAATATTGATCTAAAGATAGACATCAAAAGAAACCCAGGTTTGCAGGAAGACTAACAATTTTTAAAAATCTAATCTTCAGTGAGCTACCGTGGTGCACTGTTGGCCTGTACTCGCACAGAAAATAATGTTATATGACAACATTATTTTCTGTTCGAGTAAACCCGGCAGTGTCACATAATGATAAACAATGTAATGCAAAAAATGTAGCCGATTCAGTACTTGTAGAACTCAAAATCATTCTAAATGTTTTAATATTGACATACCTTAAGAATGTTCGAAATGAGGAAGGACAAATAAATAAATATGTTCAAACCGCAAAAATCTCACGGAGAATAATGTTGCAATTGCATTTTTGTCTGAATCAGCCTTTGTGAAAATCATGTTATGTGCATATTATGTGTCTCTTCTTTTTGAGGCTATAATACATCATTCCAGTTCATTAAGTTTTGTAAGGACTTTAATTAGCTTTCGAAGATTGCCAGACACGGACAAGCATGTTTCCTACGAAGTTTTCTTTCAATGTTTGAACCAGTGCTCATTACTTTGTATCCATATATGAAAATATTTATTAAACCTTTAGTTTCGACCTGCAATAAACTAACACTGCATTGTGTTGTGTAGCTAGAATATGCTAATTGGATAATAACTTCACGTTAAATATTCATTTCAGCCTTTGCATAGCGGATTTTCTATTCTGCGCCGTGGTGCTCCCATTCGCCATATCTGGTTTCTGGACAAGAACGAGGACTCAAGGATTCCTATGTGAATTAGTACCGTTTTTACGGTACGGCAACGTCGGAGTTTCCCTGTTGAGCATTGCTCTGATTACATTAAACAGGTGCGTCATTTATATTAAACCACAACCGTACAGTTCCTTCTAGATTAATTTATTTTGATACGTCATACGTACAATCCCTGTAACATTGTTTAATAATGAACTACGGTTCAAGCTTCTATACTTTATGCCTTATTTAGCAATAAGCTATAATTAAAAGTATGAACTAACCCCGATTTTTTCTATTAAGTTTTACAAAATTAAATTCGATTTAGCAAGCAAATTCTTGAATATCAGGACGGTATTTCATACACCAGTATCGTGTGAACGTGTAAATGATAATATTGCTATTAAATTCCAGGTACATCATGATTGCACACCACAGCTGCTACACGCGGGTGTATCGCAAGCATAACATAGCTCTCATGATTATATTCTCATGGCTATTCTCCTATGGAATGCAAATACCAACCTATATCGGTATTTGGGGTGAGTTATTTACAAATCAATCATGTTTTATAAGTTTACTATTGTATATTATTGTTCGTAAATTAAATAAAAATCACATTTAATTTAAAATATTTAGCGATTTTTGATACAATAATCAAATAATAATTCTAAAAAAAAAAAAAATTTAATAGATTTCTGAAATATTTTCGACGAAAATATTTAATTTGAGTGAAAAATACAATGAAAGTTTAATTAGATAATTTTTACATAATTATAATTTTACGTGATGATTCGATGTTAGATAAATACATAAGAATTTTCTAAAAGTTTCGAAAATATTTTTAATAAGAATCTTAGTAATTTTGAAATTATTGTTCACTTGATTTAATATATAAATATGATATGAATTTTAAAATCAATATGTTTAGTTTATGTATGATGAAATTCCATTTGTTCATTCTTTTCATGGAAACTTTAAAAAATATTGATTTTCTATCTCTATGCAGTATTTTTTTTTAAATATATTTATAATTTTCAGGTAAATTCGACTACGACCCGGAATTAGGCACTTGTTCAATAGTACCAGATGAGAACAAGCGATCGTCGAAAACTGCCCTCTTTGTCATCGCCTTCCTTGTGCCGGCCATTCTTATCTTCATTTGCTACGCTAGAATATTCTGGGTGGTGCACAGGTAACCATAACTAAGAACTAAATCAATACTTACTGCTTATATTCAGCGTAATTAGAAATGTAAGGAAATTTGAAATTGAAAATCAAATTCTTTCGGTTAGAAGATATTTAAATGACTGCTAGTGACTACATAACAGTGTGCCCGCAGTGACTTAATTAGCATTAACATTTTTTTTAATTAATGTCATTTTTTAACATTAAGGTCGACAGATAGGGTGACAGTCCACTTGATAGTAGGTGGATACCGTCACCTATAACACAAGCAACGCCACAGGTGCTGCAAGTGCTGTAAGATAGATAGGGAAATTGGTTCTGACTATAATGTTCTCCTTAATCATACACCGTATCGGGTTTTTGATTCTGGTTACTGCCGCCAGACGGGCTTGCTAAACGAAACGCAGTGTGCCCTACACTACTTTCTAGACCCAAACTTAAAAAGTTCATTTCCAAAGTATGACCCTCAAAATTAATTAATTAAAGAACATTATAGTTCGATTCAAACTTAATGGCGGCTCGTGAATATAATGCACAGAACGCAATGTTAGATACCCGAGGGTAATTTCATATTAGATACCTGCGCACACCTGCGCTCGCAGCTAACTTCAGAGCCGCCATTAACTTTGACTATGAATAGAACTGAACGTGTAATAAATATATAAAATTTTGTTACAGTTCAGAGCAACGTATGCGAGAACATCAAAGATCTCAGCATTCGGGTGCCGGAACTCTAAACAACAGCACCACTAACGACAAGCGGTCCACGATCAAAGACAACCGGGACACGAAGGCACGTCGCAATGAATGGAGAATCACCAAGATGGTCCTTGCAATATTCCTCTCCTTCTTAGTGTGCTACCTACCAATTACAATTGCGAAAGTTGGAGATAATCATGTCAATTATCCTGGTAAGTTCATTTTAAGTTTTAATCTACCTTTCAGAACACGGCCATTTCAGAACAATGAAGTGTTATATTTTCAAAAAATTACAAAATATTTAATAACATGGATCTGAGGATATTATTAAAACAAAACGTAATTATTTTGAATTATCTCACACCCACTCATACGCAAACCTTGTTTCTCCTTTATATGCACAGATAAACGATATTAAAAATCACTATCCGTATAAAATTTTTCTATCGTACTAACATAGTATATTAATTTTGCTATGATGCTAGGCAGTAATTATAAAATTGATATATAAATGTTTGCTTGGGGAATTAACTGTTACCTCAAAATTTTGTGAGATGGCGCTATATGAATACGAATATTTATTCAATAGTAACTGCAATAATTTTGACGATCTTAAGTCCACGTTTATCTAAAAAAAAACTGTGCAGAAGCCATCTGTTAACATCTTAACAAATTACTAACGTAACGAAGCTTATTATGAACCAAGAAGTACATACTAATTCCGGTAGATGGCGTATATTTTATACAATCAAACGTCACTGCGGGTGTTGGTCAACTGTCGCCCAGGTACTGTGTATTTAAAGAAGTTTGTGATTTTTCAGTATTCCATGTGATCGGCTACCTGCTTTTGTACGCCAGCGCGTGTGTGAACCCCATAATATACGTGATAATGAACGCTCAATACCGCGCCGCGTACGCTGCTGCGCTGTGCTGTCCGTTGTCGCGGCTGTCGGGCCTCACCAGTGGTGCGTATCCTTCCTCGCCGGCCGCATGCCAACATGCCGTCAGGAAAACGGAGCGCACCTCGGCGCTCGCCTCCTATACTCGCCCGTGAAGGTATCATCTCATTGCCTGCCAACCTCATAAGCCAATAAAGCGTGCGGTTTCAAGCATTAGGGACTAAAATATACGCCCAATGACTTTATTTTATTTTATTTTTATAAACGATAATGATGACCTCATAACTGAAACATGTTCCAGGTGGCGGATATCCACCCATCTAAAAGTCTTACTTAAAATTACTTACTTAAAATTCTACTAATCTTTCCTGAAAAAAAAAAAATCTGCATACGCGATCTTTCTCACAGGACTGGATCAATAATATTAAATATTTATTCAAAATGTTTATTTTAGACTTCTAGCATGTTGACTTCTAACGCCTGGACATTATCCTCACGGGGCTTTCACAGCTTCTACTTCAATGCTTTCATGTTAAGTATTTTACATTCAAGAACCTCCATTCGAGAACTGTCTTCTAGTGCTTATTATTCCCGCGTGCTACTAATTCGGTTAAAAATCCTTTTATGGAAGCATCCTTCGCATGGCATGCTCTGTCTGACTTTGATAGTTAAGAGGCCACATTTCTAACCCGAAAGTGTTTACGGTACCCTTTCATTTACAATTATTGCACGATTAAATTAAGTGTCGAGCATTTTGCACCGATGTTCGATATTTTCGTCGCGCTCCAATCGCATAATCCACAGGACGAAAGCGGAGAAGTGAACGAGATGGAGAGGAGGATTGGCGTTCCAAGTAGTTTCCGAAATATTATAAGCAGTTGTAGACCATGCTTGCGCCAAACATAAATACAGTTAATTCAAATCAAAACTTAGTCAAAAAACTTTAAAATATTACAAGAATAAAACTTATAACTATTCTGAATTGGGTTTAATTCGATTTAAACGTTATTAATTAACAAAAATCTTCACAAAATTCATGAACTAACCTAACTTAACCCCGGGTAGGTCTAACCATTTACAAAATGTGTTTTGCAACAATTAATTAGTGATTTATTCTTTTTAGAGAAATGGAAAGAGCGTCACGGGTACAGCTACAACAATACACGAACGGCGCTCAGCCAAGTGTCGCTAGGGGAGTCGAGAGTAGATCCAAGAGCGTCGATGGCTCCTGCCGGTACGCGGTAGGTGCTATGGCGGCCACCAGCGAGGGGCCTTCACGGACCACCGCGCTCAGAACGGGCTCCTCGCCTAACATCGAGCCGATTAAGCCGAGCGCTAACGACAAAACAGGCAGTCCTTCGAAAATCAGCCACAGAACAATGACAATGTTGTTGAGCAGCGGACAGAAGTTCATAGGGTCTAAATTAATTGGACAAAAGAAGAAATTTACCATCGGCAGCTACAAAGAAAGTGATAAAGAGACGAATATATAGGGCCTTGTCGCTCGCTAACAGAATATTGAACTGGTATACCAAAGAACTTTTAATCACTAAAGACTATAATCCAAAGATTTATATAGGATTAGTACGATGAATCTCATTTTTATACATTTTTTAATTATGGTAATTATTATTAGAAATCGATGGTGCTTAAATTGCCTTGCTATTTTAATTTTGTATACTAGATTTACAGTTTCTTGTGTAATAGTGGATGGATCATCACAGTTGTGTATATAAGTATTCAATATAAACATAATTAAGAAGACTATGTTATATTTACTTCAAAGAAAGATTTCATCCATTTCGCTCTAATAACTTCTAATACCAAACGTCACTGTACCCTAAGCTTGCTATGGGAATTGTATAGAGCAGGTAGTCACACAGTACCATAGATGTACCAAGCATGTCCAAATTGTTCTACTATTTTTATAATAGAACAGAATAAACAAAAAGATCCAATGAGTTCTACTGTTGAGTATGCGATATTGCGATTTTTTTGTAGAAACAGTTCTATCGTAGAACTAATATTAGAACTGTTTGGGCTAACCCAGCGCAGCAAGGGACACCCTGCGGCCATGTGGACAGACGATCTGAAGGCATCGCGGTAAGCGATTGAATGCGAAGCGCAGAGGACCGTGTGTGGTGGCGAGCCTTGGAAAGTTCTACATCCATCAGTGAAGAGACACGGGCTGATGATCATGATGATAATAACGCGACGGGGCAAGCGCAGGGAGGTAAAGGGGATAGCGGGGATATCGCATTCCACCGAAGTGCAGAGAAAATGTGACCGAAGTTATATTGTGTATTTAATTTCTTTGACTTCTTCTTTGAAGTGAATATATTTACTTAAATTATCCGTCCTGCTAGCGAGCGACAATGGCAATATTTATTATGAATAATTAATTATAAGAATTATAAGATTAATTAATATTTTATTAATTTATTGATGAAGTATAAATCGTGTATGAATTTATTTATTATTTTGATAATTATTGCTTTTAAAAGTTACTACATTTTCTACTTACCGACGCAATTTTATTGAATGATTTTTTTATAACGTATCGATTTTTGTATTGTTGTTTATAGTTATGTCTTTTACATTCCCTATTCAATATACATTCCATTTTTAAAGCAAAACATGACACGATAATATAAACAAAATATAACACAGCAAGTAGGTATCCCTAAGCAAAGCAACTATGAAGTTCAATCTACAAGGTGCTAGAAACGTTCGTATGTAAAGATGAGGATGACTTCCCATATACTAAATATTAAAATAAATTTAAAACACTTAGACATTAATACACATTTCTGTAAGAAAAAAATATATTTACGTACTATTATACTATCAAATGCTCAAATAACATTAAAGAAACAATATTTTGGATATCTTGTTGGTAACAAAGTACCTAATCTTAATAATTTTTACTGCTCACCCTGGATTCATGCAGCTATTCAGTACAGAAAGGATACAATTCCTATTCTGAATCACTACAAACACTCGTGTAAGGAAAGATTCACAAGAGAGACTGTCTGGGTAGAAATTGTCAACTTGTCTTTGGGTAGAATACCAGCGACACCGGGAGTTGCAAGCTATATCTTATCTTTGCATATCTTCACCCAATGCGCCTACGTATTATCTTAAAAAAATAGAATAGCTATTATTATTATAGCTATATTAGTTTTTGTAATTTTTGGCAGAGTTTAACAGAGGGATCCCAATAAATGGATTGGATCAACAGTATTAGCAGTGATGTTGGGATTAGAATTTAATGTTAATAATTTAATGATCAACTCTTATTGCTATGTTGATTATGTTTTTTTTTATTTGCCTACTGACCACTAAACACAGCGTCATTATGTCGATGTTTTTGTGATTAGTAGTTATTTGCTATTAATTTTCTCTTACATTTGATAATTGATAACGGCTGGCGATCTTCAACCATATTCAACCAAGGCGACGTAATAAAAACCTACATAACAATAGAAGCTATTCTCTTGTTATGTGAAAAAATTAAATTAAAAAACGGACATTCTGGTTAACTTTAAGTTCTCATCCCTTGTAATAGAATACAGTTTGTACCTATGTATTTTGCCATAACATAATTTTAAGGATGATAATAATGGAATGAAATTTTTTTTGTATATAATTATCATAAACGGATATATTTATATTAAATAGTTACCTACCTATTAAGAATCTTATGTTATACCGAATTCCGAATTTGTTAAATAAAATTTAAATAAACAGAAAAAATAAAGTTTATTTTATTGTTTATCAGTGTAGAGAAATTTTCACAACTATTTATAGGTGTTTCGATTGCTTTAATACCTTTTATTTAACGTTCCCCCCTTGACATCCTCGACATGCTTAAAATCCTTGGCTGTGCTAATTTATAAAAGAAAAGAAATCAATAATTATATTGATCGGTCTCAAAATACTGAATAATAAAAAAATGCATTTTTTGCATGCATGTATCGAGTGGCGTAGGTAATTATATCACCTATAGAAAGCTATAATAATCAATATTTTATAGTTACGCAGACGAAGTCACGGGCAAAACCTTTTTTATATGTATTCGAATTCGAATAATAACCATGATATAACGGTGTAGTTTGATCAGCGCCATCTATTATGTAGTGTTCTTGGATTAATAAATAAACTTATTCATTATGGATTTTTGAAAATTGCAAGCAATAAAAATAATTAAACAATAATTGTAAAATAAAGTTCAGAATTTGAACCTCTCATCTCATATGTTATACGAATTAAATTTCAACTTATATTAAATATTATATAATCTGTGGTTTAAATCAATCAATAATTGTCAAGTTGACAACAAATGTCAAATGTACAAAACAATGTATAAATGTATTTAATATTTTTTGTCAATTTAACATAAGATATTAATGGTTTGTCTAAATCTAAAATAATTGTTGTAAATAAATAATTATTTATATGTTGGATAGTCACTAGTAAGCATATGCAATTTTAGTGAAGTAATTCTTCTGTTAACATTCGTAATAATGGATGTTGTCGGCAGTGAGATAGGGCAGAAAATGCGAGTGAGTTCTTTTTATTTACATTTTAATTATAAATAACCATTTATTTCAATATAATAAATCATAGAATTAAAAATCCGCATTTTTTTTCATCGATATATGACTTCTAGCTTCTAAAGGTGATTTGGTATATTTCAATTTATTTTTGTGACATATTTCGGTGTATTGTATAATTGTATGTGCATTTTAGTCATTGTAAATGAAATAACATACAAGCGGAAACCAGTCAATCAAAAGAAAAATAGAATAATACATTTATTGTTCCTGAATTCTTTCACCAATATTTAATTTAACATATATGTTGAGCTATACCTTCATTAGCTATCTAAAAAAAAATATTAGACACAAGGTATATTTACAATTTAGTATCCTACTTTAAGTAGCCTACTTTTAATTAGCACTAAAAATGTTTGTTTATTTCAGTCTGCCATCAAAGCTAAATTAACAGAACTTGGATGTTATGTTGGTAAGTGATTATATGCAAAATTTCATTTCATTTATTTATTTTGTCTACAATATAACATAGTAGGTATTTAAAATGATATATAAATGTATATAAATAAAAATCAATCACTAAATCTGTTGCTAAGCTCAAAACTCGAGAATGGCTAGATCAATTCAGACTTTTTTCCAATATTCATTGAGGTCTGAGGAAGGTATTTATGAAGGGAAAATGATGCCATAGTCTAGCTTTTTATAGAGTAACGTCTTTCAGGTCAAACAGTGTTGTCAATACTAATAATAAATCTGTAAGTGTAGGTATTGTATGTATGTATGTTCCTCCATAACTCTGAAACGAATTAACTGATTTTCATGAAACTTTTTAGATAAACATTTGGACGTACGGGACACAGGATAGGCTACTTAATATTTTTCAACACGTACAAAGTCGTGGGCACCAGCTAGTATAACAATAAAACAGCCAAACATCCACAATACTATTAGTAGAGTCAATCAATTTTCTTGTTATATTATTTATATTAACTGGTTTTTCATTAAAATATGCTGTTATTTCACAGCAGCCTGTCTGCTGTTATTTCACAGTGGTCTTCTGTAAGGGGGTGGTTACTGCCACCAGACGGGCTGCTCAAATGACTGTGAAACTCAGTGTGCCCTGCCACTACTAATTGTGCCTATTGTGTGTGCTTTAGTAAAATTATTTTCAGATGACGAACTTCCCGATTATGTGATGGTAATGGTGGCAAACAAGAGAACTCGTACTCAAATGGAGGATGACTTGCAACTGTTTCTTTCTGACAACACCAATTTGTTCGTGAACTGGCTTCATCAAGTTCTCAAGAAACTGCAAGAAGTCACCATTGCAGCACCTATTAGTATGTTTTCTGATATCACTCAGTATGTGTTCATTTGTATAATAGTTATTTAGCACTGAATTGAAATGAAGACTTTGATTTACCACTAATTTAATCATTTCAAAACTGATTTCCACTAGGCAATGTACCCCTCATGTAATATGGAAAATACTATAATACAACTGGAATGCAAACTTTTGTGATGTAAAAGTGTTTGACTGTTGTGTATCTATGACATCCACTATGTTCCATGTTTTTCCCTATGAATTATATGGTCACTTATCGCCAGACAGTAATACTTAATTTTCATAAACCACAAATGACTAATCACATTAAAAACCCATTTGGATCAAAACCAACTTTTAAAAATCTATCTCATGATTGGCCTTGTTAAAAATCAAGCCTGATTGTTAGAGGGCTATCTGTTGGTCAAGTAAGCATTGATTACCTCATCATAAGTCAGCCTAGTAAATTTAAATTTATAATGACGATCATAAGAGTTTCTTGAGAAACCTAATTGATAAATAAATATTTTGATTTTTGATTTTGATCATATTGATACTTTTATATCTAAAAGAGTCAGAACTCTTTCATGAGTAGTCCATAAATAATGATTACTTGCATTTACTGTAAAAGAAATTTTCATATCTGAAAACAGTAACTATGTTCAATCTGCAGTATCATTGTGAACTATCAAGCCATTACTTGTTCCTATCCAAGGAAATAATATTGATTTGTGACTTAAAATCCGCTAATGTAGATAATGAAGCTGTCAGTGTCTGCAAAAAATAGTTTTCTAATCTTTAAAAAAAAAAATTTTCAGAAACTGTAGAGCCTACTCAAACCAAGGAAAGGTCGAAATCGAAAGAGAGGAAATCCAAAGAAAAAAAACTCAAGCACAAGGAGAAATCTAAGAAAAGTGAACACGCAAAGAAAGCAAAGAAGAAGGAAAAAGAAAAATCACAACGGAAAAAAGAGGAGAAGACATTGAAGAGCAAAAAGAAGAGCAAGGAAGAAAAAGAAGGACACATACGTCCAAATATACCGCCTTTGCTCATGAATATGGAGAAGGAATCTGAACCATCCATAACTGATGCATTTGCTGGTCAAATATTGAAAAACCATGGAGTCACTACAGTTGAGATGTCTAAAATTGAACCGATTAAAGAAAATGAACCTGTTGTCATAGATAAAAGACCTATTTTGCCTATAATCGATCCTGATACTATTTTAACGCAGAGTGAACCATCTAGTAGGGTAACCGAAACCACTACAGCTGACATATCGAAAAATGATAACAAGGAAATACAGGAATTAATAGATATAGAAACTAAGATAGTTGGTTTCAAACAAAAAATTAATGAAACATCGGATGTGATGTCTGATGATGAAGATTTCTTGAACATTCGGACCGAGGCAGAGGAATTAATGAATGATTTCGTTGAAGATCAGGTAAGTTGATTATTAATCAATTTTAATATTAAGTTGTTAAATACTATGGACACCATTTTTATTTATTTTGAAGCCAAAGGCGTAGTTGTTCTATTTATAATTGTATAGCCCAAACTTAAAACATTTAATAAATTCATTACACCTAATTACATAAGTTACTAAGTAAAGTAAAGTTACTAAGTAACTCCAAACAGTGCTGATAAGCAATCCGGCGTCTAAGAGTTGTACTTGGTTTTGCCCACATACTCCTTCTAGAGCATTATTCTTTGTTTTGTTTTGTTAAAATCATATATCTAATATTTTATATCTTCTAGGAAATTTCTCAACCGACACCAACTGTTTCGTCACCACCAAACAACTCTTCTTCGCCAGTCGTCACATGTCCAAAAGAAGACAGCAAACAAAAAGAAGAGACTTTACTCCAAATTGAACTACAATTGCCCAAAAGGCCAATTAGAGAGAGGATCGGTCTAAAGGAAGAACCTAAGAAGTTTGTTGAAGATGAAAAATTCTCTCAAAGAACCACCAGCCCTGAAAGGTAAGTAAGTGTGTTGCCTGTCAATTTGTTTCGTTTCTATATATGTAATTTCTAATGTCATTACAAATAGATGTAAAGAAATTCTTGTACTAATACCGATGTAAAAATTAAAGATGATGTATAAGAAATTGTTAATAAAAACAGTCCTTACACGTTCACACACGTCAAAACGTTATCCAAGTGCTCTCAAAATTTTTTAACAAAGTGCATAGATATCGAGGATAATTTAAATAACCTATCAATAAAAATCAAGAACTAGTGCCAATTATTAAATTAAACTATTAATCATCACACATTTCATGATAGCAAGTGACATATACCAGTGTAAATAGTGGAACTATTGTCTAAGTTATCTTTCAATTCAACAAAAATCAAAACCTACCCCCATATGAACAAAACCAATAAAAACATACTTTATGGTGTTGCCATTTATCTAAGAAGCTTCTCACGTTCGTAGGATTTACCACATTTTTCCTAGGCCCACCCTACACGTGCTGCTCGGGGGGTGCTAATCGAGCAGCAACGCCGAGCAACAGGCGGCGGTTAACTAACCTGTCTCTGGCAACCACAGGCCATGAGGAACTAAATCACCTCTAAAATGGTGCCAATAGTACATTGGGAAAGTATTGTTCGGACTTCTCCCAACTCAAAATATGGAAATGTCAGAAAATATTAAATGTGACATGTCATGCGCCCCGGCTAAACCCCAGCGCCCTCCAGTAACCGGGCTGGAAGGTGAGAAAGTAGCTAATGAGGAGGCCCCCGTGACAGTGAACGCTACTGGTCAAAGTAAGAAATATGTGCAGCAAGCTTTCCACCCAAGTCTCTTTAATAGACCAAGGAGTGCTTCTACTGGAAGTGTTAAGGTCGCCACTAACAAGGAAAAGGCTCCCCAAGATCCTCAACATGAGAACAGTATAAGATCTGTTGACTTACCAGATTGGCAGAGAGTACCAGTCAGCAGAAACCCTAAAAAAAGAAAGTTCTCAAACTCGCAGTCTCCTGAAAGTGTTCATGTGTCAAATAGGTTTGATGGACTACCTATTAATGCTAATACACAAGAAGCAGACAAGGCTAAGGAAAAAAAACCTAATAAACCTCCCCCGATTATCTTATATGGTATTGAGGATGTTAATAAACTCACTGAATTCTTAGCGACAGTAGCTGAAAGGGAAACATTTAAATATAAGATTGTGAATAAAAACCAAATAAGAATTATTAGTGAAGATGTGGATGTCTACAAAAAGCTTATATCAGCTATTAGAGAGAAAGGACTTATTGGCCATACTTTTAATAGAAAAGAGGAAAGAAATTACAGGTTGGTAGTTAAGAATTTGCATCATACAACTCCACACCAATCTATTAAAGCTGCATTTGAAGAAACCGGAAACATTGTAATTGGGGAAATCATCAATGCTAGATTTGGCCCGGACAAAAAACCTACCTCTTCGTTCTTTGTAAATCTCCAATCAGGACCTAATAACAAAGCTGCCAAGCAAATCAGATATATCTATCACCAAGTTGTCACCATAGAAGACCCAAAAAAAAGAAACACCATAGTTCAATGTCAAAGGTGTCAACAGTACGGACACACCAAAAATTACTGTATGAGGCCAGCTCGTTGCCTTAAATGTGCGGAGTCACATCTGACTAAAAACTGCCCAAAGGTTGGTCGCTCTACACCAGCTACATGTGCTCTCTGCCATGGTCCTCATCCTTCAAACTACAAAGGCTGCGAAGTCTACAAAGAGATACTGGCCAGAAAAACACAGAAGCGAACTCACTTAACAGGTGAAAGAAATCCATCTCAACTTCCCACTGCTCAATCCAATTCAATCCAAACAGAACTGAGCACAAACCACAGCCACAACAACGCTCAAACAGCAAAGAGGTACAGCGAAGTCCTCAAGACTAAACTGCCAGAACAATCTTCCAACCTTCAAATTGTGCCGGAAACCTATCAACAATTATCATACACAAGAATAGAGGAAATTTTCATCAAACAATCCCAAAAAATAGACATTATATTACAACAAATGAGCAACATGTTGGGGCTCTTGACAACACTGGTAAATAAACTGACCTCAAATTTAATAAATTAAAAATAGCCACTTGGAACGCAAATGGTCTAACTCCCAACAAAATGGAGGTCGAAATGCTGTTAAAAATGCACGACCTAGATATCCTACTTATATCTGAGACCCATTTCACTAGCAATAGTCAGATAAGGATAAGAAACTACAACATTTACACAACGAACCACCCAGATGGAACTGCGCACGGAGGAACAGCTATCTTAATTAGATCTTCAATTGATCACCACGAGCTTGTGCAGTTCCAAACAGACCATATCCAGGCTACCACGGTGAATATTCGAGATAGAAATGGCCACTTCAATATCTCTTCAGCATATTGCCCCCCAAAGCACGGAATAACAGAGGAACAGTTCACAGCATACATCAAAAGTCTAGGACCTCGTTTCATAACTGGGGGAGACTGGAACTCTAAGCATCTGCACTGGGGCTCGAGACTAATAACTACGCGAGGCAGGGAACTTAAAAAGTGTGTTGATAAAAACCACATAACAACAATAGCTACATCTGAACCTACCCACTGGCCAACTGACCCAAGTAAATTGCCAGATGTCTTGGACTTCTTCTTAATGAAGGGACTCTCTAGACTCTTTTACAAAATTGACTCATGCCTTGATGGAACCTCAAACCACATTCCTGTTATTCTAACAATCAGTGCCAATGTTTTGGAGAACCAGAGTAAACCTAGGCTGTATAATAATCGGACTAACTGGAAACTCTTTAGATCCCTCGTTGAGGATTCTTTGCAGTTGCGGGTTTCCCTAAAAAACGATGACGAAATTGATGATGCGGTCTTGGCGTTCACAGTTGCGGTCCAGAAGGCTTGTTGGAATAGCACAAAGGAAGTAATTCGCAGGAATGTAAGACAGGCTTATGTACCACAAGAAATTAAAGAAATGATACTAAAGAAAAGAAGACTACGCAGGGTGTGGCACTCTAGCAGGCATCCCCAAGATAAAAGAGCGCTTAACAACTATTGTAAAATTCTGAAACAAACTATAAAAGAAGCAGAAAATGCCTCAGTTGAGTCAAACCTTTTGTCGCTAACTGCTACTGCAAACACTGACTACTCCCTTTGGAAGGCATGTAAACGTAAGAACCAGCCAATAAACCCAAAGCCACCTCTGCGACTAGAAGGAAACAGGTGGGCCAGAACTAAGCTGGAAAAGTCGAATGCTTTCGCCGATCACCTTGCCAAAGTATTTGTTCCTAACGAAGCTACCTCTGGCACTAATGAAGCCGACATAGACGAAGTTCTCCAACAAGACTTTCAACTCGACTTGCCTTTAAAAATAGTGACACCAGGAGAAGTGGCAAGAACCATCCGCCAACTAGATAATAAAAAAGCCCCAGGATTTGAACTCATAGACAAAATGGTCTTGTCAGAATTGCCGCGTAAAGCATTAGTATATCTGACTACGTTATTTAATTGTATTATCAGAACATCTTACTTTCCTGCTATATGGAAGGTTTCACAGGTGGTCATGGTGTGTAAACCTGGAAAGCCGACTCATGAACTGTCATCTTACAGGCCAATTAGTCTACTACCGATAATATCCAAGATTCTAGAAAAGATACTACTCAGACGACTCTTGTGTGCTATAAATGAAAACTCCATAACTCCAGACCACCAATTTGGATTCAGACCAGAGCACGGCACTATTGAACAAATACACAGAGTGTGCAGACATATCAGTGATAGCCTTGAGAAGAAGGAATATTGCTCTTCGGCGTTCCTTGACGTTCACCAGGCCTTCGACCGGGTATGGCATAAGGGACTACTCTGTAAAATTAAGTTACTACTACCTCACAGTTTCTATCAAATACTAGAATCATATCTCACCAATAGAATGTTCCAAGTCAAAGAGGACGACTGCTCATCAGGTTTTCATGAGATACTTGCTGGTGTGCCACAGGGCTCCGTTCTCGGCCCGGTCTTGTACACTATATACACTTCAGATCTGCCATTAACACCAGGAGTTACCATTGCTACATATGCAGATGATACGGCAATATTAGCCTCTAGTAAAGACCCTGCAGATGCCACGGCGAAACTTCAACAAAGCCTCAATGAAATAAGCAACTGGTTTGACAAGTGGCGTATAAAAGTTAGCACTAATAAATCAGTGCAAGTCACCTTCACACTGCGGAGAGAAACTTGTCCTCTTGTTAACCTTAGTGGTAGGGCGTTGCCTCAGAGTGAAACAGTCAAATACCTTGGACTACACTTGGACCGCAGATTGACATGGCAGAAACACATCGAAACAAAACGCAAAGAGATCAACCTCAAATATAAGGGTCTCTACTGGCTCCTAGGTAGAAACTCAAAACTGTCACTGGATAATAAGCTCCTAATCTACAAGGCTGTCATAAAACCAGTTTGGACCTATGGGATTCAGTTATGGGGAGCCTGCTGCGATTCCAACATAAATAAAATTCAAAGAGCTCAGAACTACATTCTCAAGCAAATTAGTAATGCACCCTGGTTCATTAGAAACAGTGAAGTACACGAAAACCTAAGTGTGCCAACAGTTAAGAATGAAATAAAGGCATTTGTAAGCAAATACAAAATAAGACTGGACAATCACCCTAACCAGCTCGCTGTCCAGCTCACATTGCCTGACTGTCTGAATCGCCTGAAGCGACGCAGAACCTTGGATCTCGGCGCCACTGACTAAGCCAATATACTAATATGGAGGATGTTCCTATTGGGGAATATCTCCTCATGAATGATAGAGTCAATCCACACATCTGCTCATAGTCAGAAGGACTGATTGCATGATATTAAATTAAAAAAAAAAAAAAAAAAAAAAAAAAAAAAAAAAAAAAAAAAAAAAAAAAAAAAAAAAAAAAAAAAAACAGTCCTTCTTGGTTTAGTCCATTTTGGAAAAAAATATTCCTAAACCAGCTATGAAAGAAGATTTGCTTTTTTTAATTAGCTTTTTCATACTGCTTATTAATTTAGATTATAATCACTTTTGTCTGTGGCTTTCATAGCGAAATATAAAAATTAAATAAACATTTATTTATTTTTCTTACGACTAAACCTATTTATATTGTTATACATACTTACTGCAACAATATAATTATAAGTCGTCAATAGATATAATTACTACGAAATGCTTTAGATACAAGTGCAGACTTGTATGTGTGTAGCCAAATGAATGACTAAAATATATCAAAACATCCATACTTGGCTTTGTTATTGACTGAACTTCGATATCTGTGATATTAGTGTTTTATGCTGGGCTTCTAATATGCTTGCTTATTTATTTATTTTTATAAGAAAAGGAGACTCGAATAGTTCAAAACTTGTGTTGTAAATCCATGGTTCTTGAGTGTTCTTTATAATTTTTATAGGTTTACGCCTGAACGAGAACCGGAACCGAAGAAGCCTGCCAAAGCACGTTTGGGTGAAATGCCTCAGAGGAAGAGGTCCGTATCGGACAGCAGCGACAAATCAGACACGGTGTCGAAAAGGGAAAGACTCACATCCAAGTATGATTTACTTTTACTTTAGATAACTTATTTAGAGTGTAGTTTAAGAAGAAGTATTAATAATGTTCGGTATTCACCGTGAATTGACATGTGTTTTGCAGTGTTTCGATGAATAAGAAAGTTGTGCTAGGGCCCGTTCCTCTATCGGGGCAGAATAAGACAAGATATGTAGCGCCCTTGCAGTGCCTATGGCTCTTAAGAGGCCACTTTCCAACTTGAGCAGCTTACCAATTCCATACTACGTAATTCCATGATTACTCATAAGATATTGTTCTCAGGGTGTCGGCGCTGGGGTCTGGGCGCGCATGCGCGAGCGTCGTTCGCGTTCGCCCTCGGCCAAGGGGGCCGATGCCCAACTCCAGTCTGCTGCTGCGCGCTGTTGCTGATGCTCATAAGAGTCTGCTTCACGTGAGTATCAGTGTCCCAATGCCCCCTTTAGACTATGTCTCTCTAGCACTGACCTGTAATATATACTACTGGACAGTCTGCCTCATACAAATGACAGCTAATTTATGTGTCATTTTGAAACGCCGCCCTCGATTGTCCCGAGAACTAATTTTGACGTTTGCGTATTTTGCGTTTGCGGACATCACTAATTTTAGTTCCATGGACACTCGTTCTATAGCCTACAGCGCCAAAACGGCGTTTTTCAAATAGGCACGAAAATAATTTGACAGCAGCCTGTCCAGTGGTATATGTATATTACAGGTCAGTGCCCGCTAGCGTATAGAATTTGCTTGAAATTTGTCTTATCGTCCTATAAAACATTGTTAAGACTATAATCGAGTTCTGGACTGGATACCACGAATTGGAAAATGTAGTGTGGGACACCCTATGGCCAGACCGACAGACGATCTGAAAGGCATCCCTGGAAGTGGCTGGATGCGAAGCGTAGAGGACTGCATGGTGGCAAGTCTTGGGAGACGCCTATATCCAACAGTGGAGACACATAGGCTGATAATGATGATGATGATAAGACTATAATAATTATCCATACATTTTATAATATCTTTAATCAAAGATTATAATGTAATTCAATATCATTAAATGATGATAATCCGTTTTCCAATGACAATCTGTTTGCCCTGATAGAAACCTATATGCCCCAAATTCGAATTTAGTTCATTTGATCTACACAATACATTTTAGTATCATTTGCGGTGAAAGAGTGACAGAAGTTGAAAATATATTTGCAGGCACCCCAGAAATCGGAACCGGAGAGTCGTAAGGTGAAGCGAGCGCTCGTCCATCCGATGAGACGGTCAGATGACTTAAACATAGTGATTCAGGTGCCAATGGAACACTCCGAACTGTCCTGCGACAAGTAAGTCCATATTACCTCACTTAGGATCTAGGAGACCTAGGCTCTCCCAGACTAGCCAAATTTTCTAGCTTTTGCCCAGACTCAGTCCGCGTTGAAGTATAAAAAAAACTATCTCATATGAGAAATATGTGAGCAATAATTTAATTATTCTTTATTGCTGTTATAGTTTTTTCTAGGCGTTGGATTTTTATTTTTATGACCCCTATGGCCTTTTATACCCTATTGTCATTTTCTGTACATTTACATTTATAATATTAGTAGGGATAATTTCGCTAAAAGCTTTTGGTTGTTATGTCCGATGATAATAGGGGTTAAAGTATGAAATTGCCGTTTTATTGTAATAGGTACTTCGAATTGACATAGAACCTTCATGGTTTGAGATTTTTGAGTGAAACTTTTTTCATACGGTACCTATGTAGTTCTTCTTTTAAAAAATGTGCAACATTCGATTATCAACTTTCAGTTGTTTTTTTTATTCAGCTTAGGCAATAAAGATGGATACTTCGAAAATTCGTGTGATTTTTGAATACGAGTTCCGACGCGGAACTAACGCGGCAGAAACAGCTCGCAATATTAATGTTGCGTTTGGAGAGGGGACTGCTAATGAACGCACTGTGCGATTTTGGTTTAAACGCTTTCGTGATGGAAACTTCGATTTGAAGAACGAACCACGTGGAAGACCGCCCACACAGGTGAATAACAATGATTTGAAAGAGATGGTGGAAGCCGATCCGAGCCAAACTACCCAGGAATTAGCGGCATGGTTTAACGTTACCTTACCAACAATATTGACTCATTTGCGTCAAATCAATAAAATAAAAAAAATATGAAAAATGGGTGCCTCATGATTTGACTGATCTGCAGAAAGAAACGCGTGTTGAAACTTGCGTTGCCTTGTTGAATCGATACAGAAATGAAGGAATATTGGATCGAATTGTGACATGTGATGAAAAATGGATTCTTTACGATAATCGTAAGCGGAAAATGCAATGGCTGACCCCAGGTCAAACGCCGCAACAGTGTCTTAAAGCAAAGCTTACCAATAAAAAGGTAATGGTAACTGTTTGGTGGTCTCAGCGTGGTGTTATTCACTATAGCTTTCTCAGATCTGGTCAAGCAATAACGGCAGATGTCTACTGCGCCGAACTCCGAACAATAATAGCGAAACTAGCAGTGAAACAGCCCCAACTTATGAATCGATCTTCACCATTATTGCTCCATGATAACGCGAGACCTCATACAGCACGAGAAACCGTTTTAACTCTACAGGAACTGCAATTAGAAACCATTCGTCACCCTCCGTGTTCGCCAGACCTTGCTCCAACGGACTACCATTTTTTTCGTGATTTGGACAATTTTCTGCGTGATAAAAAGTTTTCTTCTCAGGAGGCAGTGCAAAATGCTTTCACACAGTTTGTCGAATCTAGATCACCAGAGTTCTATCGCAAAGGCATAAATGAGCTTCCTATTAGATGGCAGCAATGTATAGATAATAATGGTAATTATTTTGATTAAATAGATATGTTAAATTAAAAAAAAACTAATTTTTATTTTTCAGTACAAATCGGCAATTTCATACTTTAACCCCTAATATTATGAAGGGCTGATCACCTTTATACCACCTTATCCCAACTACATTACCTGCCATCATTGTACCAAACTAGCAGTCTAAAGTTAAAGTATAATTATGTTAATTATTTCAAATCTTCTTTAATAAAAAATAATTTTCTTTTGCTCAAAGTCTTATGGGTTAAGTAAAAAGTATTTACCTGAGGATTGAAGAGAAAACAGCCCTTGAAGCTTCTTAGCTCTTTCCCATCATCGTCGAAATTCCACATAGAGACCGGTTTTTTTTGTCATCCTGCGACCATATTATGATAAATGAATCGTTTTAATCGATACGACTAATAATAGCAATAAAACTATTTCAGACATACAGATGAGGGGACAGAGAGAGAGTATGCGCCTTTATCAATGAATAAACGGTTCCACAACTCCGATTATGTTCCTTCAGTGCGACGCGACTCGAGATCCGCTAACAAAAGGGATGACACTATCATCGTGGAAACTATGTAACTATAATTGTTTTTTGTTATGATTAGTGCTTAACACTAAAGAATTTCTCGTCAGGATCCCTTAAAATGTACATTTTTCATATTATGATCAATTTTATCACAAACCATACCCAAAAGTTAACTATTCCTAATCAGTTTATTGTTTTATTTTTTTCTAGAAACATCCACAACCAAACTGTCGATAAAGAGCAGAAAACTCAATTCATAGTAACAATGGACGGTTACCATCCGAACGCTTTTCTAGCGAAGAAACTTATGACAGAAGGTCTCCTAGATGATGACGGTAAAGTGTTAGATCAACCGAAAAACAAGGATACAGACCCTCCTCCCGCTGTAGAAGTCAAAAATGAAGCGGCACCCGACACAGAGAAACAAACAACATATAAACTAACAGAGAAAACAAAATGTTTGTTTGATAAACAAACAGAGAAAGCGGAACAAAAGCCACCTTCGAGTGCTATTAAAAAGCGATTGAGTGACACAAGCGAAGAGTCAGACACTCAAGTTATTGTGAAACCGGAATCGGTTAAAAGAAATAGTGTAGACATCAGTGAAAATAAAGAAATACGTACAGTGAAGAAGAGAAAGGCATCGCCGATAGTGTTCGATGTTAAGAAAGAGAATGAGAAGGATCAGAATAAGAGTAGAGAGAGAACGGAGAGTGCCAGTAGCGATAATCACGTAACAATCACGACTACAGTTAATTCACATAAATATGATGCAGTGCCCTCGTGTAAGTTTTAATTGTTTTGTTTTTTATGTTAAGGTCGACAGACAGGTTGATGGTCCTCTTGATGGCAGGTGGCTACCGTCGCCTATAACACAAGCAACGCCATAGGTGATGCAAGCACGCTGCCGACTATAAAAGGATCGAGGTTAAAGGATAAGGAAGGGATGGTTTAATGGGCTCTGACATCCGTTACTCACCCACCGAAACACAAAAGCTCATAATGTGCTGTAATTTCACGGTGGTCTTCTATAAGAGGCTGCCCAAATGACTGCGAAACTCCGTGAGTTGAAAGCCTTACTTGACACACGTGTAAATGATTGGGACCGCGCAGTGTCGCAAGCGGAGCGCGCCCCAGTGTCGACTCCCTGCCGCTCGTTCCCGTTGTGTCGGTTCGGAGCGTCGTGCGCCTTTCAGCACCCGCGGTGCAAGTTCGCGGCCAGTTGCACGCGTCGCGGCTGCGTCTACGACCACTCCAAGACACCCGCCGGAACACCGCCATCTGTCGGTCAGTACGGTAACATATTATAATAATCGTCTGTCCTGACCATAGACATATTATTGTACAATGGACTGAGCAATACCCGCACGAAATTGGCCACTCTAGAAAGAGAGATAGCCATCGACCTCTACAAAGGTCTGTAATATTATTTATAAATCGGTATTCATAATATTATCTATACATTAAATATTACAAAAAAAAATGTACAAGTTGTACTTATATTACCGAGGACAAAAAAAGCGGGTACAAAATATAATTTAACTTTGAAATGTGTTTTGTTTGCAGCGTCCCACGTGGTGCCAGCAGCGAACTACAAGTCCATATCGACGGTGTCGGTGGCGTCACAGATGTGCAAGTTTTACCCGAACTGCGTGAACCCGACTTGCCACTACTTCCACCCGAAGCCATGTCGCTATGGCGCCGCTTGCGTCAATAAACTCGTCTGCAATTTCTATCATCCAAATGTTCTCTACTAAATTACTACTCTACTAAATATTTTAGCACTATTATTAAATGATTTTAGCAATACTGAAACTTTCGTTTCATTTTTTTTAACATAGATATGTTCGACTATAAGGTATGAACTAATACAAACTATGTTTAGTAACTGTACAAGCGTGGGAAATCAGTAATAGGTATTTAGGAAAATTTGTTGTCTCAACTTACTAGTGTAAAACGTATCACAATCTGTTAATCTGTTTCTACATTTTAAAGAGGGTTTTAAATACCGCCGAGGTGTCGCTTGGGAGAGAGAGAGAGCACCCACAATGTAATTTAAATATCGTCAGGCTTAAAAATAATTCTATAAAGGGGATTTTTCTTATTTGAGAGAAAAAAGGAAAAATATTTTATGATATGAAAATATAACGTTTACTTTATAAAAACAAAATAAAACACTGTGACACTGTGTTTTTTGCCTTGTTGAGTTATTAGTGATCAAAAAATAAGAGGGCTAATTTCACCCAATTTATTTGTTTAGATGTTACGGAAGAAGTAGGTGTACATCCGCCCACATTTATTTTTCATCATGTT
This sequence comes from Synanthedon andrenaeformis, assembly GCA_936446665.2. Taxonomy (NCBI): domain Eukaryota; kingdom Metazoa; phylum Arthropoda; class Insecta; order Lepidoptera; family Sesiidae; genus Synanthedon; species Synanthedon andrenaeformis. The sequence goes on along the minus strand of OW387788.2, from coordinate 3,816,268 downwards.
ACTAGTACATAGCATTAAATCTGGTCTATTAGAGAACATATTAGGCGCAAGGTCATGACAATCTCACCCAATTGACTTATTTAGACGGTTAACCCAACTTCACAACTAACAATTGCCTGTGGCTTTGTTTGCAGTGACATTTAATTTGCAAATACATTTTAATTATTGAAACGATTAATTTTATATCCATATATTTGAAAGCAGTGATCAACTATCACTAGTTCGATGTGAGAGTTAAGTCCGAAACAGGCCTTTAAATATGAAAGAATTCAGTTAAAATACTTAACAAGACGAGACCAGTGGTTAAGGTGTTTGCCTTAGCGCACTCACTCAGAAGTAACGGGATGAATTCCCAGCAGTGCTAACTTGGAAAATGAACTTTTTCAAAGTGGCCATGTTAAGTAAACCCAAACTAAGCTCCCATTTTAAAGACTGACGATTCGGATATGACGCCAGCTCGTGGCATTTCTGAAAATACAATAATAAATCGGTATTTTGAAATACTCTGGCGCGTCAGATTTTCACACAGACGGTTCTGCTTAAATACACGATCGTGCTGATTTATAATCTGACGATCTTTTAGTGGATTTCTCTAAAAGCTTGTAGACGCCCCCACCACCGTTTTTTCTTTCTTATCTAATCTTCAAAATTCAATAGGCCCCCATATTTAGCATCGTTGGTTCTCCTACAGGGGCCGAGTAAAGAAGAAACGAACATTTCTGAGAAGAGCCTATATATGCAAGCCCTTGTCAATTTAAATTACACAACGGGTGAAACCGCGAGACTCAGCTAGTGTAAAATAATACGAATTTGTTTCTTTACATGACATTAATTAAAACAAAATTCTTACATGACAAAATTGTCACAAAAATATTATCGACTAATGCCAAACTCGAGGACGATTGCTATAATGTAACAAGCCTGCGTGTATTACGGTATACTTACTTTTTATTTCATCTATTTTTTTCTTGTTATAGATTTGTCGTATATGTGATATAGTGGCATTTATAACCATTATATTGTAAATAGATATTAAGTGCAATACTTTGTTTACTTAGGTTTTTTTATTTATTATTCTCGCCAATAAGTACTTATTTTATCTTTGAAGAGGTAGATATACCATATCGTTTAATTGACGCTGGATAGAAAATCACACAATGAAAATTGTAACAACTAAACATCCGGAGGATCCCTAGTTTGGAGTGATTTAATCATTTTTATTCACACAATAGTTATTGAGGCGGGATCGTAGGGAGCTCACATGAACGAAGTTCATATGAGCAGGAACATTTTCCGTGTCACAATGTGCGGGACACTGCAATAGTTTTAAGGTAGGTTTTTTTTGATATTTTTTTATGATATTGAAAAAATAAGGTTTTTTTAGCTTTAGAGGCTTTAGGAAGTTTGTTTTTAATCTCTTAAAAGTTTGTTTTAAATATCTTCTGATCTTTTAATTTAATTTAAAATCGCTTACTGACACACATGCATGTACATTTCCGTGTTTGAAAATTGAAAGAATTTCTAAATTAAACCTTAGTTATCTGGCTACAAATGGACGAAATTGTGGGTTTATTTTTACTATCTTTTTAATTTTTGGGACTCACGGACGACGTTGGGGTAAAAATTTAAATACAACTCGAGCGCGTCAGATTTTCAGGAAGATGTTAAGTGAACCCAAATTAAGCTCCCATTTAAAATATAAACGATTCGAATGTAACGCAAGCTCATGGCAGCTTTTTGAAAATGCAAAAAAGATTTTTGGCGATTGCCATTTTATAATACTCGAGCGCGTCAGATTTTCATACAGACGGTTCAGTCTGAATTCCAGATCGTGCTGATTCTTAATCTGACGATCATTTGGAGGATTTTTTTTAATATAGCGTCTACAAACTTTAGAACGCCTGTAGAAGCTCACCCCACCGTTGAAAGGGGAAATATCATATAACTTTTTTTTCTTCCTACCATCTAATCTTCAAAATCCAATAAGTCCCCACGACGCTCGAGTGACTCCACATTTAGCATCGTGGGCTCCCCTACCATAATATATTACCTATAAACTAACTCACTCAGTGTGACTATGTGAAAAAAGGTGAACAAATATAGTACCTAATAGTTATAAGTATGTATATACAAATTGGTAGATATTTACGCAGAAGTACCTAATTGAAACCAATCAATCACGGTTCGTCGAATTTAATGTAACTAAGTATTTATATAAAAACTTAATTTAACAAATTACTATGAAGGTTATAACATTACACGACAAAACTGTTCTCAAAGTTGTTGTTGTTACGTACTCAAAGAAGTTTCTGGAACATACTTTTTTAATTTTTAACTTTAAGTAGGTAATACGATTTTTTTATATATGAAGGTCGTCAGACAGGTTGACAGTCCACAAGCAACGTCATGGGCGCGATCGACCATATGAGAATTAAGAATAAGGATAAGGGAAATAGGAAATGAACTCTCGCATCCCTTCTCAAACACTGAAACTCATGCTGTAAGAGGACACATGCTGTAAGAGGTAGGTTACTGTCGCCAGACCGGCTGCACGAAGTGTGTCTTGCCACTACTAAAAAATAAATGAAAGATGCATAATATTGTACCTATTAAAACTATTTCGGTATTTTTGTAAAAATTCTAATAATTGTCACCAACAGTAGTAAAAAACTATTGTACCTATATTACAATATTTATTTTAATTATATTTTAATGTCTTGTAATCAATTTTAAAGGTCGGCAGATAGGTTGACGGTTTACTTGATGGAAGGTGGCTACCATCGCCTATAACACAAGCAACGACATATGGTGTTGCAAGTGCGCTGCCGACCTAAGTAGGATAAAGAACAAGTGATGAGACCACCGTAAAATAATAGCATGTCTGCTGTTGTGTTTCGGTAAGTGAGTTCAAATGTACATTTTTAATATTATACAAACACTAAGAACCTATTAACTATTTAGTAAACAAATATTCAACCACGTACAAAAAGAACTCATGTACTTATTCGTACGACAATAATTTATCTTCCTTGTTTTTTTTTGTCTTTGGTAAACTGTTCCACGTTTTTGCTGCTTTCAATTACATTCGTTTCAGATGTGCATGTAATCAGCAAAAAAGCGCTGCAAGGTCATTTATTGATGCTTGCTAGTCTATTTGTGTTTAATAGTTGAGAATGATTTTTTTAAGAGAGTGATTACATTTTTATGTCGAGTAACTTCCACTGTTTAACCATTTGTGGTGTCTAAGTCGTGGGAAAAGGCTAGTAGCAGAAATCTTTTCTATACATATAACAAAATCGTAAATGAGCCGGGTCTGTACATTAAATAATAAAAAAAAAAAAAAAAAATAATAAAAAAAAAAAAAAAAAAAAAAAAAAAAAAAAAAAAAAAAAAAAAAAAAAAATTTGCACACTTATGTTACCGAGGTCAAAAAAATAGTATTTAGATTTTTTGTCTGTACGGAGTTAAATAAAATGTTTAATTTCCTTCAGTAATAATTAAATATCTACTAAAGAATCTATATTTGAAAAAGTCTATACAAATCAGATATAAATCAATGATATAAATTGGTAATTTTTTTTATAATAAGGAATCCATCACAGTTTCAGTGCCTACTTACTGTGGAAATATAGCCGCTCAGGAAGTTATTGACCCTGGTACGATTCACTCCGTTAAGAAACATCTTCACTTGTGGCGAATGTTAGCAAGAAATTCGAAAATTTTAAGATTTTTTGTTGTGCAATCATTTTTTATTTAAACACTATCTAAAAAAACAATAATTATATTTTTTTTCGTATTATTGATTAATACAAAAGTATTGATAGTACGGACGAATTCACTTTTAAAAGTCTGGAAAAACCACATGACTAGAAACATACTTATAAAAATTTGCATTGATAAACTAGTCCTCTACCCTTGAGAGAGCTTAGCTACAATATATTTAGGGTTCTCTATATCACAGTGCCAATAAAATGACAGGCCACAAGCGGAAGATCACGATTGCATTTGATTTATTGATCGACACGACTCCATACCATATCCTGTTAGTAGACGTCCTTTACACAAACGTTCGCACACAGTGATTTACGAGTCAGTGCGCAAATGATTTTATAAATATAAATTGTCTAGTGACCTCTAAAGGTTCGATATTATGTAGTAGACAATGTAAATAAAGTCTAAAATGTTAAAAGTAAAAAAAAAATAAAAATGGCCCGCGGTGTGAGCGAACAGCCAAGGGACGCTTAGTATATTAGTTGCCTACTTCTTCTTCTTGTAGTACCATCTCCTATCGGAGGTTGGCTATCATTATGGCTATCCTAACCCTCGAGGCGGCGGCTCGAAACAGCGATCTAGTACTTTGGCCATACCATAGTTGCCTACACATTTTATTTTATTTTTAATTTATAGTAAGTACTAGTGGCCCGCTCCCGGCTTCACCCGGGGTGCTTTTTTGCAATCCAGCCGATAAATTACTTTAAACCGCCATCTGTGAGAACCTTATGGAACTCACAGATAAATAATTGCTGTATTGAATAAGTATCAACAGATGGCGCTATGTTAATAATATTATATAATTTAAAAAAAAATAAACAAAATGAGATATAAACTATCCTATCTTTTAAGTTGGACCAAATAACAGATACTTATGAAGTTTGATCAAAGTCCGTTCAGTAGTTTCAGAGTTTATCGCGAACATACATCGTGACACGAGATTTATATATATATAGAAGATATAGATAGATTAGTTTTTGTTCATAAAATTATTATATTTTATAAAGATACGAAATTGGAAATATTTTTATATTATACATAAAAACCTTATTGAAACCCAGAAATTTATATGCTGTTTATACATTTTATATTGTTTATACATAGGCGGACTAAGTCGCGAGCAAAAACATTATTAATAAATGCGTGAGTGAATTTGTTTGTTTTTTATGCTTTCACGCCTTAACTATTTAACCGGTCACCCTTACATTTTGCATACACGGTTGTCAGAGACAGAGGTTTAGAAAAGGACACACTTTTTTCAACCAGAAACAAGTACTATTTCCAAAGCGTGATTTTTTTAAAAAAATCATTTAATATTAGAAAAAAATGCTTCCCGAAGGATGCTAACGAAGTCGCGGGAAAAAGCAGTGTAACATTATCTTATCACTTGAAAATTCCAATTTGATTTATACGATTAGTTATTTCAATTAGTTAGGTATTTCAAGGGTATTTCAATGTATGCATTCAACCTAAAATATTTATACACTTATAAATTCTTGAAAAAAAAAATGATTTCCGTATTCGGAGAGAGGCTGGCTGTATTCAATAATAGCCTACACTAAAATAAGCAAGCATAACTTAAGCATATACGAAAATTCGAATTGACACGTAAATGACCAATAACATTACGTTAAAACGAATATCTACCAGCAAAAGTTCTAAAGATATCAAAATAAAGTCAATATTTACGACAAAGTTCGCAAGAAAGGCGTGAGTCACTTGATGTGACTAAAGCGGAAGAATAAAATGTCAAGAGCGGGGCATTGTCTTTAGTATCTAGTGTACAATCTGCGATCATACCGTGCTAAATACCTGGCTAACTAACAACACCGCGTCTGAAAGTTAATGAGAATTTTGTAAGGAAGTTATGCATATCAATTACCAATTTACAATAGACTAGCTTTTGGCCGCGACATTGTCTGCTTATTTTTTAAATTACTAGCTGGTGCTTGCGACTTCGTCCGCGTTATAGATTAGCAATCAAAAATGTTCATTTAATGTTGATAGATTTTTAGTTTTTAGATTTTTTTTAAGTAGTGTCTACTGGGCACACTATTTTTTCAGTTATTTGGCAGTAAGTGATGCCATATCTCTGCCTATAATCCCTTAACGTCGGCAGCATAGTTGCAGCACGTTGCTTTGCTTGTGTATTAGGCTTGTACTAGTGCTTGTGTATTTGGCGACGGTAGCCACCTACCATCAGGTAGGAAAAATTGAAAAATTCACATGTGAACACTACTTTTTTTTGTATACATCTTTTTTACCCTTGAAAATGTGTATGCAAAATTTCAAGGTGATCAATAGAGTAGTTAAGGCGTGAAAATGTAACAAACATTTTTTTTATTTCTTAAAAAAACCATTACGTAATGTCAATTAAAGGTCAACAAAAAATTCGCAATGATTAATTAATTTTAATATAGTCAATTATATATATTCAAGTATATTCAATATATATTCAAGTAGCGAGAAATAAAATCCAGGCTTATAATATATGTAGTTTGTAATATTAATATCAATAACGTATTGGCGATCATGTGATCTTGTAATCCGGTCTCGTTGAATGTACTCGGAAATAAATTGAAATATTTGCAGCTAATTCTGACGTCAGCAAAAATGAATAACTTTTTGAATATATAAACAGGCGGATAAATGCTTATCAAATCCTTGTAAGTACATATTTAAATTCAATATGGGAATTGAAGGTTATTTTTTCTTCATTCGTAGCAGGATAAGGAACTTTGTACCGGACCTCGTCAACAGTACGTGGTGGTTTTATATTCATAATATATATTAAAAAAATTGTAAGAAAGTAAAGAGAAACGTATTTTTTAACTTATTAAAAGTAAATTATTAATTATTTTCGCACGCGGCTTTGCTGTTTAGATAAATCAAATTTAATTTATGTATTATGTAAATAAAAATAATAATAAAAATAAGGAAGTGTAAAAAGTAAAAAACTTTTTACACTTACTTTCAAATATTTTTAATACTTTCCAACTTTATCCCATTACCAAATTACACGATATTTTCCCAGTAAAATCTATAATTTCTTCTAATCTAATGGTACAAGTCTCAACCGTTAAAACGCAAATAATAAAAAACTGAGAGCCTGATCTCTATACAAAACTAATTTATCTCCTTTATAATCTAACTTTATTTTACAATCTGGACGTAATGTGTTGTAGACTAATAGTTAATATTGTGTTCGCTTCCATAGTTCAACTATGTAAATGAACTTTTAAAAGTTCTGCCTGATCTGGGTTGTCCGTCTGGTCCGTTGTATGGTTTCTATTACAAGACTAATCTAATAGTTCTTTAGGGCTCACTCGCCAATGGGAGCCAAGCTTACCAATTCGATACTACGTAGGTAATAACATGATTACTTCTTTATTATTGGTCATAGCAATCATGTACCAAAACATAAAAATATTGACATTTCGGAGATATAATTATGAAGGTTTAAATGTGCAGGATTTGTGACATTTTCGCAGTAAGACTAAAAGCCAATAACGTTTCTGCATGAAAACATCCTAGCAATAATCTACATCTACTTATATTATAAAAATATTCGTATTTTTGTTTCAATAAACTCAAAAACTACTGAACCGATTTTAAAAATTCTTTCACCTATCTATAGAAAGCTACATTATCATCGAGTAACATAGGCTATAATTTATAAAGTTACGCGAACGAATTCGCGGGCAACAGCTAGTGTAAAAATTAAATTGGGTTGTCAATAGCTACGGTCTGTGAAGATTTTTCTAAAAACTTGAAATTTCTGATGTATGTTTTATTATTTCGGGAGTTCATTTAGTGCTGCGAATGTCTTGCGTCGCATTCGTTGAGAAAACAAATTCTACTTACTTCACAGGCTCGTAAGTACAGGGTTCCCTTATTTCAGGTTAATACTATTAAAGTCTCATTCATATATGCCTGTATGTTAACATAGGTTCTGTATTAAATAGCTTCATTATTAGTACCTATTAAATGATTATAAATTCAATAGGTAAGATTCAATAAAAAGACCATTATTGACCACGAACTAAATATAATTAACTGTAGTCCTATAATTAAATCAGGTTCTCGAGAATTACATTTGCAAATGTCGTTGACGGTTCCAACAATAACGAGTTATTTATGTATGGTATTGTGTTAACCTGGTGTTAACGCAAAAATATTCTTATTTATTTATATGCACGTCTAGATTTAGATGTGAAAATTTTCTGTGATGTCCTAAATGTGTCAGCTCTTATTAATAGCAGAACTAGTTCAGTCGATTGACAAAATAAGTTTACTAACAAATTACATGACTAGCCTTTTTCCATTATTTTTTTTTGCAATATTTATTTCAGATAAATTAGTCTATACGTAGTAAAGTACATAAAAAATAAACACAAATTAAACTAACCCTTTTTTATTTCTGTTTCCCAGTTTTTTTATTACTTTATATATTTTTAATTTTATATATTTACATATTATACAAAATAAAGCTTCGAATTATTTTGTATTGTATAATATATTGTATTGCATAATATAATATCTTGTATAATATAAATATTATACAAAATTTAAAGAAATCTCTAAATATTTTGACATTGTATTGCTCTTTGTTTGTAATCGGATTTTTAGTAAAAACTTTCGTATTTGCGAAAAGAAAGATATGTACTGGACCCTACGTTGAGATACACCTGTAATCTAATCTTGGTCAGAAAATTGAAACAAGCTTTCGTGCCACCCCTAACATTTATCTGATGATAATAATATTTACTATGAATTCTTGTGTTGGATAAAATGTCTAATAATGCAACTAATTGAATACAGTCGATTTAAAGGCACTTTACAAGCTATTAGAATAAATCTTTCAAACGTCGATTCTTGCCCTGTCGATTATTTGTGAGTTGCACCGATTCCTTTCACTTCGTAAAATAAATAATTAAATTACACCCATTGTTTAAGTTTATTCTTCTCCTTCTAACCAATTCACGTAGAGTTTCTTCATACTGACCTCGCTGACTGTAATATGCTTTTTCACAACTTTCATACAAACCAGTGATGACCCGTAAACGAAGCGGCAACTTCGCATTTGCGTAATGGTAGTAAATCGTCATGCAGCTTAAGCGATCATGACTCAAAGCAAGACATAACATATATTTGCAGTAAAATTAGCATCATCAACTGAAAATTTCGTTAATATTAATAGTACAGTCAAATTAAGCCGAATATGGGCAATCAGGGGAAATAACTCGTGTAGTTTTGAAAATTGGTACAGTTATACCTTGCGTTATTTATTACCTATGTAAAACCTTGCGGTAAGATTGTGTAAAATAATTACAAGCGGTAAAAGCTCTGTTGCTGCAACAAACAATATATAGTTGATCTTTCTTTCCATGTATAGTCGTATGATAACCAGTACTTACTTCGTCTTATCAAAAACTTAAATGAACTAGAGCTATTCCACGCAACACTTAAAAGCATGAATACGTGGATAAAAGATGTGGTACAATCGTCGTCATATTACTTGCAAGCAACCTGCAAATCATGACAACGTGGACAGTAGGCCTTATTAAGCCAAAAGGGTTTTACATCTGCCAGGTCTACGGCGTCCGATTTTCTTATTAAGTTTATTACTTACCTAAGATACGAGATCTGCGAGATGAACTGTAGAGAGACGAAGCTCATTGAACGACGTTGAGCTTTCTTACAACGCCCATAGTTGGAGACCACGTTTCAAAGCTATATGTTATACCTTTGAACGTGTTAATTATTACTAATGTACTCTTTATACCTGATAAGAATTTTAAAATATGAAATTTTATAATAGCCATACTTATACATAATAACCGAAGCTTAATATTATATACAATTTGTAAATAATAATAACTCAATTTTAGATATAAATATTAGATATTGAATTATTATTAAAAAGAACATATTAATAACTATTAGCTTACATTATGTATAACATAATTGTAAGTAAGTATACATTAACCACCTTAAACAAAATTCAAAGATTGTTTAAGTGCCATTACCATTATATTACACAGATAATACGAATTGAACGTGTCCAACACAAATTTATAGCTGACTTATTCAGATTACTTATTTAAATATATCGTAAAGTTGAGAACTTACTGTGCATTTACTTTATCAAAATTACCAATCCGGTAATTTATATCTATAAGAGGGCAATTTATGTGCCTTATAAATAATATACTAGTTTCTGTGAAACGGTTCAAAGAAATATGTATATGAAATTTTGAATTTAGATAAATAAAAATAATTTTCTCTTCTGGTTTATCATGAAATTTTGGTTTTAAATAAAAAAATCTGTAAATATAGGTAAATCATAATTCAGATAATGGCAGATTAGTAGCGAGCAACAGGGCAGACTGTGTTTCGCAGTCATTTGGGTAGCCCGACTGCAGTAACCACCTCCTACCACCGTGAAATAGCAGCATATATGCTGTTTTGTTTTGGTGAGTGAGTAAGGGATGCCAGAGCCCCCATCCCTTCCTATCCTTAATCCTAATCATATTAGGATGGGATGGGAGTGCACTTGCAGCCCATGTGGCGTTGCTTGTGTTATAGGCGATGGTAGCCACTACCATCAAGTGGACCATCACCTTGTCTGTCGACCTTAACGAAAACGTCTTAAAAATGAGAGAAAACGTCAACGCGGACGAAGTCGCGGGCACCAGCTAGTAAAACCATATAACTATGATCGTTGACCATTTGAAAACGCCAATAAAATCTTTTGATAAACCGTTTTAACTATACCATTGTTCGTCCAATGGTCTTAATTTGACAACAATAATTTTGAAGGAGAAAAAAATACTTACCAAATTTTTATTGCTGATCGAAAGCTAAACCTCGTCAATATACTCACCAAACAATATATATATATATTATAGATATAATGATGTATGATGATTTTGTATGTTTGAGGCCATATTTTACTCTTACTGTTCTTTTAATTGTCATGTAAATAAATAGTTTACGTTTCTTTGTGACACAACCAAGAAATGTATTTTTGGAAAATATTAACCAGAAACTATTCAATTTTAATTCCGCATATTACATAATTACTGTAGTATCCGAGCGCAAAAATGTTTTATACGACAGTGATTTTTTTTTTGCGAGCCAAGGCTTCCTGGTTCGTTCTGCGTGAGGTGTTTCATTATAATCGTATCATGTTTATTGAACGGTAATTAAAATTCGATCACTTTAAGCTTACTATTTACACGTGTTTTGCCAATATAAGCCTTAAGTGCATTACATAGTAAACACGTCACATGAAAAATTGTAACGGTGTTCATCCTAAAAAAAATGGCAAATTTTTAATTTCATATAATTTTTAAATAAAAAATCCAAGGCTCATTCCCCTATTCTCTCCTTATTTCTTATATGGATATCCTTTATTATATCAAGTTCGGCAACATACTTTCCACCTCTATGGCGATATAATCTACCATCAGGACATAAAAAATATATTTTAATAATAGGTATTATAATGCGTCCTAAGCCTGCGTTAGGAAATCATTGCTTGTGGAATGAATGAAATTGCAATAAATTTCTAGAAACAAATCTAATGCAATTCAACCTTTAATGCTTAATCACGATTTGGGCTGTCAGAATTTGATAGTAAGTAGATATAATTTCGGAAATGATTTATATCTCAAACGTAAATTGATATTAAAATAATAATGTATACATTGTTAATGTGATTCAATTTCAAGTTTTTTATTGTGTCTTGATAACAATATATTCAATCACGCAAAACCATTGGACACTTGATAGCGTGGAGCGTGTGACCATCGATACAATAGATACAATAGATAGATGGCGCTATCAAGTGTATCCCGGGAGAAGCCGGGAGCGGGTGGCTAGTATACATATAATACGCTTAAAGAAAATATTCTTCAATTGAACAGACGTAGTCAAAAACGCCATAACTTACATCATTTTTTTTTTTTTCAGTTCTCAGTAAATTAGTTCTTTTTTGTTTGTTCTTACGTTTTTAGGTTACATTCACTTATTTTAAGTTGCATGACTAGGTAATACCACCTTTTTATTGTTTTGTACAGAATATAATGTCGTACAAAATGCTGTTGACAAATGATTTAAATAAGATCATTATGTCAAATGCAATGGTGTTCGTTTCAATTATATAATTAACTATCCTTACTATTTTACTGTTAATAAGAACATTTCTGGGACTTCAACGAATGTTAGAAAAAAAATTGCTGAATTTGTCCAGCTGTTTTTGAGATTGCGCCTGACAAAACATTGATCAATTCATTTTTATTTAACCTTTCTCGTTTACCACTCTTTCAATTAGTGAAAACCGTGTTAAAATCTTTCTGTGGTTTAGAAGAAGTTAGTAGAGAAACAAACAGTGGCGGACACTTTTTTATCTATACACAATTAATAAAATCGTAAACGAGCCTTGTCCGTACATTTTTTTTTATGAAAAAAAAAATTATGTTACCCAGGTCAAAAAATATTTTTTTAGAATTGTCTATTTGTCTGTGCGTTTGTGCACCCTAATCTTAGAAACGGCTTCACCGATTCGAATGCGGTTTTCACTGATGATTACCTGAAAAAATGTTTTATCCTGTAAAAAATTTTTATCCTGTAAAAATGTTAGATATACCTTTTTTTCAAAAAACGGTTGTAGGTTTTTTAAAAAAACGAACTACAGCGCTTACGAAGTTGAAGGCACCAGCTAGTATATAAAGCTAGTATATAATAAAACCACTGTATATCCATGAGAATGAGTGTTTATTTATATAAAGGTATTTAATTAAAAATACGTTCAGTCATTTAATTATAGAAATATGTGTGATAAAATAAAAGGTTAAACGATACAGTTGATTGTTACGATGCTGTAATTGAATTCATTCCTATGTTATTATTTGCGATAAATCAAACGCCGTTACACAAATTATACAGTTATTACCTATAGATACAGTAGGTATACTGTATAAATATTCCGTACACCTTCGACCTTTGTTTCTAGAACCACGGTATAAATAAAAATGAATAAGTAAATGTGTTGCCAGGCGCAAAATTCGAGAACGACTGGACAAATTGCCAGTTACTAGCTGACATATCAAACATTTCTTATTAAAGCACCCGACGGTTTTGATAAGGTATTAACTAATGGAAATAGCGATAAACGGGAAAGAGTTGTGTATAAGTATATGTAATTTGCATTAAATGCGGGGGCGCATCGCTAGTTAATAATAAAACCTGCTAGTTTATCTTAGATATAAATAAATAAAAATGTATTAATTGTTAGTACATATATATTATACGGATCTTTAGTAAGTATGTTGTAATTGTGTTTATGTGGAGGGACTCCGGAACCGGTGCACCCATTTGAAAAAATATTTTGCCATTTAAAAGGTACATTATCCAAAATGAACATAGGCTATATATTATTGCAGCCGGGCAAAGCCAGTTAATATCAAAGGCAGTTAATATCATAATAAATAGAGAGAGAGAGAGAGAGAGAAGCTGGGTAATGTTTCGGTGTGTGAGGGGATACCAGAGACAATTTCCCTATTTCTTCCGCTTCTTCGGCAGCGCACTTGCAACACCTGGGTAAAACTGGGACACGCAGGTCTTGTTAGTTATAAACACGTAGCACAGCATGCACAATTGAACTAAATATTCGTGAAGATATGAAAAGAAATACTTAAAATATTAATGTCTTTAATGTTACGCTTTCAAAGCTTCGTACAAAGTTTCGAGTGTTATGTATAAATAGTTACGTTATACCCGGTAGGTAATAAAAAGATTGCACGTGGAAGCAGTAGGTTGATGACGCTCTTCACTAGTGCATGCAAAGCCTCTAGATGAAAAGAAAATGTAGGGCACACCGTGGATGTATAAACCTACTTTGATGTGACAACAAATTTTTATTTGGCGAATTACTAAAAGAAAATTGTTGTACTGTGTAAATTTAAATTGTTAAATTAAGTTGTTAATTTAAATTGTTGTTGTTTATTTTTAAATTGTAAATAAATGAAAATATAATCTGCTAGTACTGGATCCACGCTTTCCAAACATGTGAAATTCAGCAGAAAGAAAATGTGCAAATTTTGGAAGTTTGTGTAAAACGTACATTATTCCGCGTGGGTATAAGCTATATATTATGTATATTATTTCCACAGATAAATTTTAACTTGATATTATAGTTTAGCGTATCCAATTTTGCTGGAATTTCTTAGCTCCTTTATTATTTAACAGAGCGTTGGGAAGGGGTGGCTACTCTATTCATGCAGCTAATGAAACCTGTGCTTCAAAAAGAAATTTCTAGTTTATTCTCCGGCTTTTATTATATTTTGATACAAATGAAAATTAAATTGCTTAAATTATTGTTAATTATTTCAGTCGCACCTACACTAGTTGTAGTTGGGAATTCTATTTCGTTGGAGCTAGTCTCATAAATTACGAGTTGATTTGAACTTTCAATTGTTTTATTACATTAAATAATATAATATATTTCTCGCTAATTCTACTAGCGAACATATATTTGTTATAATAATAATAATAATTTTTTATCATGAAATAATAAATTAAAGTATATTTTAATTCTCTTCCCTATATCTGATTTGATCTCGCTGAGTAACCCCAATAGCTCTCCATAGCTTGCTGACCAATATTAAAACAATTACTATAAAAAATCAAATATTTACAGTCCAATCTTTTAGCAGCTTCATCAAAAACAAAATCGGTTTATAAGTCGTGAAGGCCATTTACCCGACGTGCTATTTCACACACGACCCTATCTTGTATTCTTTAAAAAAAGTCAATAAAAAAAACTGTATTTTCAAATTAATTCATATATTTTAATTTTGGGCCACTGTATTTATTTAAAGTCAAAATATACGACTAGTTCTTGTATATGTATTTATTGAGTCGTCGAACTACCTTAATTTGGGGCCATTTTGGGGCTCGGGAAACTTTTCTTTCCAAACGATACCTGTTATAAATGCTATCCTTTATAAAATATGTTATGTCGTAGCTATTACTAGCATTATGATGATATTAGAAATTTATTTAGTTCGTTTTTATGTAAATAAACCTTAAATACGTCATACGTCATATATATCTCAGATATTAAAGGGAAAACCAAATGCGGTCAACCACAGACACATCAATTTGATATTAAAATTGACTTTTTTAGATGCAGCCCATTGAATAACTGGATTAAGGTATATTTTTCTAAGAATTAGATTTGACAGTTATAGAACAAAATGAATAATAGTCGATTGTTACTTCTACACATAATATTGTTAAAAAAACAAGATGCAGCAGAATTAAGTAGACGTCTATGATTTATTTTGAGTTTAAACAGTGGCAGGGCACGCTTCATTTCGCAGTCATTTGAGCAGCCCGTCAGCAGTAACCACAACCTTTCAGGAGACCTCCGTGAAAGGTTCAGGAGACGAGTGAGTAAGGGATGTCAGAGCCCATCATTTCCCTATCCCTTGCTAATGCCTATCGTTTATCCTACTATGGTTGACAACTCACTTGCAGCACTTGTGGCGTTGCTTGTGTTATATAGGCGACTGTAGCCACCTACCATCAAGTGGACCGCCAGCTTGTCTGTCGAGCTTGACATAAAAAAAAAGCTGGCCTAGCGGTTAATAAATAAAAATAATTTAAAATTGACGTTGATGAATTCATTAGCCTCTAATGAATTCAGTTATTTCCTCATAAAACTGAGCCATATATATACTTCGAAAACTAGCTATAGCTTGAAAATCGTCAAGCTAATCAAAATAATGTATGGAACATATTTTGTTTAGCATTTAATGTGTTTTCAAGTTATAGCTTGACACTGACCAACTTTTTGAACTTTTTTGCTCAACTTTTTGAACCAACTTTCAAAGTTTAATAAGTTTCAAAGATACAAAAAAGTGTCAAGGGCAAAAATTATCCTCATCAAATGCATAACAAAATATTTTCTATACATTATTTTAATTAGCTTGACGGTTTTCAAGCTATAGCCAGTTTTAAAAATAATCTTAACAGTTTGAAACTAAGATATGTATTTACAAATTATATAAGTATAATATTAAGCTTCAATCCCCTACGCAGGGTCCCAAGCATGCTGTCTGCAATACCTCGTTGTATGGCAAGGCTATTTTGTTGTCCAAGGTAAATAGCCAGCTCTGGATAATATCATTAATTAATCTTCATATATTTTCTAACAACATATTTTGTGAATATTGAGCAAACTTAGAACATGCAATTTCGAAATAACACTGCCCATTAATACCTATAATAGCGAAACGTTCATAATTATCTGTAACAAAAGGTATTTGTTCTCAATGCGCTAACTATGTACACATACTCGTAAGTATAGTCTCACAATGACGTAGACGCAGCATTGTTTTGTTTGTTTGTGTATAAATCTAATATTCTTGCTTTACAAATCACTTGAATAATGCCTAAAGTCGGAGATTATTAGGTAGATGCACCACCAATAAGTTTTAGGTTAACACCATCCTGTAAGCAAATGGTGTCAGTAGGTAATAGGTATCTGGGAGAATTTGTTGTTCAACTAACTTTTGAATTGTTGTTTCAACTAACTGTAGCGAATAACCGAAGACAGAATGCAAAACTTGCGAAACATACGCCATCAATTATTTTAGAAAAACCTGTATATATGGTAGCTATTGACAACCCAATTTTAAATGTACGTTATAGCTAGGATGTACTAGATATGGAATTATTTTCAGTTTTTTGCTTCCATCCCAAAACCTTCATAATATATGATATCTCAGAAACGTCATGTTTTTATACGTATTGCTACGACCTATAACTAGGATCATGTGGTATGGAATTGGTAAACGACTCTCGTTGGAAAGTGAGTTTTTAACTCGTATCCTTGCATAGACAAAGTGAAGAAAATTGTTTGGTAGAATTGCTGCTCCGAACAATTGAATTGAATTGAATCTAACAGGTATCCAGTATAATCCATTAAAGCGCCTTATAATGGTTTTTTTAATTACTATCACAAGACATTGACATTGGCCTTTCTTTGCGATTTCAAAAATAAAGTTACAGACGGTATATTCCCTAAATAGTTGAACAGCAATAGAATCGAAAGAACAAAAACGCACAGACAGACGCTGATAGGAACTTCAGTTTATAATAATTAGAACTTAAAGAAATTAAAATACTAGGCGAACTAAATATCATAAACTAAACTAAATATAAATTAAAATATTACCAAAATACATATTACGATATAAAACATACATTTAGCTCAAAAGACTAAGCTATTAGGAGTATCTGCGCTGTATTCCCAGTTGGTTCACAAATTTTTAGCATCAAATATGTAAATAAATTCTTAAGTTTTAGTAGACTTCTTAAGCTTTTGTAAGACAATACTTTAGGAACAAAAAACTTTTTTTTTTGTGTAAAGCTTAGCAAGCAAGTTGACGATTGACTACTTGATGAACCTTGGCCACACAAAAAACGTTATATATGTGCTGCAAGTGCGTTGCCAGAATAAATTAAGGAATTATGAGAAAATATGGAAGTGGAAGTGGCATCTCTTATGGCGGCTGTACACTCCCGCGAGTGCTCTCGCCATGTGTCGCCGAGAGTACTCGCGCGAGAAGCCGAGTGACGAGTGCGAGCATGTACACTCTCGTTTATTCAGTCGGTTACAAAAGCCGAGCGGATGGATGTTACAAGTTACGGCAGCTGTTGGTGTGTTGATTCCCACAATATTGACTCGGTTTGATAAATTTCCAAAAAATTCAGCTTTGTTATTCCACATATTGATATATTCAAACGTCTGCACGGCTAGAAAGCTTGCGCTAAACTGAACGTAGCGCGAGAGTGTACAGTGACGCACTCGCCTCGCCTCACGAGGAAAGCAAGACCTTTTGACTCGCACACAAAAACCGACACGAAACGGAGTGCACGTGAGGCGACGCGAGATACAGCGAGACGAAACGAGTGTAGCATGTACACTCTCGCCCTCGTCCTGCCTTGTGGCTCCTCGACGAGTGTACAGCCGCAGTTACTCATTTATTGAAACACAACTCGTTCACTCCCAAATCACTTGTGATGTTATTTCACGATGGTCTTTTGTAAGGCGCCAAACGGGCTGCCCAATTTTTGACCACGAAACGCAGTGTGCCCCGCTACTACTAAAATGTAATAAAATAAAATATTTATTAAAATTTTCAACAGCAATTGCGGAGAACGATGTTGTAAAACACTTGTATAGACCATTACTCTCACGATTGGCCCAGTTAACATTTCTATATATTAGTACATAGATACGTTCATGCCTTGGTACTTTATTTCATGCAAACTACAATTTAAATGTCGTTCAAAATTGAAATGCCATCAGTTGATTGCTATCAATGGCTTATTAAAGAATCGTTTGCGTCGAGACTAGATTGTTAAGTAGCCAATAATTCTTGATAAGTGCTATTGTAGTATTGAAATTTAATTATAAATTAGGTTTTCATTTATGTTATTACTGAATCAATTATTTCAATATAAGTACATATTAGTTTTGTTTATAATTAATTCCGAGAAACAGCTTGAAATTGAATTTTATGTCGACAAAATGTCGACTAAGAACACGAGGAATACCAGGGTTCGCTGCGACCCTGAATGTACGAGTCGAACTGAAGAGAAAGGATTAAGCTATACTAAGAAAGGATCGCTGGTTTCACTTCAGTTAAGAGGCTACGGTAGCCACCTTCCATCATGTGTCTTTTGTCTTGACGACATTTTCATGAAGAAAACCACTAGCTTTTAAGATTAAAATTTGTTACATAGACTACTTGGACAGTTCCAAGACAATTGGAAAAAGTACATACATACATATATTGTAGTTTCCGCAAATAGCCTTCTGAAAGGCCTCGAAATTAAGGAAAAATCAAGCAGTGCATATAATTTCGGTGGATGTCAGGTCATAACTTAAATTAATACAAATGTAATTGAATTGATATAACTATGATGTTTTATTTCATTTAAACTATTTTTAATTTTTACAAATTATAATATACGTTTCGCATATAGCTAAAGCATTATTGTTTCATCTAAGCCTTGCTAAACATCAGTAATTCTTTTGTATTTCTATTCGTAAATTAATATTTATTTTTTTATTAAAAGAAGAAATAAGATATATATTTTCTAAAATAATAACACATAATCTTATTTCATTCATTTAAATAAATGTGACATGTTGTGGTGTTATAATTAATTTTCATTAACATTATGTACCTAACACGAGACTTATCCTGTATAATCCAGCAGATACTGTCATTGTTTAGACAAAAGTTACGCAGTAAGATAAATTATGTAGTTTGCGTCGTTGTTAGAACTAGGATAGTTATCCCAGTTTGACGAGAACACACAATACATCGTTGTTTACTTGCTCTAGTAGTAGTATATGAAAGGGAGTGCGAAACGGGCAGCAGTGAGGGGACGTACATACATAGTAGTAGCCAGTGTATACACGCCTTATATAAATGAAGCGAGATATTTCGCAAGCATTTGAACTTGGAATCTCGTCGCGATCCCACCGAGGAGCGCTGGGAGCCGAACTTATTCGATTTGCGAAAAGCGCGCGTAAAGTGACAGATCTTATTGTTTGTTCTTTTTTTAAATATCTCAATATGGCTGTTACAAGTGCCAGGTCGATTGTGAATTTGAAAGAGAAGAAGCATTTCGAACGTGAAAATGCCAGGATCAATAAATACACGGTAAATATTAAAAATTAATATAATTACATTTGATGATAGGCATTTCAATATTTTATTTAAAAAAGTGTGTGTGTCAGCTCCGACGCACGACTAGAGTTTACTCCTTGCAAACGATTATAAAATACATAGATTAGTAAATAAGGGTAAATGAATGAATTTTGTCACCTTTATTAGTTCGTATTGTATTAATTATATTATTTTAATTTAATTTAATTAAAATAATTTAAGTAATTAATAAATTTAATAAATAAACAAATAATTTAATAAATATAATTAAAACATATTAATATAATATATTATATGTTTTATGTTATATGTATTGTTTCTTCAGGAGTAAACTCAAATATATTTTTTGTAATATTGAAATTATTCGTTACTTGCCTTTCTCGTTTATTATTACATATTTATGTTTACTAGCGACCAGCTTCTCACGGAATTGAAATTTTCAAAAATACTTTCTTAACGGATGCTCACGTTATAAAATAAACCTATGTTCTAAATTTCCGCTTAGAAAGACTTAGTAGTTTTTAGCTGTGCATTGATAGTCAGTCAGGACATAGATACTGTTTTTTAAATATAGATTATTATTTGAAAAAATATAATATTTACTTCATAGAAAAAAAAATTCTAGCACATTAAGTCTAAAAGTGCAAATTATTTTTATTGCTTCCGCATTTCTGTAGCTGTCATAAATTTTATAGACGCATACCTACCCTAAGTAACTAGGTATTCTTATTTTTTATTAGTTTTATACACATACAATTATATCTTATGTTAAGGTCGCCGACGGTTATTTGGTGGTAGGTGGTTCCGTCGCCAAGCAACGCTCAGGTGCTGCAAGTGCGCTGCCGACTACAGTAGGATTAAGGACAAGGGTTTGGAAACACAACAGCACACGTGCTGTTATTTCATGGTGTTCTTCTGTAAGGGGATGGTTACTGCCGCCAGACGGGCTGAACAAATGACTGCGAAGAAAACGCCCTGCCACTATTTAAAATATGTATAATGTTCACGTATAACATAAAGTAAAATATCTGGAATTTTAGTTAATTCTATTAAATCTGTCATCATAATACATATATTTGAATTATTTTTTACATTCGCGTAAAGAGACATAATCAACCCTATTCTATTCCGTATTATTCACTTAATAGACATATTAACCTTTAAAATCAACGCAATATGTCATTTTAAAGGTTAAAAATGTCTATAACGGTTACATTATCCATAAAGTGAATGATACGGAATAGGGCTGATTGTATGCATGTGCATGTTATGTTAGCGATAACCTAATGTTATCGCGATAGCCTAATGTTAGCGAGACGAAAACTATAGACTCGACATAATGGGAATAAAAGACCAATTAATCTCACGACTCGACATAACAGGAGTCTACATAAAAGGAATATACCTTTCATACAGGACGTATGAAAGGTTTAGTACGATTTTAGGTAGTTAATATTTAGTAATATGTATTTATTAGGGGACACTGCATTTTGAAGTTATAAACTGGGCAGCCCTTCAAGTGGTAGAAACTAAAACATCTTATAGAAGGCCATTATGAACAAGCCGCACTTAGGCTGCTGTATTTAGGTGCGTTAGTATACGATGAAATAGTTAATTTCCCCGGCGCCATCTTTTTTCTTACTTTTCTTCTCTCAGGGTCAGCAGATAAAATTGATCACGAAATACTTGAATGGGAGTTTGAAAAATAGATTTTTATAACTGGGAGTGGTGGACTAACTAGAACTAGATGGTGATTTTTGTGAAGAATCATCTATAAAGGTTTAATTCAAAAATTAATACAAAATTTTCTTCAAAATAAAGTAAAATAAATTATGTCACTTTATATTCATTAAATTTTGATGAAAAAATGCTTAATTAATTTATACATTATTATTTTAAAAAAATACTAGTGTCACCAGAGTAAAAGGAAAACAATCATAAGTTCAACAGTGAGTAACAGGTTCTCTTCCACAGGAAAAGCGCATTTTTGCAAGATACTTATTAGGGACATGTGGAACGGGCGCACGTCACTCACTGTCTTATCTTTATTACATAGTAAAAAGCAAAGTCTCTTACCGTCATCTGTCCCTCACTAATGGAAAGAGCAATAGAATGCGGTTTTCACTAATGGAAAGAGCGTTAAACGAGGAAGATTTTTGTGCATAATTTGCAGAAAAAAATTGCGAAGCTAGGAGCAAATCGCTAGTTTCACATAAAACGGATCAGTGATTTAACCCTGAAAACGAAACGGAAGACAGAGTTACATAATGAATGTCTCGGGCTTATCAACACATAACTCATTTATACTTTCATTGACCTTGCTGCCACATACTTACAAAACTAGATCACACAAATTCTTAATTGTATGAGTTAACGTAATGCTAGGTTAATAAATAAAAATATAGCATTGTCTGAACCATCTTTCCTGCGAAGTGGACCGTTATCGGCCTGCCTGCCACCCTTTATCTATAATATCTATATCTATATATCTACATTAAAAAAGAAATTATAATTATGATAATAACAAACCACTCAATTTCTTGACGGAAAACGGAAATTCATACCAATGTTTAATTTTTTACATCAATATTTAAAATCAATAAAGTTTCTGAAAATTTTAATTTAGCAAATGGCATCGGTGGAAATTGTTCCTAATCGGTGGAATTCAGTTAAGCTGGTTAAAGACTAGGTCATTTTTTTATTAATTTTTTTTTTTCTCAAAAAAATACTAAAATTATGTTAATAAAGTGGGAAAGTGTAAAATGTACAAAGAATTTAAACCTAAAATTAAAAATAAATAATGTACTGTTTTACACTATTATAAATACAGATAAAAAGTAAGGACATTTGAAGACAGATAAATTTTAATCTACCTAATTCCTTCGTCTACTTTCTTATAATTATTCCTTAATCTTTATTGTATGCGATTGCCATGCGATTGCACATTAAAAAACACTTTAATGACTTGTTTGCAAGGCAAAATATTAAAAAACGCCCATAAAAAGTAAGACGATTCTCGCCCAAATTGACCCGCGAAGGTACTTTTCTAAATATATACCTTTTTCAAAGAAGTTTTATAATTTTTAGTAGATACATCTTAAGTACTATCGCGACTTATTTACTGACAAATATCCAGTAATTTGCGTTATACACAAATAATAATAAACGTTATACACAACAACACCAGGAAATATGACAGTAGCTTACGTGTGAGGCTAAAATTTCGGAATTTAAAAAAGTTCTAATCAAAAAGCAGAATATTTAAAAATGTAGTCCTTCTAAATTGTAAATCACTTTAATTTGAGGAAAATGTAGAAATCCTACGCATAGCGTGCTGCTATGAGCTAGCAGCATTTTTCATTTTTCTAAATTATAAATTTTAAAAAGTCTGATATAATGACGGAAATTCTGATTTATTGATTCCGAACTTAGAGGTACATATTTCATTATAATGTAAATGTCAGCCTCTCTGCCACCTTTATATCATAAAATAATAATAATTTCTTGGGGGGGTTCAAATTCCAAGATTTTTCCTACAGAAGACACAGATAAGGCGGGAATTCTACAACGCACGAAAAGCCGGGGGGGATGCTTGTCGTATATTTTGTCTACGGGGACACGCCATACAAAAAAATGTAATTATAACAAGTAATCCTTGTTCACGTTCAATACCAAGGTCTCGAGTTCGATGATCGCCTTTCACGTATTTATGTATATGCAACAAGAAACACATAGGACCGGTTCTATAAATTTTATATAATGCCAATTAAATTGTATACAAAACAGCGGTTAACATTGACAATAAAAACATATGACGGTCAATGTCACATATTTTGACGTATGTACACAGACTAAATACTGACATTAATCCTGCTGGGACATTACAACTCCAAGCCATAGAAACTTCTTATGGATGTAGGTAGCTTTATCCTTTTTGGCCTGTATCTGATTGCAGGACTGAGGATATAAATTTAGAACTAGTTTTAAATTATTTTTTTTAGCATTTATGTAAATTCAAGAAATTCAATAATTCATAAATTCATTTATTATTTATAATTAAATTTAAATCATAAATGTTGTTTAGATATAATATGTGGATTTAAACATGTAATAAATCCTTGCTACAAGGTGAAGGTAACCTTATGAGGAAAATTACTGCATTTTCTAAAGATATATGTCTTTTCACGGTGTCAAAATTTTGTGAAGTAACAATGTACAATCAGTAACTAAAATTTGATTGCGGGATTCGATTTAAATGTTTCAATCACATATACTTCGGTAAATTTTGTTAAATATTCTTGTGACCATTCTTTATGTGAGTGCTATAACTGACTAATTTTATTATATAGTTATTATTTACAAAAGAGCAGCGTGGGACGCCCTGCGGCCAGATGGACAGACAGACAACTTAAAAGGCTTCGCAGGAAGGGGCCTCGATACGAAAAACAGAAGACCGTGCTTGGTGGCGATCCTTGAGAGAGGCCTACATCCAGAAGTGAAGAGACACAGGCTGACAATGATAATGATTTATTAACATATGAGTTGTGTGAGTTTGCGATGATACCGTAGAATACCTATTAAACGATCTGCGAATCGAAGTTTCTATATACTCGAGTATTCCAAAACTTATGAATTAAATTGTCTGTATCCTCAAGCTTCCGAAATTATCTATCAAGAAAATGAGGATGACCTACGTTGTGATGACGGACTCTTTGAGAACGGAAATGTCTCTAAGGATAGTGTTTTCCTCTTGAATTAAAATAGATAACCAGCATAAAAAATAGTGGTATAATTTTGATAATTTAATTAAAATATGGTCAGCAGCGCACTTGCTCTTGTGGAGTCTTAATAAGCAACGGTAACCACCTATTATTATGTGGCCTGCCTGACGACTTTTACATAAACAAAAGACGAACGTAAACCGCTGAACAGAATTGCATGAATATTAAAATGGACAATGAATAGGATTATAAAACATAAAACTATAACACATAAAATGCTATTAAAATATACAATGAATAGAATTATAAAATATAAATAACATAACATAAAATACGAATTTTATATTTAATTATTCTTATAATTATTCACATATGATGCCGATGACATCACAACGCACATATTTATTTATAATAGAAAAACCTATATCCTTTTCATAGTTCAGAAGCATTAATCGAACCAACAGACAGCTTCGTTATGTTAAAGCTAGAAGTAAGACATCATTTGAATACATGAGACTATGCTAAAACACTATGCTGACGTCATAAGATGCTATCTATCTCACGAATCACGACAAACTTTTATATTTCAAGGCCACTATCCAAATCGCTTAATTAATATCCTGCATACAAATACCGGTTAGAGTGCATTGTTCAGTACCTAGATGTTATTTATGTAGGCTCATTAACCTATGACATTTAAGATACCTGTTCGCTTCCTGGACATTGAATTAGCCGCACTTGGTGCGCTGTCTTGCCACAGAAACACGAGAATGTTAAAAGGGGTGTTTTAAAAAAAACAGTAAAAACCCAAATAAAGAACAGTCACGTAAGATTTCCTAATACGGAATAAATTTATATAATTTATGTAAATGATGCGAGAAATAAAATCGAGAATCTAATAACTGTTATTGTTGTTTTACAAACTATTAATATCCTTACATATTATAAAACAATTTCCCCCGCCGCGTCCGTCTGTATGTACGTTCGCGATGATCTCAAACTACTCAACGGATTTTTCGTTAAGTGTGTTATAGGTGACGGTAGACCCACCAACATATGGTATACTATGATAACATATGATGATAACTAATAGTCCACTTAGATTATTAGTATATGATATTTTTAAAAAATATATAATTTTGTTGCTTTAAACTGCAATCTATGAGCAGAATTTTCCTAATTTGGTGTCGCTATGGCATATGGCAATTGGCATACGACAGGGACTACGGGAAACAAGGGTTTAATGACGTAAACAGTACGTTTTTAAACCATGGATAACAAAGCTGTCTTCATCCAAAATATTTATGAAAGCAATGTTAACTATTGCCTTTTATAACCCTTTTGTTGTTGTTAAAACACAAAGAAAGCTGATAGTATGTAGTTATATTATTCCTGGACATGTTTTATCCTGTAAGAAATTCCAATCAGTTTCTTCGTTTCGCTGCCTGGTCTAATAAGATAAATACCCTTTATCTATATTAGAGTAGGCAACGCACCAACAACCTGGGTTTATATGTGACGGTAACCATATATCATATATATATATATACGTGTCACATTACGTGTCACATGTTTGAGGCCAATGAACTCCTAAACTACTGAACCAATTTTGATAAAACTTCGTAACTATGTGTAATTTGGTCCAACTTAAAAGATAGGATAGTTTTAATTTTGAACCCGGGCGAAGCCGGGAGCGTGTAGCTAGTTCAATATAGAATATACCTACAGATTGCCTTCCTTATCTTAAAGAATAAAGAATACAAATACAAAATAATTTATTTATATACAAAAAAGGTGTAGTATATACTTAATAGGTTTTCTCCTATTAAGTATAAAAATACTTGTATCAGGAGACCGCTCCTCCAACATCTTAGGCTAATTTAGAATACAAAAAATAGATGATGTAGTAGAATAAAATAAAATGTGTAAGTGTATGTGTATGTGAAGTAAGTTAAGCGTAGCTTTTACATTAGTCCCATTTCATAATCGAATAAGTGTTTAGATAATAAATATTTATTTAAGAAAACAAAAGTCTTTGTAAATGTGTATAATACTTACATGTTTTTTTAATTGGATGCCTTTGAATTAACAAGAAAATAATTATGCAAAATACCTGCAGAATTTGTCCCCCTAAGTGACAAGAATAGAGTATAAGAAATAGTTTTTTTAACCATTATTTCCGATTAAGAATAAATTCAACATCATATAAGGTAAGTTATAACACTTTCAATGTAACGAGATTTTTTTTGTTCTCACACGAGTGCCGTATAGTAAAAAATTCATTACGCGGAAGACTTTTTTATTGTAACTTCTAATTAAGTACAAACGGGTGGGGTCTCTTGTTTCTTTATATATCTTTTGTGACGTATAAGTAATTACATATAACACATAAAATTAAACACCTTCATGAATTATTGAATTTATTGATAGGTAAATAAATTTAAAAAATAGATATTTGTTGCATTGTTATATAATCTTGTAAATGAGTGGACAAATTATTGGGGCGGTTTTGTTAATAAAAAATCCTGCGGCTTAAACAAATTTCATCGGCATCACCCCACAAATCCTGTTATCGGTGAAGCGAGCAGACGGCCGGCCCACGAGGCGTTTCGACAGTGGTCTATCTACCCGAAAGTATCGAATAACAGCGCAAGTACTTTTATGTTCTACTAGCAATTGCAGGCGACTTCGTCCGCGTAACTTTCTAAAACATAGCCTATATTACTCGCTGATAATGCAGCTGTCTCTAGGTGAAAGGATTTTTAAAATCGGTCCAGTGGTTTTTGAATATATTCAGTGCAAACAAAAATACAAATCTTTTCTCTTTATAATATTAGTATAGATACTATAGATATTAATTATGTTGTAACCACCGGCAAGAGGTGAAAAGATATACCTACTATATTTTATCGAAGTTTTAATTTTACCCTAGGAAGTCAAATTAGGCGACGAAACTAACGTTTTTTTTCTAATTCCACCCCTAAACACATGAAACGCCAGTCGCTGCCAGTTACGCTGAAGGCTTTAGCAGGATTAAAGATTATGGACTAGGAAGGGATAGGTAAAACGGGCTTTGCCATCCCTTACTCACTCACCGAAACACAACAGCATACTTGTGAGCTGTTCACAATAATTTGTGGAAATTATTGCCTCGTTCTTTAAATGTTATAAAAATTGATATCCCAGTACCTTAAAAAATTTATGTAATAGTAGCGGCCCTCTCCCGGCTTCGCCCGGGGTGTATTTTTTTCTAATAAAATATTTTTTCTAAAATAAACGTAGCCTAAGTTACTCCTTATTACATCAACTACCTGCCAATAAAAGTCCCGTCAAAATCGGTCCAGCCATTTCAGAGATTAGCCGGAACAAACAGACAGACAGACAGACAGACAGACAGACAAACAAAAATTGTAAAAAATGTTATTTTGGTGTATGTACCGTATATATATTCATTTGCATGTAGTAAAAAACGGTTATTTCAATATTACAAACAGACACTCCAATTTTATTTAGGGGGAAGTCCCCGAGAACCGGACACTTAAGGAATAACAAAAATTAAAAAAATTGTGTAATAGAATTATTTGTTTATTTCTCTTTAATAAGCTCTCAACTATATACCTAATCAACACAGATATATCAGCAGTCTCAAATGTTACTTTAATGTACTAGATAATAAGGAACAGTTAACATAGAAAAACGGACTTTTCGTTCATTTTTAAACTTATTTAAACAAACAATTTATAACAATATCTATTATAATAAAACAAATCATCAGTTAATAAAGAAAACTAATGTTAATTCTAATTAACTTTGGTTATAATCAGGAACGTTTTCTATAGAATCCGAAAACC
The DNA here is from genome assembly GCA_936446665.2 of Synanthedon andrenaeformis. Classification (NCBI taxonomy): domain Eukaryota; kingdom Metazoa; phylum Arthropoda; class Insecta; order Lepidoptera; family Sesiidae; genus Synanthedon; species Synanthedon andrenaeformis. The sequence continues at coordinate 3,788,167 of OW387788.2, read as the reverse complement.
TTAATTGTAGGTACATACAACCTGCAAAAAAAAAATTGACATCACTTTAGCGATGGCTTTTTTCAATATTGTGTGTGCGTCCGTTCTGTTCGATTTGATCCAACCGGAACCGTTCCACTTGCGGACCACGAGATGTGTTTCATCCCTTCGTGGTTGCTGTTCCTCGATCGCGCACGAAGCGTTTCAGTTCCATCTTCCTTCTCCGAACTGCTAAGGAGTGGAACTCATTGTCTGCGTCCGTGTTTCCGCATAATTACAATCTCGGGGTCTTCAAGTCTAGGGTAAATGGGCACTTACTGGGTAAGCGTGGTCCACCTTCGGCCGAATTTGCACGTTACATCAAGTGAGATCGCGGCCAAGCGCTGCCTTGACTCAATATACATAATTTATATTAAAAAAAAAACATGTTTGGCGGTATTCTCACATCTCGGTTTGGGTTTACCCATGTTGAATCTGAAAAACAAGAAACAAAAACAAAAACAAACTTGCTCTAGAACTGTCCGGAATTAGGGGACTTTAAGAGTGTCCGAACTTAGGGACCCTTAGGTACATACAAAAAAAAATCTCATTCAAATTGTGTGTTATGAATCACAAAAAAACGTATGAGTTATATCAGATTAGTACAATAGCAATAATAATTAATAACAATGAATATCATTCCATACTTTAAATACTATTTACAGACCCCAAAAAATTAATTCGAACAAAATTTTTACTAACCTTAAAATTCGCACCACGCTCCAGGACGAACGAGTCAGCACTGGCTATTGGTACTCCCCCCCCCGCAATTCACTTGGGAGAAGCTTCCTAACCGTGGCACAAGCAACAAATAGGCGCGCTTCTTCGCACTGATTCAAATCCTGTCCGGCTTTAGGAGCCGTCCGGGCTTAGGGGACTTCCCCCTATATGTATAGAATACGTATTCAGTAAACTTACAGTATTTATCAGACACTGAAATGATCACGACATAAAAAAACAGTAATATTGGAAAGAGGTTTCCTTCCAATATTACTGTTTGGAAGTCAAGGTTGGTCTTGAAAATTAGTCTAAACTGTAAATCAGCACGAAATAAATATCTGTCATAAGATTTGTATTAAGACTCAGACTCTCCCATAGTGATCTACAAAGGTACATGCACAAGGTACGTAAACTCCCGTTTCTTGAGGAAATAAATAAGTATACACTATTATCCTTTTCTCAATGTTAATTCAGAAATGTAAACAAGAGCAACACTGTTGCCAATATAAATAATAGCTAGGCGTAATGCATTTATTTAGCCCTGCCTACTTCCTAACCCGAACAAAGGCTGCACATAATTTATATTGCCTTTAACCAAGGCAAGACAACCGGATACTAGTTGAAAGGGCTAGGCTAGGCTAGAACATAAACGCTTCTAGATAATAAAATTTTAATTGGCCAAAGTGATTGTTGTCGTGAAAGTAGCTGCTCCAATTTAAAACTAACAGAATAGGAACATAAAATCTTATTTTATTACTAGTGCACAAATTATATTCAACTTTTTCAATGAGCTTTGAGATAGCGTCAAGTGTCTGAATTGATTCTATTTTTTAAGAAAACTTTAACCGTTAGGTACCTTAGCTTTTATGATTCAATGCGAGCATAACATTAAGGTTTTTTTTTTATCTAAAAATCGTCAAGCAGGTTGACAGTCCAGTTGACGGTAAATGGTCACTGTCACCTTAAGTGCTGTAGTTGCGCTGCCTACCTTAGTAGGATAAGATTTTAGAAGGGAGTAGGGATGCATCCCTCAATAAATATTCTTCAAATATTGAAAAGTTCAAAAGTTGTTTTAAAAGCTTAACAAAGTTTGTTATACTCGTAGCACTGTGGCACTGACTTTTCTTGTTAATAACATGTTTCCACAAAGATTTTACCAAACTCATTTAAAATTTTGCTATCAATTTCAAATTAAGAACCGTTTAATGAACGCAAAATAAAGTGCTATATCAAAAAATGGTTAGCATTGTTCTTTATCAAAAAACAAATCAATAAAATGTAGAAAGTAAATATTATTGGAATTCATATAAATTTAATTATTTGATAACTGAAAGGTATAAAAACGATTTTACGCATATAAAAATTAAACTCCTGTTACAGTAGCCGTAAATGAACTTCAGCCTCATTGCAGGTATTTTTTATGATTGCCGTGACGACGGTGGTGCCGCCACATTTTTTTATATTTTTAAATGATCCCTCGGGAACAGTACTTTTTTGTGGATGAAAAATACACTATGTCCTTTCCTGTATCCCTGACAACGTGTATGCAAAATTTCATGATGAACCGTGTAAAGTAAACAGACAGACTGAGTTACTTTCACATTTATAATATTTGTATGGACTAGTATGGATAATAAGTCTTAATAATACCTATGAGTTATGAGATATTTTTTTATTAATTATATTACAATACCAATATAATATGTATTATAAGCGGGAATGCAATCAGGACATCTTTTCCAACACGAAGAAAACTTAAAATAAAATGTTTTGTTACAGCTCGCCGATGAGCTGCCTGTGCAGATGTCGGAGTTGGCATTACAGCCGCGAACAATGCCTATTGCCAAACCAGCATATACAGTCAGAAGGATAACCTACGAGGAACGAGACCTAGTGCTTAAATTCCTACGAAGGTAATTAAACTTAACATGTAGGATATTTTTATCCTGGAAAAATGTTATGTTTCCCAGGATCCGTCTAAAAATATGGACGCCACTGTCGCCGTAGCAGCGCCTCCGTCGTCACAGGATTTCTCATTTTATCGCGATAACGATGATTGATAATAAGCAATAAGATATTCTCTCAAGTGATATTTTTTTTTTAACGCGGATGAAGTCGCGGTCATCAGCTAGTAAAAATAAATAAATTTAATTTGATATGTAATCCACAAATATATTAATTATATTTTTTTTAAATATAGATTCTTCTTCCGTGATGAACCTATGAACTTGGCTGTACAACTTTTGGACACGACAAATTCGAGATGCGAGGAACTAGAAGAATACTCAACTTGCGGCCTCAAGGATGGAGTTTCTGTTGCAGCCGTTGACGAAGATGGTGAATTCGTGGGAATTGTTATTAATGGATTAGTCAAAAAAGAGGCAAGTACATTATTTGGTACATACAAGCACTATACTAGATATGAATAT
>OW387788.2:3000000-3180000 GCA_936446665.2 Synanthedon andrenaeformis | reverse complement strand
ACGTTGCTTGATTCAGTCTGTATGCGAATCCATCTTGTTATGCATTACACGAAGTTATGACTTGTGTTGGTTCTATATCTGATACAATACATGCTATCAAAACTTAGTAATAGCTTGTATATCACTAAAGTTACACATAAAGCATGTAAAAGTGTTTGCGAAGAAGAGTTCTCGTTGAGTTTTAGCCGCGAAAAAATTAATAAATTGTTATAACCCTGACAACATGTATGCACGATATCATGATGATGACACTAGTTAACATTAGAAAATGTTTTCAACAATCATTTCGTCTATGTATTTTCATCATATTAAGTTGTTTAGCATTAAAATCAAACATGAGCTGACACAAAGACTTACTTTCACATTTATCATATTAGTAATAAGGTTCTAAATATTTTCTGTCATACCTAAAACCAGTTTAACATGATCGATAGTGGTACTGGTAATAACACTACGTCATAGTCCGAAAGTTTTATACGAATCGTGAATAGAAGACAGATAAAACATTGAATTTGAATATCCATTCGTGGATTTCACGTCGTATATTACCTCCCATCCTCCCGCACCCTTACCCTTCCATCTATTTCACCGTGAAATCAGTATTCTAGACACGTTATCGGCGCGCGTGTGCCCTTTATCGAGAACAGTAAGAGAATAAACTCATCTCATCTTGTACAACTTTGTGTAACTATTTGTGTGTTAAGTCCTTGAATAATTTTATTGCGGATAGAACGATACCAATTATGACATTTACATATAAATTTGAATATCTTAATATTCAAGTAATTAAAACAATTGAAGACGAACCCGTTTGGATGAGTGGTTAGGGTACTTGCCTTAACGCTCTGTTCCAAGGGTTCCGGATTCGTTTCCCGGCAGGGTCAACTTTGGAAATGAACTTTTCAAAGTTGGCTCTGGTGTGGATCTGAAAAGTAGTAACAGGGCACACACTGCGTTTCGCACTGGGTTCGTATATTGTAGACAACTTCCATAATATAAGATAATCGTTTAAATTGTATAGATAGGTCAATGGTACTTTTGACCAATTGTGGGTCAAAAGCAATTTTGACACGATGCCAAAACTTCTGTGCTATTGAAAATTCAGAACGAAGAATAATTCTCCTAATACTATTACATTTCTTTAAGAGAAATCTCTAATTTGGAATTAAATTAAAAAAATGATGAGCTGGTTTTTACTTTTGGTTAACAACATGCTCCGAGGTGTATATCGTATATTATATCCACAATTTACCAAATTTCAAAACTATAACAAAATATTACGGATGCAAGTTGTTGTTAATTAAAATTTGTTAATTGTAACGAGGGAAAGATGTGTACCTATTGAAGGCGTCTTTAGGTTGAAATTTTATAGTTTTTCGTCTTATATTTTTTATTTCAATCTTCTACCTCATACGGGTATGAACTACGAACTATATGAGCGAGTTTACCAAAAACTATCCCAAAAAATAAGTTACTTTAAAGCACTTTAAAGTATTTATTTTTATAATAGGTATTAAAACAAAATGTAAAAATACAATCCATAACTACTAACATTATAAATGTGAAAGTAACCCTATCTGTCTGTTAACTTTTCACGCCTTAACTACTTAACCGATCATTATGAAATTTTTCATTTAAGTTTATACATGTAAAATTAACTAAATTTGTTATGATACGGGGAAATAATGCCAATACCTGACAAAATGACCTAGACCGAGAGCTATGTGATTAATAATCCAGGCATAAGGTAGGGTTATCTGGGAAGAGGGGTAATGCGGTTTGATGAAACGTAGTGGACGAATACTAAGCAGGGCGTTCCACCCGGGTAACCGGGCAACCGGGCGGCCTGGCATTTATCAACGTAATTCCGGAGCCTGTTGCATAATATGAGAGATCACAAAGGGCAAACAGTCTTAATTTGATTGAAAGAAGCCTTTACGACGGCTCAGTGGTGAGAAATACTTTTAAGTGCTTCAATATAAATGCCGGGTTCTTTTAATGACATATCCAATAAACGTTTTAAAGATATTTGCATGAAAAGATATTGAAACGTAAGTCACTATGTATTTTAAGTTTCCGTAAGTGGCACAATACTTAATTCCGAACTTGTAATAGGTACCTTGTTATAAATTGCAATAAATAATACAATGTAGGTAATAATAAATTGTAGCTTGTAATATTTTCTTTACTTCTGACAATGTGTAAGCAAAAGCTTAATAAACAAACAACTCGCATTCGCATTTATATTAGTAGAGATAAATTCATTTCTTTTATCCATCTGCATAATGAAAGACGGAGTTTACTCTCTACAGTTCATACTATATAACAACATAAGTTTACATAGCGATGCTTGCAAACTTGCAAAGATATATTATTTCAATGTGTTTAAAACATAGTTACATACACGTGTGGACGATGTGTTTAAAACAAAGTTATATAAGATTTGAGCGTGAGTAACGTTATCACGTGTACTCATGATGGGACCGAGACAATTGTATACATGTTAAATAACATATTATATAACAATTTTAAGTAATGTAGACGTGTTATAAAACAAAGTTATATAACATATTATTAATTTGGACGCACGTAGACGTGAGAGCGTAACAAATTAATTCCAATTTATATTAGCAGGGATATTTAATTTTATTTGTTCAAATTGTCTGTATAACAGATATTTAGATGATTCCGTTACATTGTTGTGTAGTTATATAATTGCATTCGTTGTATGTGTAGTTATATAAAGCCGGGAAGGTGGTAGATAAAAAAGCCCTGAAATGTCAACGTTAGGAATAATTTATACCCTGAACTCATCAGTCAAGCAATATCCGGTTTGAGATGTGCCCGCTCGTTGAAACAGTTATACGGATATGAAATCATTTTTCACACCCTCCATCATGTTTATTTACTTATGTTTGCGCTTAAAAGTGATTGCCTTATTATAGTTACACCTTAGAGACATAAATATTCGAACATGAGCTGAAACATTGTGTTATTTAAAAGCAATTATTTTAAAAAATTTGGGTAACTTTGTAAATTTTAATTAATGGTATGTATTCAAGCTAACTGTCATCAGAATCAACATGATCTTTACAAATGAAAATGATCTCAATTAAAATTAATTAGTTAATTAAACAATAGCCGCAAAACTCAACAAATTATTATTTTTGGTTTTATAAAGGGACTATAATATTATAAAGAATTAGAGCTAATTTTGCAATCCTAACTAATATTGTAAACGCGAAAAAGTATGTTTGTTAGTTCTGCATCACTTCTTAGCTTTTCACCGATCATCAGAAAAGGGGTACAGAAAAGGGTAAAAATAAATGAGTAACGGCTTAGAAAAATAATTTTTTATATTTTTTATTTAATGTTTATTGATCTATCTTTAATAGGATCGAAGTCGCGAACACCAGGTTCCTGTATTTTTTTCTATTATGTAAATAATAGAAAAAAATACAGGTGCCCAATTGTATGATATAATTGTAGTCTTAAGACGATTTTTTAATTATAAAACCTTGGAAATCCTCCATAGGTATACTTAGAGAATAAAATTTCAAAGGCACTTCCTCGCTCTAATGACATAATAATGCCAAGCACACGAGCAATGCAGTGCGTTTTAATACAGTTTTTTTTTTTAGGAAAATTGAGCCCATAGTCTTATCAGTGTTGAAATATACTGCGTTCTTATATTTTATAGAGAAAAAAAAATAGGTAATAGACAAGAACACGTCCCCGTTGAGGTATGAGATCTGAAATGATACATCTGTAGCACTTTTTTTTTCAAGTGAATTACCTCAAAAACCTACTTATAAAGATTTCACTTTAATAACCTTTTAAGTTTCGTTAACAATTACCCAAAAAAAAAACATATTTCTTGGCTTAATTTGCGGAGCTTTGTCGGCTCTATCCCACAAGGCTCATTACTCAGAATTAGGTTACCGAATACTCCAGAAAAATAATACGGTGGGATATTCACCGAATGAATATTCAACAAGATGGGGTCCCGTCGGTGGTATAATTAAAAATAATTTAAAAACCCAACTCGCACTCACGACCCCTACAGGGTATATCGAATTAATAATTCAACGATCGCCTAGTTCCCGGATTTCGAAAGGAATTCTGCAGAAAATTCCTGTAGGAGAATATCGAGTAGTCACCTATATTTCAATGCATGAATGGTGGATACGACATAAAAAGATATATTCACTACTTCAAAACGTACCCAATTAAATTCTTTTCATCTATACAAAATAATACCTTTTGAACTTATTGTAAATAATAATTGACACTTATTACTTACTAACTGTTGGATGCGACTTCGTCCGTATAACTTTTTATAGGTTTATATAGGTGAAAGAATTTTTAAAATCTGTCCAGTAGTTTTTTATTTTATTCATTACAAACAAAAATACTTTTCTCTTTATAATATTAGTTTAGGTAATAAGTACTAGCTGAACCTGGCCACGCTTCGTTGTGGCTCAATTTTTTTCCGTTTTCGTTGAGTTTTCGGAATAAAAAAAGTATCTTATATTAAAATGCAATTGCGTGTAAAAATTTCAAGTTAATTTATCGGCTAGTTTTTCAGTTTTCAAAACACAAACACACGAAATCTAAATTTTCTTATAAGATAGCAAAATATTCAGATGCAGATATGTAAAATTACTCTATCCAGTGGGGACACTTTGTTTCTATTGAATGGGCGGTCCATTGTTCTCCATTCTTTCAGGATTGTTGCATCATTGTTAGATGTGGCAGCTAGTGTCAATACGTTTAGGCACAATTCCCGAATTAACACAGAAAATATAGGTACTTACAAAACACACCTATTATATATAAGTATATATGTATATGCATTATATAAATTCATTACGTATTGCATTCCTGTGGGATAATAATTATGAAATTTATCAATAGACCACAGATTAACATGTATTTAACAGACAACAGACAATCATGTATTGTTTATCTATAGTTAAATATGTAGATAATACTTTTAAAAAGCTAAAAAACTGACCATGTTTTGCGATAGTTATTTGTAACTGGCGAACATACCTGTAAACAAAAACATTTTCATTAGTCAATTGATAATGTCTGCAATATTTAACGAGAAACAATATATGGGATTATATATTTGAGTCCTGTTTATTTAAATTTATGAACAAAACAATGTTTAATAAAAACAACAAAATAATGTTGAGGGAGAGAAAGAAGAAAAAGTTTTCTTCTTATTGATAAAAGTTTCACCGTAGTTTTGCAGAAGCATTGTACTTCTAGACAACGACTAAATAAAATGACGCTACAGTCGCGATTGGCGTGGATTCTATTGTGATTCCACCATTGAAGTGTTTTCTTTTTCTACAAAAAGCAGACTGAAATGATATTCCATCGACTGTGAAACGCGGGAAAAGAAAAGTCACGCTCAGCTTGGATCAGACGACATTTCTACGTACAATTTCTTTAGACATTGTGAATTCTATTTTAATAATCGAACGTCTTCAATGCGAAAAGAATGTAAAATTATAAGTTATAAGGGAGACTTTAATTTTTCTTGTATTGTCTTACGAATTATACTAGCTGTTGCACGCGACTTAGTCTGCGATAATGTAGCTTTATATGTTGAGTGAATTATTAAAATCGGTCCAGTAGTTTTTGAGTTTATTCAATACAAATAGTATAGATTAGCTACCAGGACCCGGCTTCGCATTAACTAGAAATTTTCAAAATTTCTTTCTTAGTTGATGTAGTTTCTTAGTAGTTTTAGCTGTGCGTTGATAGCAACCCGCCTCCGGCTTCGCACGGATCCTTTTTTTCTGTAAACTACGAATATACACACAAATCTTCCTCGTAATATTTATTTCTGGTTTAGGTTGTTGATATAATTATATGTAAGTGATCTTTTGATACATCCCGGTGACCTGAAATTTTCATGTGTAATTTCGAATCAGACTTCTAGTTGATCACCTATTTAATAAATGGCTATAAGATAATTTTTTTGTAGATCTTTCTCTTTCTTCATTTAACAGTAAAAAAAAGAAATAACTTCCACAATAGTTTTCAAAGAGCAGCGGCGAGAGACTACTTAAAGTTTTCTGAGTATTACATATTCATGCTTAAGTCTCCACCAAAAGGCTGTCCTTTCTTCTATTCGAGGACTTTTTGCCAGCTCATTAATTTTTTAACAAGTGCCACCTCCCACGGCTATTAAGGATAATGATATTCCCAGTTAAGTGCGTAAGATAAGAGGCGGTCTGTCCGTGTCGTCTTGAGACTTGACCTACTTAATTAAAAACTTGATGAAACTCTTGATCCTTGGAGATTATCAGGGAAAATGCATGGCTTTGTAAACAAGATTAGCTTTTATTGGTTTTGTATTAATATTTGACGTTAACATTTTTATATGTATTTTATGTATTAAAAATATGTAATTTTATATTTAACTAGCTGACCCGGCGAACTTCTTTATTTCTTTATTTATCTTATATCTCAGAATCAATAATTGTTGTATTAACTTATTAGCTGAATTAAAATAAATTAAAATTATTTATTATTATAATAAATGAATAAGAACTTAAAATAAATTAAGTGCAGTAAATCAACAAAATCAAAATTAAATCCATTTTAATTACATTTAAATGAATCTGATTCTTTATTAAAGCGAATCTTAATGATTTGGGTAGCATTGCTTTTGGTATCTGTTATGTATAAGAGATGGCGTATACGAATTCATTTTTTTTTTGTGATTTACTACCCCAATATTTTAGAAAAATCTTTTACGTTATATGGATATCTGGTGTATGTGTAATTATTTTCGCGAGTTCAATAACTACTGCGAATGTCTTGCGTGGCATTCTGTCTTTGGTTATTGATTACAAGTAGTAAGTTGTAACAACAGATTCTCACAAATACCTATTTACTCATTTCACTGGCGCATACAATGTGCCCTTAATATGTCCTTCATTATTTCTTGTGTCGTGATTATGTAACAAATTATTCACGTGTCTTTGCGTCTAGATTTAACTACCACCCACGTGCGTATACGACGAAAATCGCGTGTGAATGAGCCCCTACAAATTCAGTGCTCAGCACAAAACGTGCAGATACCGCAGCCATAGTAACTAATACTTTGAACATAAAGATGAAAGAGTCGTTAAAAATGTACTTATGTTTTCAACAATATTACAATAAAACACGGTATTTTTACGCTTACAAGAGCGGTAATACTATAAAAATATAACAATTTATTAGTATAAATATTACAAATGTCACAATAACATATTTTGTCCTGTTTACGTCACAAATTTTATGAAAAGTAATTCAGTTATTAATACTATTTTTATTTTTTATGTGATACGGTGGCAAGCAAGTCGGTGGCCCACTTGATTGTAGACGACTACCTTCGCCCATAGCGGTTACCAAACACAAAAGCACACGTGCTATTATTTCATGATAATATTCTGTAAAAGGGTGGTTACTGTCACCAAGAAGGCTGTCCAGTTCATGACAGCGATTACCTAATTCATATCTGATATATTTTTTACCATTTATAAAAAAAAAATATTAATTTTTTACAATGAACTTGTTGACCCAGCCGAACGGTAGCCATCTACCATCATGTGGATTCCCCTTTTATTTTCATATCGGTACTTGACAAAAAAATCTTAATAAATTCCTAAGTAAGGAAATACAGTGTGTCCCTCGATAAAGTGCAACCCCAAAAGGGGGTGAAACTAGATCAAAAATTATCGACAAAAAAATAGAAAAAAAAATTAAATTATTTTTTTATGTACTTTATTGATGAATTAAGATTTTGATTACTCACTAATGACTCTATTTACAAAAAATCGTTTTTTTCCAAAGTAGTGGGTCTATTTTATTAAAATAAAAACGATAATCATGCCAAATGATGTGTTAGTTAAGATAAAATAACAAATAACTCAAAAACCCCTGGTTATCGTGACTTAAAGTTCAATTTTTATACTAAAATTAAAAAAAAAATGCTGTTTTTTTCAATAATCTCTAAAAATCTCAAAATTAAGCCCATAATACTAGGTATTTTTATGACTAATTACTATTCTCTATTATAATAGCTTTACAACAAAAAAAAAATCTGCATTCTAACACAAAAAATACGCTGGCTAAAGATTTTTAACGTTAACTACTGATTACGTCACCACCCAGGTAGAGATGTTTAGGCAGCGTACTTTTTGTGTTAGAAAGCAGATTTTTGTTTTGTTTTAAAGCTAAAATGATAAGATAATAATAATTAGTCATAGAAATATCTAGTATTATGGGGTTAATTTTATGATTTTTAGAGATTATTGAAAAAAACAGCATAAAAAATGCTATTTTAGTATAAAAATTGAACTTTAAGTCACGATAACCAGGGGTTTTTGAGTTATTGTTATTTTATCTTAACTAACACATCATTTGGCATGATTATCGTTTTTATTTTAATAAAATAGACCCACTACTTTGGAAAAAAAAACGATTTTTTGTAATTAGAGTCATCATTGAGTAATCAAAATCTTAATTCATCAATAAAGTACATAAAAAAACAATTTTAATTTTAATTTTTCTATTTTTTTGTCTATAATTTTTGATCTAGTAGTGGGTCTATTTTATTAAAATAAAAACGATAATCATGCCAAATGATGTGTTAGTTAAGATAAAATAACAAATAACTCAAAAACCCCTGGTTATCGTGACTTAAAGTTCAATTTTTATACTAAAATTAAAAAAAAAAATATGCTGTTTTTTTCAATAATCTCTAAAAATCTTAAAATTAACCCCATAATACTAGATATTTCTATGACCAATTATTATTCTCTATCATTTTAGCTTTAAAACAAAACAAAAATCTGCGTTCTAACACAAAAAGTACGCTGCCTAAACATCTCTACCTGGGTGGTGACGTAATCAGTAGTTAACTTTAAAAATCTTTAGCCAGCGTATTTTTTGTGTTAGAACGCCGATTTTTTTTTTGTTGTAAAGCTATTATAATAGAGAATAGTAATTAGTCATAAAAATACCTAGTATTATGGGCTTAATTTTAAGATTTTTAGAGATTATTGAAAAAACAGCATTTTTTTTTAATTTTAGTATAAAAATTGAACTTTAAGTCACGATAACCAGGGGTTTTTGAGTTATTTGTTATTTTATCTTAACTAACACATCATTTGGCATGATTATCGTTTTTATTTTAATAAAATAGACCCACTACTTTGGAAAAAAACGATTTTTTGTAAATAGAGTCATTAGTGAGTAATCAAAATCTTAATTCATCAATAAAGTACATAAAAAAAATAATTTTAATTTTTTTTTCTATTTTTTTGTCGATAATTTTTGATCTAGTTTCACCCCCTTTTGGGGTTGCACTTTATCGAGGGACACACTGTATAATGAATGGGGTTTGTCTAATATCGAAATTAATTAGACAAAACTTCGTTATTTATATTCTCTTGTTAAAGGATTCTTTGCATTCATAGGCACTAAACGAAATTGCCTCTTCGCGCGTTCTATAACCTAGTTCGCTACGAATAATTTGCGGACTTACTTGCCATTATTGCTCGTTGTTCCGAATATGTTTACACGGACGTGGACAGTGGGAAGAAAAAAACACAAGAACTAGGCCATCACTGGAACACTAACGTCAGAAACGTTCTACATCTGTTGCCAAGTAAACTGGAGGTTTGCCAGGAGTTCTGACCTGAATGGAGACCGTACAACCACGCCAACTCCAACCGATATACATCTACTGTCGAATCGCTTTGGGACCCTCTCCCATCGCATTACATGCAGAATAATAAATATGGAAATTCAAGATGTTTTATCCATTTCAGTTTGCTTTATGTGCTATCATGGAATTTCGACCAACAGTGCGGGTTTAAAACAGATAGATTTTTTTCAAATTAGTTTTTAATATGATAGTGGCACATGGACTTTTTGCCCAACCTTTTACATTATTAATATAAAGAATGTGTCAGATTAAATATTATTCAATTAATTCATTACTTAATGGATATTAAATACCATTAGGTACCTATAAGCCTCCAAATTTTTCATTAGTGAAAACCGTATCAAAATCTGTTACATGGTTTAAAAGAAGTTAGTAGAGAACAAACAAAAGCGGACAGCGACTTTATAAGTAGACGATTGACGTGGCCCGGCTTCGCTCGGGAGCAAATCAGGAGATGAATATACATAATAATATATACCATATGTCTGGAATAATGTACCATTCAAATAGGGAAAGATTTTTTTAAATAAATCCGCAGGTTTTCCTCCACGAATAAACAATCATACGAAATTCGTCCTCTTTATTATATTCGTAATAGTATAAACAAATAAACTAGCATAGATAAATACTTTAATTAAGTAGTATTTTATATTATCTATGGTAATAAGTAGGTACCTACTCTTTATGAACATCATTATCGTACCTATCTTTGTTGACAGACATGATAAACATAATAATATATGTATGATGAAAATATGATAGTGAAGTATCACATTTTCACAATGAATACTTATATAAAATTTAACAATACACTTTATTAACGGATGCTATCAGAACACTGTAAAGAAAAAGTATCAAAGAATCGTACCTCCATTTTTCACAAAGAAATTGGAGGTAAAAATGTAAATAGGGCACATTTACAGAAAAGAAACCATCAAGTTGCCACTTTGGCATAATAGCAAACAATAATAAAAAGGGGGGGAAGTATAAAATTATGATTTAAAGAGCCGCGAGTTCTGAATACAATTTTTCCTCACTTATTGGCCGGCTGTGCTTCCGTCGGCAAACCGGAAATGAGTTTTGCCTTTTCCTCACTACCCCCCACCCCATTCCCGAGCTCCATACTACCACTCGTCCTGTCCAGGACAAGAAACCGAACTTCATTATAGACGTCTTGTTGAATTCAATCCGTCGACCCTATTCCAGAAATAACTTCAGTGTTCAGAAACAGTGAAGTTTTTTTTTTATGTAAGATCGACAGATAGACAAATCCATTATATGGTAGGTGGCTCCCGTGGCTTTTAATACAAGCAACGACACAAGTGCTGCAAACGCGCTGCCGGATTAAGAGATAAGTCAATGGGGCTCTAGCATTCCCTACTCTCATCGAAACACAAAAACACACATGCACGGTGGTCTTCCGTAGGGGGGTGGTTACTGCCGCCAGACGAGCTGCCTATATGATTGCGAAACACAGTGTTCCCTGCCACTAATAGAATTTGTCTTTGGACAAATTTTAACTCGATAAAACCCCTTAATTAAAACGTGGGGAAGGTTTATATCGAGTACATTCAAATGTCACGCTCAGTCCTTCAAAAAACAGAATGCTGACGAAAACTTTTGCGGACCTCTTTGATACCTTAAAAAGATTACGGAACTCCGAACAACAGCTCTCATGAAATCTAATTACGAATTCAAAGCACGGACAACACCAAACCTATAAATTTCACCAAAACAATAATGGATGTTCTAGCTTGTTCTTCAAATCCGAAACCATTTTACTAGAGACATTCAAAAGTCGTACAATTTTAAACTCTATTCCTTTGCGTCTTACGTTTTAATTTCTATTATTATTTCTCACGTTTTCTTTAACAAATCTAAGCCGGTTGTGGATTACGTCCCTGTTTATTCCAAAAAATATTGCTCGGCCCGGATTTTGTGAAATTAAAAACCTACCTTGGATTCTGGCCAGTAGTGGCTGGGGCTCGGCCAAATAAATATTGAACCCCTTTTAGGAATTTATTGGAAATATAAGTGAGTAGATGGCGTTACAAGCCATGTAATAAGTTGAGGATGCATAACCTCTTATTAATATTGTTTATTCGTTACTCATCACTCAAAAACTATATAGTTTGTATATCATAGCTTAATGGCTTAAAAGGCTATCCATACTTTAGTATTATAAATGTGAAAATAACTCTGTCTGTCTGTTACAGAAGACCTCCGTCCGTGAAATAAAACGTTCGAGCTTTTCCCTCCGAAACGTTTATCCTACTAAAGCAGGCACTGTAGCATTAGTGGCGTTGCTGGTGGTAATACCCGACGACAACCACTTACCATCGTAATTACCTAATTTATTGATTAATGTTATAAGTTAAGACAAGCGAATTAAACATACTAGGCTCGCATAAAAATGAGATACGAGACTAGGAAGAGCACAAAACGCTAGTGCACTACGAGCCCTCGAGTCGGGTGGCGCGCCGTTGAGGACCGGCAGTGATTAGAGCGCGCTAACAAAGCGCTGAGGGCTCTTAACCTATATGCTCCGTTTCACACACCGCCTCGGTGACACTCCTACCAACCGCTGCGAGCCTGGTAGCCCAGCCACTTGCCGACGGCTAATCTCACTTATACAACTTCACTCCTCTTCTTCCTCTATCTCTAATCTTAAACTCAAACATACTCAAAACGGCAATAAGCACCCACTGCCACTATTACTTAGTACTATTATAGTAACAGAAGGCGGCCAGTCTAGCGACATTACAGAAGACCACCGTGAAACAAAATATTGCTGCTCTAATGCCAGAGCTATCCCCTCTGAGTTTTTTATCCTACCAGCAGGCACTTGCAGCATTAATGGCGTTGCTGGTGTTAATACCCGACGACAACCATTTACCATCATGTCAACCACCTTTGCTTTGCTTTGCGTCATTATCATATATAATTATTTTTTATATCTGTATTTGAAACTATATAATAAAGTAGTTTAAACGGTTGTCATAATATATACTCTCACAAAATAGTAGCTTAAAATCCTAACTAACATTATAAATGCGAAAGCGCGCGTATTGCGGTACGCCTACTCAACCGATCATCTGAAATTTTTCATACACGTTGTCAAGAATACAGAAAAATACATTTATACCGAAGGATCATCTATAAATAATAGTGAAAACTTCAATGACGACAAAAATATATAATTGCTTTAGAAATACATAAAACTGACAATGTAACAAAGACGGCTTCTGTAGATTTCTTAGATAAGACCGTGGAAAGAAAATGACGCACTAAATTATTTCGGTTTTATTGTACAAAACTGTAAAAGTACTTGTCGTGAGTACTTTATGGCATTTGAGTGGTAATAAAACGGAATTTAACAAACGCGAGCTTCTAGGGAATGTTTCTATGAAATCTTTTGCTCATCGACGGCGAAGCGTTAATGTTTTTCTGACGATACTTCCTCAGGAAGTATTTTCCTATTGAACATACACTGGACCGCAAAGAAAAAAGGGCCGGTTAGAAAATCTTCAATATCTTCAAAAGACTAAATTAAAGAATGTTTTAATGTGCTTAAATAAAAATAAAATTTATTTAGTTTAGCTTTAATTTAGTCTTTATTTCATAAAGCTAGGTCAGGTACTTTTGAAGATATTGAAGATTTTCTAACCGACCCTTTTTCTTTGCGTTCCAGTGTATATAGCAGACGTCATATTATTTATTGATTCGCGAACATTCAGATACGATGTCTGGCAACTCGTCAAGTAATAAAGCGGTTATCTCCGCTCGTTCGCGCCAGAACGGAATTGCGATATGTTCTATGTTCTGTAATAAAATAGCGTGAACGCCGCGACGGGCAACATTTCGGTACATTTCACCAACTGCCAGTAATTACAGCACGTCGAAGGTGTGAGACAACTTTACGCTCGTAATTTGTTCCTAAAGTTGGTTAATGTTCCCCCTGACAAGATAAATTCATTAAAGGTAGCTGTTTCGAGCGCCTCCCGACAATATAGCCGAAATTCTCTAAAGTTCGTCAATTTCGGAACGTTGCTCCCAAAAAGTGAGGTACTATCACTTATCTTTATTGTAAATGTTTACATAAACATGAATGTCACTTTTAGGAATTGTTGTTGTGCAGAAATTACTAAAAAACAACTGTTTTGTTCAAAACCTTGCTATTCAAAACTTATCTATACTAATCTATATTAATATTATAAAGAGAGAAGATTTGTATATTTTTAATGAATAAACTCAAAATTCTTCGCCTATAGAAAGCTACGTTATCAGTAAGTAACATATTTTATGCTATATCAATACTAATAATAAATCTGTAAGGGTCGGTCATGGAGTAAGTTACTTTATTTTCAGAGATATCGTGTTTATAGGCTCTATACATGATACTGAAACTAAATTAACGATTTTTAGAATTTTTTTCTGTATGTATGTTCCTCCATAACTCTGAAACGAATTAACTGATTTTCATGAAACTTGGTAGATAAACATTTGGACGTACGGGACACAGGATAGGCTACTTAATATTTTTCAACGCGGACGAAGTCGTGGACACCAGCTAGTATTTTATAAAGCTACGAGGGCGAAGTCGCATGCAACAACTCGTGTGGTAATTAATAAAATTTATGTTTAGTAGATGTTATATGTTATATGTTTATATAAATATATGTTATTGTAATGGTTTAGTAGATACATATTTTTACACTTGACTGTACAATAATTGCTTTGTTACACAGTCAATCATATTTTCTGACAAGCAGCGTTAATTAGAAGTCAACATTTCTCTTTCTTTCTTCAACCCTTAACAAACGTCTTGAATTCGCTCTAATTATAAATCCTTTGTCAAAGGTACAAATTTCTATAGAAACAATTTACTACAGAACATTTTTCTTTACTTGTCTTATTTTGAAAACACTGTGACAATTTGTTCGAAATTGTAGTCTTTTGTGTTAAGTGGACATTAATACAAAATTATTAATTTTATACAATAATTTTTGACAAAACTTACTTCGTGCTTTTCTTGAAGCTTAAAACTATTAAGAGAAAAATATTTTAAAGAGCTAATATCTAAAAAGTAGCTGCAATTTATATCCCTACCAGGGTTGGTGGGATTGATTTTTATAGAAACCATACATTGACATATATAAAATTTATTGATTTTCATATTAGCCTTGTGGCTGTACAAGCCAATTGTTTTTTTCATAATCAGACTATCGCCCATCTGATTTTTGCCACTACAAAAATTGATAGAAGAAAAATAAGAAAAACAGGTTAGTGTAAATTAAGAAGTTGGAATCCTAAACTGCAAGCTGCGGATTACATTGAAGTGGATTGGTCACTGAATCCTTGAGCGTAGATTCACTACACATTAAACTTTACAACAGCATTAGGAGAGCAGTGACGGTGAAATGGACACATCAAGTCGCCATTTAAGGATTAAGGCTAACTACAGACTAACCTTTAAATTTTTAACTGTTATTACCAGTAATTTCAATATCTTAGACGACGAAATGGAGGACAATAGTTAATTAAATTTAAAGATTTAGGTATACCCATTATTTTTTCCTTCGATCTATCCTGTCTTTTAAGTTGGACTAAATCACAGATAGTTATAAATTTGATAAAAATAGGTTCAGTAGTTTCGAAGTTTATCCGTAACATTACATCGTGACACGAGATTTTTATATATTATGATATAAACTCATACAACGATTATTTCGAACCGATATTTATATAGAATTCTTTGACAAAGTTCATGTTAAATAATATGCATACACAAAATATTCCTGAACTATCCTATAGAGATTAGCGACACGTAAAGACAGAGAAAAAAGGTTACAATTAAAATATGTATTATATAATTATTTTATTTTATACTATTATTTCTAAATTTAATTAAATACCTACATAAATTACTATAGAAGTAGTATTGCAATATAAATTGTATAACTTTCATTACCTAAACGTAAAACGGCCATGATTTAAATTGTAATTTGAATAATCCTCTTATTTTATGTAGTTCAAAGTTATTACTTGGGATAATTTAAAATACGAGCGTTCGTGTACAAATCCTTAATTTCTGCAATAAACTAAATACGCTTAGAGGTCTTAACAGGTGAATCATTATCTGCTCGGCGCTGTGAGGTCGTACAGTATAAATGCGCATTTCCACTTAAAACCTGTAAAGTGTTGCGAGTGTTGCGACTCCGTAAATATCTTTGTAGCCTAGCGACGCGACGGACGCCTCGCGACTTGCGATGGGTCTTTCATGAGTACTACATACTTCATTAGGATTAAGGTGAGTTTAAAACCACTAAGCAACTATGTGGACTTAGAAAAGTTATATCTAAAATAAACAAGTTTATAAAGCAAACTGTGTAAAGTCTTTCGACGAGTGTAAGTAAACCTACCCCAACATGGCTTACGTAGGCTATTATTATAATTTATTTTTGTGGACTTGGTTGCAAAATATCGTTTTTTTTTTCTGCTTACATAAAAACTGAATTAGGTTGTTTTATATAATATATCAACTTTCCGTGAAAAATTATCTAACTAATGGTGAAAACCGCATCACAATCCGTGACGTGGTTTAGGAGGTTTATAGACAGACAGACGCGTAAAAGAAACTTAAAATGATACTATGTAAGGACTAGCGACACGCCCCCGATTTCTTATAGTTAAAAATCGTTCGTTCCAATTGTCAGCTGTGCGTTGGTAGTCATAGATTTTATAACTTTCATTTACATAAAATGAAAGAAATATACGTTACAAATAATATTCGAGTTCCATAAAACCCCGTAACATCCGGACTACATTAATCTATTTCGAATAATACCGAAACTGGCGTACCTATGCATTATGGAATTCCCATTCAAACCATTTAGGGGGCAAATGGGTCTGAGGGCCTCCGTGGACATATTTAATGAAGGCTTCGAGGGATAACGAAATACGATTGCTTTATTATAATTGGTTGCCTGCCATTTGCTTTGGCCTTCATAATGGAATTTGTAATATTAATCTTGCAATACAAATAAGTACAAGTTCAGAATTTAAATTTTGAAATTTGCTCTTTTAGGGATTATTATTATTTAATGTTAAGTTCATATTATTATTTTTGAGATTTTTGGTTTTTTATGTAAATGTTGACAGGCAGACTGACTGAGTTGATCTTATCCACTTTCTATGGAAATAGGCTTTGGCATCCCTCACTCACTCATAGAAACACAACAGCACACATGCTGTTTTTTTTGTTAATGGGATATTCATGGATACACGATCGTTGAACAATACATCTCAGTTTGCACAATTTGGTGGGGCCGAGTATAGGGCTACTTTGACACTGATTCTTTTATACCTTTATGTCAAATACTCAAAATAAATCCCGTAAATGTATAACTAGTATGTAACTGTTAAGTGGAATTAGATTTGGTCGAACAATTGGATGGCACAATCAACTAATTCACACATAGACTTATGCACTCAAACAATTATATGCAGTCGGGTCAGCGTGTGCTATTCTCATCTGGTTAATGTATGCAGAGGTCAGCGGAATAGTTGCCTCTTCGAGACAAACGAACGATCCGAACACAAACATTACCGCAGTGTACGAAGCAATCAATATACTCGTATGTAAGTACATTTTGCATCGGATTTTCATAACGTAACTTTAATGTTGGGTTGCTGCCTCGGCCTAAAAAGCTAAGCTTTTAAAAAGCTTATTACTTTATTAATTACAAGACGCGTTCGGTTGATTATGGCAGAATACTGACAATATAGCAGAATTTATAATTTCATACTGTGTTTTCTCTATACACACGACTACATGTGCATATACCGTTATGTTGTGAAGTATAATATATGTGTACTAGCCACCCGCTCTATACTTCGCACAGATAAAAACTATCCTATGTTTTAAGTTGATCCAAATTACAGATAGTTACGAAATTTGATCAAAATCGGTTCAGTAGTTTCAGAGTTTGTCCCGAACATACATCGTGACACGAGATTTTTATATAAATAAGATATGCGTACATATTTATGCAGTAGGTATATATGTGTACACACGCTGAGATATCCGCTCATGTGAATCAAAGCCTATAAATAGGGAATCCGATTAGGCATACTGCTCAGGGCATGTTATTGAATGGTACGGATTGAGGACAGGAAATGCGGCATTGTGAGACACGCCATGCTCTACTGAATTCCTATGGCATGTTTGTCATTTGGCTCCAATGTTTGCCCAATATTTTCATTTGGTAATAAGTAAGTGTTGGTCAGAATTTTTATTACTTAATTCCACCATACGCTTTCATATTTACTATATAAATTTTACCTGTTAGCATAGATATTAAATTGTTTTCATAATATATATTTAAAAAATATTTTTACCTATTCATTCTTGTTAATAATTAAATAATTAATTAAATTAGCCAAATCATACTTAATACTATAAATAAATGCAAACAAAAGCTAGTATACAAATAGATATATGTATTGTCTAACGTAACAATTTAATTATTTTGCATATAAGTAGGCATTAATATGATTAAGTAGGCATAAATATGATATTTAATATGCACTCGTAACACATCTGGTATCCGTGGCACAATATGAAATGCATTATATGCATGAGTGCGCAATGTACCACGCATAAATCTCCTTTACGCCTCCTACGTGAACCATCCATATTTAATTAACTGGTTAAGTTCAAACAAGCCAGTTTTAATCTAGTTTATATTTGGTCAAAGAAACGCGTCTCATCTTGGATAATTTAGTAGATAAAAAAAATCACGATTTTGTCTCTACAAACAGCGTGTGCAGCAACAGCATGCGCATAGTTTGAAAATATAAAGTAAACAGAATCCACCCTTCACTGAAAACGAGCCCACTATCTCGTAACTAAATTATTTACTCTTGAATAGGTATATGCCCAAGAATCCTGTAGTAAATTAATTTTTCATGGGCACTACCTCGAAATAAAATGTTTAAGATTAGCTTATACACTCGGGGTACAGGCTATCAATGTTTAGGCCGGTTGCCATGACTACTGGAGCAGAAGGGCCTATTTGCCGCTCCATTGACCATTTTGTTGCCTGTCTGACGTAGTTATGGACCACCATGAACAGCAATATATCGTTGCTAACGAACCTAAGTATAAAGTATCTTGAAATATTGGATTGAACGAGTATTACGCTATGAATATGTATTATTTCTAACAGTAAGAATTAAATTAGAAATTATTATCATAATGAGAAAGATGTTATATGTTATAAAATATACTGCATATGTATTTTATATAACCTTTAAATCATCTATGTTATATTCTACAATACATATGTCATTTAGACACATTCGTCAGATTCCTTTTTCGTCAGGATAAATTATAGCCTATTTTTTTTTCGGACGAAAACGGAATTCTTCTTTGGACAGAAAAACAGGTTAATTTTTAAAATATTTATTTGTTACGTCTATTAAAAAAATCAATAAGCTTAATCTAACGATAGTGTGCCAATTGTCAAAACTGTCGCAAACAGTCGCAAATTGTTATTTTCCCCTTACTGCAACTTCTTACTATATCGTGGACACAACTGTAAAAACATGTAAAACACAACAATGGAAACGCATTTTTTTCCGCTGTGAATGATGGCAGGAACCAGTGCTGAGAAAAAGTATATCCCTATCCATGAGATTGCAAACAATGTTAGTAAACAGGAAAAAGAAAATTTCCCAGCCCAGCACGCTTTGAGAGGGTGTGACATAACGTCTTATATAAGCGGAATAAGCAAATCAGAGGCTGTAAAGGTTTTTTTTTTCCTCTACGGTCAGCTCTTCTCTTTTTTAGGATTATTGTCGTTGACCAAAGAAACGCTCGCGGACGCAGAGAAGTTCATGGTTCGACTGTATAAAATTAAATCTCATATAAACACAACAGACGAAGCAAGGCATTTCCTCTTTTCCCGAGCTACCACACCTGAGGCTCTTCCACCAAATTCAGATGCAGCTCGACTACATACACAAAGCACATTACCAAACTTTTATCTGGAGAAACGCACACGTTGGAGAGATGGAACGGCTTTCTCCAACAGATTATGGGTGGCGTCAGGATGGCAATAAGCTGAATACAAGCAGCAGTTTTGCAACCTGCCCTTCAGCCGCATGTAAAGAGATCCTTGCAAGCTTTTGGCACTGCTTCTAAAGTTGTAAGTACTGGGATCAGCTTATTGCTATATAACTATATAGGAAGATATACAATCTATTTTCATTTGAAGTACGTCTGACTGAAGAATACATTTTATTCTGACGAAAGCGGAATCTGACCAAAAGTCCGTTTTCGTCAGAAAAAAACAGGTTATAATTTATCCTGACGAAAAAGGAATCTGATGAATGTGTCTTAAATGAGTTGCTTGTTACGCTTTTACGCCTTCTCTACTCAATCCGGAAAGTTATGAAATCAGAAAAAAGCACTGTTCCCAAAGGACGCAGACGAAGTCGCAGGCAAAAATCTAATAATATTAAATAAAATTAAATATTCATAATATTTATTACATGTTAATAAATGTAATTATAAAATACAAACTGGTAATATTCATAATAATTGAACGATTACTATGTTGATGTAAATTTTGTACATCCCTAAGGCGTCGTAAAACGTTTTTTTTAATAAAGTAGTCAATATATTTTGGTGCTCTTTTTTGCGAGAACGTACAAGGTGACGTTCGAAACCCTACGGTGTTGAACATTTCATGAAGTTTATTCAAGACACCCGTGGGAATGCTGGTTCGTGAGAAAGTTTCCTATGTACCTAACCTTAATCGATCTTACATACAATTTTACCTGACCTGGATCCGACTGGGAGAAATTTATATACAGAATTAAATAATGAGTTATTTTATAGTTTATTCCGTTATCGTAATATATATTATGTTACATAAGGTTAGTTCTTTATCTGTTTGAACATTTCTTAAATTACATACTAGGTAAGTGTTTTGGAAGCCTAGTAAATCCTAGTTTGTACGTTTGTCTGTAAAGGTCGCTACGCAACCAAGCAGAAATACGATGCCATAGTTTTCTTAATACATTGAATTTATATTCGGAGAAGACAAACTAAATGTCTTAAAAAATGATTAACAAAACATTTAAGCAAGCACATTACATTAATTTATACAACAATAGGTCTAGACATATAGACAGACTAACCGGTCTTAAAAGCAAGCGAGTTTAACCGACCTTGAAAAGATAAACGGGTTTAATAAGAGTGGCAATCATTTACAGCTACAAAGCTTGTTTGTAAATATTTTACTCCTTTTACACTGTTTTTTGTTAAAACATAAAAACTTAAAAAGAATTTATTTTTACAATTAAAGTTTCATCACAAGCTACTTTACTTACTCACTGAGTGCATGCATCTCCTTTTTTTATGTTAAGGTAGTTTGACAGGCTGACGGTTAATGGTAGATGGCTGCCGTGTACAACGCGTGAGTAACAACGCACATCCTGTTATTTCACGGTGATCTTCTGTAAGGAGGTGATTACTGCCGCCAATGACTGAAACATAATGTACCACGCCACTACCATACGTGTGTCCTTGAGGGAAATTAGATTGAGTTCACCTAAATGCCCCAACTTGTTTCCAGGCTGAACCAACGAGGGTCCGCACCATCTGCTCGCCAAACTTTACTTATGTTACAATGATAAGTACAAACAATAACTTATCCGACTTTTGTCGTGAAGCGACAGTTAAAATAAAAAAAATGAAAATTATTTACAGATATATTTTTGAAAATATTTACAAATAATATATATATAAAAAAATGGATGAATTTCGAAAGTTGTGTAGAGTTTTATGAATGAAGTACAGGTGATTAAATAAAGATTAAAAAAAAAAAAACAGCGTCTGGGGTGCAGTGGTGAAGTGCGTCCGGGGTCTCCGCACTGACTCCCGGAACGATACGATGCAGACGGGCAGCGGCGATGGGTGCGTCCGGAGCTCTGCACAGACTCACAGAACGACACGAAGTGAAGCGTGCAGTGGTGAAGTGCGTCCGGGGTCTCAGCACCGACTCCCGGAACGACACGATGCAAACGGGCAGCGGCGATGGGGCGTCCGGAGTCTATGCACAGACTCACGGAATGACACGAAGTGAAGCGTGCAGTGGTGAAGTGCGTCCGGGGTCTCAGCACCGACTCCCGGAACGACACGATGCAGACGAAAAGCGGAGATGGGTGCGTCCGGAGTCTCGGTGCCGACTCACGGAACGACGCGAAGTGAAATTTGCTGTAGTGAAGTGCGTCCGGAGTCTCAGCACCGACTTCCGGAATGACACGAAGCAGATAGAGGCAAGACAGGCCAAATTTTAATGTTGTATCGCAGAGAGGAGCGACAACACACTGATTGATTTTCATCAGTCTAGCCGGCTGGAAAACCTTCGAAATAATATTTTAAAAATTAAATTTAGAAAATAATAAATATATATGGCCAGGACATTTCGAATTTAGAGGTGAGGTTGTATATAAAAAGGAATAAAAAATGAGCGAGAAAGCAACAATGTAATGAGAAAGCATGATGTCAAAATACTATGGGAACTATGGCGACGAAATAAATAAACAAAGAGATTATGTCAAAAATATATAAATTTGCGTTTTTGAAATTGTATGATGACTAAATGCATGTAAAACGTATGAGAAAATGTAGGAAAAAGTATAGCAGACATTCGGAAAACAGGCTGTCGGTAAAATAATAAGGAAACAAGGGAAAAATGTGATGTAAATGATACGTGAATGACATGTAGGCCGAAAAATATATAAAATACAGGATCTGAGGCGTTATCCAGGTTAGTAGCGCATCCAGCAGTGATGTATGAAGTGTATGAACACGCTACACTTTTAGGATATTTTAGACGAGTCGCTTCAAGTGATTTTGAGTTGCTGAAACTCGTTTATCGGTCGACTTTCAGTTAGTCGTGACTTTCTCGTACCTTTTAATATTTCACATGTCATGTTAATTATAGCTTTGTTGTCATATGTCTAACCTAACCTAACCTTGACATTATATTAGTTTGTATTATTACATAGTAACCATTGGAATTTGATGCTAGCTTATTTTATTTTTTAATTTTGGTTTTTTCATTTGTTTTGTAGGTGTAACTGGCTTGCATAACTAATATGTGGCTGTTATTTCGATGTATCTGCACAATTTATTGTTGATGAGTCGATAGATACATAAATAAATAAGGTTTCTTGCAATAATTGATGTATTTTATTGTATTATAAAGATATCCTTTTGTCGATGTTAAAATATTACAAAAGTGTCTGGTTAATTTGATCTTAAACAATAAAGTACTATTTGATCATTTTTCAGATGATTCAAACATTCTCTCCGTTCTAAATTACTAGGTAAAATTCAAGTAGACAATAATATGTCTTACTGTTAGTTAGTTTTGTATGTACCTTGTCAATTTCCGTTTAAAATAAAATCTAATTCCACGCACTAACAGTATACATTTGCTTGGTTAGTATCAAACTTGGTGTATGAATGCATACTTTACTGGAAATATTTAGTAAAAGGCTTTATATGTAGAAACGTAGTGGGGCATGGTCGCGAATACGAGCAAAAGAACCTACGAGTACTTATATACTATGCAATATTGCTTCACGGCGGATTATTGTGCTCGTAAGAGGATTACTTTCTAGAAAGGAATACGCCACGAACGAAACTAATTTTAAAAGATATATAAAATATATATAATATTTTATAAAAATCTTACTCTTCACTAACATTTATGTTAGTATTATTGACCTATGTTTGTTGTAACTATATAGACTTAGTCAGGAAGCTCAACGTCGCTCAACGAGCCATAGAGAAGACTATGCTTGGGTTTACTTTGCGAGATCGAATCAGACATAAGGATCCGTAGACAAATTAAAATCACGGCGAATTGGTAACGTGAAGTGGCAGTGGGCAGGACACATAATACAGAGTAGACGGCCGCTGAGGCCGGAAGGTTTTACCAGTGGGGACTACGGACAGTGAAGCGCAATGAAGCGCAGCGTAAGACGTCCACATTACCAACACCACAGACTAACTAATAAATCTAATAATAATAATCCAATAAGAGTCACGGGTCAACCATGGATCCATACTGCTTCAGACCGGTCCTAATGGAAAATTATGGGGGAGGCCATAATTTTCCAAGACATCCACTGTTGGACATATGGTCCAACAGTGGATGTCTTAAGGCAGTGATGAATGATTTTCTCAGCAGGTTTATTTAAAAAAAAAAAAAAATCTAATTTTTTTTTTAAATGTACAAACTGTGGATTGGGAAAAGAGTGGTTGAAGAAACTTCTCAATGGAAGGTGCTCTAGAAGTCGGCAGGAAGGTTGATGGTCCACTATTGATTTTAGGTGGCTACCGTCGGCTATTAACACAAGCTGTGCCGCCGTATTTGTTAGGGTAAAGAATAACAGAGGGGATGGGGAAATGAACTCTGTAATTCCTTAATCACCGAAACACAACCACACACACGCTATTATTTCACGGTGGTCTTCTGCCGCCAGACGGAAAGTCCAAATTTTGTCTTTGAAGTGCAATGTGACTTGCCACAACTTGTTGTAATTAAAAATTTTTTGTTGTAATTAACTACGTGAAATCAATGTCACCTGATGATGACAAGGAATTAAGCATACATTATCCCTAATTGCATTGCAGTTAACACGATAATCCTCCTGTTGGGTCGACGACCGCTACACAAAGGCGTTAATTGGATCACCGTAAGAAATGATTGTATCACATTCTATATTCTACAATATATTCTATACTAATATATGTTTAAAAACATTTCTAACGTTATATTATAGTTGGGATCATAATTTAAAGTGAATGTCGTAAAATTATAATTGAATGAATTTGTCATCAACATATACGACAAAAATTATCTCTTTAAATAAGTTTTATCAATATGAATTTGAGATAAATGTTAGCAAATATTCACAAAGTGCATTTCGTGATTTTGAGAATTAACGGCGTATAAAAGCAACAGTTCGAAATAAACGTTCTTATAGAGTATTGTGTTTGCGAGGGTACTTTAGCCTTCGCTATCAGCGTTCTGTCCCAGTGCAATGCACACTCTGCTGCACCCATTGTGAACAAGTTTGTGATGCACCGCAAACCTCGGACGGATCTGCTATCAATAGTAACTTCGCGATATAGTTACTGAATGCGTGCTTTAATAATTGAAATCATACGTGTTTAATTAGTCAATGGCAATAAAAACATGTTTTTAATGCATTTCGGTTTATATTTTCTTTATTCCCATTAAAGCTTAAAGCTACTTACATGAGATATACAATAACAAAAGACTTAATTAAGAAATGAAACACGTTTCTGTTTTATTCCCCATCATGTGTCCAGTAGATTTTCACTTAAACTATCTACAACACTTCTTATTGTTGATAGCAATAGATACATACACATACGTTACAAGTGCCATACCAACATAGAATAAAAGATAAGGGATAAACTGAAATTAGGCGACTCTAACATTCTTACTCAACAGCACACAATCTATTATTTCACGGCGATCTTCTGCCGTGGGTGGTTACTGCCGCCAGAAAGGCTGCTCAGTTTACTACTGCGAAACACAGTGTGCCCTGCCAGTAAAAGCTACCAATAAATGAAAATCGTCTGTGCCTACTTTTCCATCAAACAAAACAACAAATTCACCCGTATATTCCGTTTAATTCTATTGGTTTATCTCGACGTAAGACCTCGCCGATAAACCTTTTTGGAACAAAGGCCAACTCGAAAAGAATAGAGAACACAAATAAAACACGGCAACACTGACGTTCGGGTTGCCAGAAAACTCGCTTAAACCAACCTTAAACCCCTACTGCCACCCTAAAAGCTAACCGTAATTAAAATGCATTCTTTTGTTTTTTAACACGCATTCTCTGAAAAAAGGTAATAGGTATGTAACTCGTATGTAAGCAAATTTAAAAATAGACTACTTTGTACTCTATAACTAATAAGCCAACTATTGGCCGTCTAATTGGCAATTGACCATCTAATATTTTCGAGTAAGTAAAAAAGTTTGCCTACATATTCTATACATATATACCTATGTATGTATATCTCTACAAATTACATAATAAAGTCGCCCCCCCCCCCTGTCTGTTAACTTCGTCTAAACCACCCAACGGATTTTGATACGGTTTTCA
Organism: Synanthedon andrenaeformis; assembly: GCA_936446665.2. Classification (NCBI taxonomy): domain Eukaryota; kingdom Metazoa; phylum Arthropoda; class Insecta; order Lepidoptera; family Sesiidae; genus Synanthedon; species Synanthedon andrenaeformis. The sequence goes on along the minus strand of OW387788.2, from coordinate 3,154,034 downwards.
CTAATGGAAAGAGCGATAAACGAGGATCTTTTGTGTATATATTTTGCAGAAAAATGATCCGTGCGAACCCAAGAGCGTGTCGCTAGTAGTATTAAGATACTAAGTAATAAAATAAAACCATTTGCCTATTTAAAAGTAAGGCGATCACCAATGAAAGAGTGTATATAACATTATATGAGAGTGAATTCTATAACAGAAGAAACTAAAAATAACCGGCAAATATCGATATACTGGATATTTTCATGATCCACCGACTCATTGACCCGTGCATGGGCGGTTTTATCTTGGCACAGTCCATTACCTACCTAATACAAATTTTTAGCCAAATATAAGTTTTTCAAAGAAAAGTTTTACTTAATTTTGTACATTCTTTTTTTTCCAAGCTTCTAGATTACTTAGAATTTAACTTACAATGAATTCTTGATATATTTTTTATAGCTTCATAATTATTTCAGTTCGTTATTTAACTATCTATTTAGTTAAAATTCAAACAAGAAAGTACTAAATTATTTTCTTGTGTAAAGGTTGGCAGACAGGTTTACGATCCATTTGATTGTAGATGGCTATCGTCGCCTTTTATTACAACGTCACAGGAACTGCAAATGCGCTGGCGACCTGAGCAGGCTGAAGGGAGAGAACCTTAGTAGGAAATGATAAGAAAATGGGCTCGGCATCCCTTCACGGTGGTCTTCTGTATTCTTCTATAAGGTTCTGGTTACTGCCGCCAGACGTACTGCCAAAATGTGTTGCCAAGTGCCCAACTAATAATTAACATAAATCAATTAATTCCTAACGTTAATATTTCATATGACTGTATGTATTATTTTTAATATGGCGTTATTTTTTCTTATATGTACAAATGAGTTTTGTTGCATATTTATTTATTTTTTAAATTTATTTCTTAAAGGATATGTTAATTTCAAATATATAATTTGTATTTTTAAAATCATTTATTTCAACATTCCTTGTCTGAAGATAAGGACTTGTCCTGATGTAAATATTAACAAGACAAAACCGATGAAAATTTCGATATGGCCGTAGGATCGTTTGAGTGTCACTACAAACACTCGACGACTTTCGAGACTGCATAATTTATGCAAATTTGATATGAAGATAAGTCCGCCCACTCTAACCGCTGATGTTAACAAACATGTTTTTCTTTTATTGAATCTCCTTTTTACGATTCTTTTCTTATACTTATATATATCAAAATTTTAAAAATTATCAAATAAAAAAATAGTAGGTAATTGAATCAAAACATAAAAAAGAAAATGTGAAATTTATTTCATTAAAACTTTAAATAATTTAAAATAAGATTTAATTATTATTATTTTTCATTTAAATAAAATCTTATTAATTTGTTTAAACTGAAGGAAAATTTAAAATATTAAAAAAAAAACTTTGTAAATAATTTTATTACATTTCTAAGATTTTTTTTAATTTCTAAAAATATCTTTGATAATTATATTTTTTAAATTAATAATAATTATTAATTTATTATACAATTTTATTTTTCCATAATTTTATTTCATTAAAATAAAAATTGTATCCCTAAAATTCTGCGGCATGGCGCTTGAATAATTTAATTTCGATACTGATTTTTTTTTAATAAATGCAAATGTATCGCGGCCAATTATTTATTTAGATATATCCATAAATGCTAAAAAAATACGAAAATTTAATGAAAAGTGATTAAATATTATTCGTGTTCACGCGAAGATAAAAAAATAAAAAAATAAAGCGTAATTATCAAAGTCGATTGTATTTCCGAAATCCCTGGCATTCAAGTTGACTTAATTGCTAAAAATTAAAATTAAAATACTTTTCTGGAATTTTCTGAAACCTAGCAGTCCTGGTTCATTGAAAATCACAAACCCTAAACGCATTCCATGACTCATAGTATAAACCTAAATATGTTCTAATATTTTATCTCATTGAAAATGTAAAAATTTAGGTACAGCGGCTATAAGCAAGATTCATTGTTAAATTTTTCTAGAAAGATATCATCTTTCTTCCAATTTAAATTTCAGACATGCCTGAAATTTGGAAGGAAGAAACGCAATATATGTAAGTGAGGTAGCGAGATGTGACGTCACACAGACATATGCCATATTGTATGCAAATTATGTATAAGTATACTTACAAAAAGACTTTTATTCCAATTAAGTCAATTATTAGCATGTTTATTAATATAACAATACAACGAAACCTGTGAAATATTAAGTTTTTTAATTAATTTTAATAATAGTACTCTTTCGTGACGTCTATTGCGCAACAGACTAAATAATGTGTTTAAAAATCATTCGAACCTTACTTACCGTCTGTGTAGAATCATAAACAAGAGACGCTTTTCAGCGAGTTACTTTATAGCCGTCATGAAAACATTTCTGAACGCATTTAATCGATTTTAGACTTAGCTCGCTCGAAACAACAAGGTTGCTAGGGTTTAAAAAAGGGATTACAGTTTTTTTATTCTATATTAAGCGAACTCACCTGACCAGCGTGTAGCACGTCCAAAAATATGGTAAATACACTAATAAAAAGAACGGCGCGCGACATTGTTGCGGCCGCGACGATACGTACAGATAGAGAACCGGGGCTGAACTGATTTGACGTTCAGACTTTACGCCAGAAACCTGCGTACTAGTGTGGCCGGTACAGCACCGTAGTCGTACCTAGCGTGGTATAGATCGACCCCCGGGAGAGAGAGGGACAGAGCAATAAAGCCAGTAAGATAGACAGAGACGCAAGAGGGAGGATAACGCACGCGCAATGACTGAACCCGGAACATACAATATGAGGACTCTATATCGAAACGAACGCTGTCTTAGTCTAGCTTTGTCCGGATTTCCCAATGATGATGCATCAATTTTGACTGACAATGCGAAATTTAAAACTAAATTTACTGTAATTAATACCATTCGAGGCTAATTTTAATGAAAAAGTTTAAATTTATTAGGTACGCTTTGCCTTCATAACTGAAACCCGGGTCACACTTCGCTGCGGCGTGCGCGTGGGGCGCCCACCTTCTTTAAAAAAACTGTTATAACTCGGCAAATATAAATAACATATTCATGAATTAAACACATAAACCATCCTCAGACATTTCTCTTTTTATCGATACAATCAGGAACAAAATCCGTTCACAACTTTCCGAGATTAGCGCATACATACACAGACAGATAGAGAAAAAGGAGAACCTTACTTTATACTATGTACTGATTTTACATATGAATTTGGCTTAATCTTAACGGCGAACAGTTTTATTTATTATTGCAGTTAGATACAGCACTAAACCGCATTGTATAACAGTCGATATGTGCCTCCATTTGACACAGGGCCGCCATTGACCGTCAACTGGCTCGTCATTGAAACCAGTCATTTGGGCAGCGCGTCTGGCAGCGGTAACCACCCCCTTACATAATACCCACATGAAATAACAGCATACGTGCCTCAGCAAGTGGACCATCAGCCTGTCTGTCGACCTTAACATAAAAAAATTACAAACCAACACATATAATCTAATACTTACTAACATGCATTTATAGATATAAATATGATGTAATTGTATGGTTTATTATGTCCATTAGTTACTCTAACGAGTAGACAGACCCAACGGGTCTTAAAGGTTATTCATCTGCCCCTTTTGTTAGATTACACACTCGAAGGTGCAAATGTGTGGGCGTCATAGCTTTTAGTTCAAAAGATGTTATCTGGAGCTGTTAAAGTTAAGTAAGTATGTCTATGTAAATACTTTATAGCATTTAAAGATTATTTTTCAGTATTTTTTCAATCAGATTTCTATAGCGCCATTTCTTGGCCATTTCACAAAATTTTCAGTAAACGATTTTATCATCCGTCGGCAACAATATAAGTATAAACTTTCAGATAGATGAACCTAATGCCTGCAGGGACTAAATCGCATTATGACTAAATTTTATATTAATTTAAGTTTGGTTTTTAGAAAAGAAATTCTATGACAAAAATGCCTTCACTCGACTCTTTATATTGCGTAATTTTGAATATTGACTGCATTGATGTTCATTTTATAAAGAACATTATAATCATGTCCACTATGCATTCTCTAAAAAAAATCCAATACTCTGAAAAGTCATAAAAAACAAGTCTCTTCATATACTATTCTAGAATTGATTACGATCTGACTATTGCGAAATTAAGGCTTTCTTTATTCACTCACTCACACCAAAATACAACAGCACACTTGCTGTTATTTCACGGGGGTCTTTTATAGAAGGGTGGTTACTGCTGCCAGACGGGCTATACAATTAGTAACTGCTAAACTTGTCAGTTAAGGATTAAGAATTCAGCAATTTATAGATTAAGAATTAAGAATTCAGCAAACTTAAGAAGCTTATTTGATAAGCTTGGATAAGACTGATGATTTTGGACACTAATTCTCTATGGAGTTATGACTTTCGAGGCTAATAAATGAGAATGACGGTGTAAGCATCGAAAAAAAATCCAATAACATTCTGTACATCGCAAACTCATTTTTCAAGGATACATAGAGTTTAAGGATATAAGTAAAATTAATGGCTTGTTTCATTTTCTTAAATAAAAATTAAAAGGAATTTTCTAATTTTTATCCGTTGCCAACAAGAGCACAGGCCTTGAGTGAATGCGGATCGAGCCTTGGCATAGTTGTTCACAGACTCCGCAGTCAATAAATGCATTTAAAATAGTTACATAATATGCTCGTCGCCAGAGCGACATCGTAGTCCTTTTGAAATTGTCTCTTATTTAGCTTTTGGTCGTTTGAAAGATATTATGTCACAGTCTCGTGGGTGTATGCAATTTTATAAACGTGAGGTTAAAGAGGGAAAAAGAAAGAAAAAGAAATTAAGCTTGTATGCCTACAAGCCTGTATCACGTGATTTTTATCGTCCACTACTGGATATATAGGCCTCCCCCATAATTTTCCATCTTATCAGAATCTCTGTCCACCTTGTGGGTGGATGAACTACGCTACACTTGGTTAAGTCTGGTCTGGTTCGCCTCATTCCAGATTAGATCTCGCAGTGTTACGAGTCTTACGAGGCCCACACTTAGTCAAAACACATGTTGGTCAAAAACTTTTGTTTTGAGGCGCTGAGGAATTTTGGACGATGTCTTGATCCTTCCGCCCGTCCGAGCTTAATTCGCCGGTTGACCTTCTCGAATTTCGCTCTACTATTCTAGCAATGGACATGGTGGCTTTATTGTATCAACATTCATTTATAGTTGTTACAAAACAATGGTGGTCTGTTACCGATTGGCTGTTGCCGCCAAAAATGTACCAAAGATTTTTTTCTATGTGATCACAAAGAATATTATAATAGCTCACGCATGAAATAAAGACACTGGTTCTATTTAAAAGAATACTGTGGTTGAACCATTTAAATACGTTTTAATTTAATCACAGCGATTAATGCTAAAAACCGTCCGCAATTATTTCATATACTTTTTTTAAGCTGCAATCATTTCATGTAATCTTCCCTTTCTATGAAATGATTAATGTGAAGAGCTTTTTGTTAAAAGCAGCAGTGCTTCTTGATGTCTCTTTTATATGTGTACTCTTTTATAGAGCACATGTAAATAGTTCTCTATTACATATACATATATACGTCTCGTCATAGTGTTTTACAGTGAGTTTGTTTGTTATGCCGATGATAATGAAAAGCATATTCTTGATCATCGGTTTCCCCTATTCATGATCATAGTGATTGTCAAGGATCAAGGAGATAGGGTACCTCCTACCCATATAAAAATATTCAATGCCCGATAAAATACATATTACTAGCTGGTGCCCGCGACTTGAAAAAGAAATATATCACCTGACATCGTTATTCCTATTACACTTAGCCAAGAGTTAGTTTCCTTAATTTTAGATGATACCTCGGGAATAGTCCTTTTTTTCTGGCTGAAAGGTACCCCTATGCCCGTGGTATGAAAATTTATGGGAGTAAAATCAAATTTGTCACACGAATGCGTTATGTTATGCCGTTATGCGTTATAGTTACGTTCTATTTTTTTTTTGAATATTTTAGAATATCGAAGTTTCAGAGATATTGCGCCATCTACACAATATTATTTAAAAAAAACAATGTTGTTCTTTCGGCGTGTTCGAATTGTGAAAATTTAAAATTTTATAATCCGTAAGGAGTTTACTCTAGTCGTGTGTCGGACCTGACACACACAATTTTAAAAAAAAATGGTTTAGTAGTTATTAAAATTACTATTAATATTATTATATTGTAACTTTATACATATATTATATTATACTTATAAACAAAGAAAATTGTACACTTTTCTCCAAATCATTTTATAAAGCAGAGGACAAATAATTATTAAATAACTTCTTAATACCGAATTTTATTATAATAGCGCTCTGTGATTGTTTTCATATTTTCCCATCGCAACATAGATTCTTTTTTAAACTCTTCAGAAAATATACACTTATAAAGAGTCCCAAAGAAAATTACCATAAACACACACAAAAGCGGTTTCGATAAAATTGTGTAGTCGAAACTCGAATAAATCGGCAACACCCTTCACCAGTGTCTGTCAATGCGTAAATAAGCCGCTCAAAACCGCACATATGAAAAAGAGTCCAAAGTTTAACCCCTTATCGGAGGCTATCAACCCTTGTCAGTTCAAGTATCAATTTCATGTGTCCCTCTGTCTGGGCGTGGATGAGTTTAAATATAGGCAACTATGTCGACCAATATTTGTACATTACCTACATGTAATGAAGCAGGTGGCCAAACAGATGGCCGGTCAGGAAATAATTATTTACCTTTCAACTAGATCAATGCAACCGCGAAAAATGTGACATTTATGTCGTTAATGCTCGTTTTTCTTACATTTACATATACTTTTATACATACTTAGATGTACTCGTTTTTCTTACATATACTTAATCCATATTATAAAGTTTTGTATTTTTGTTTGTAATGAATAAACTCGAAAACTACTTGACCGATTTTAAAAATTCTTTCATATATAGAAAGCTAAATTCTCAGCGAGTAGCATATGCTATATTTTATGAAATTCTGCTAATTAGCTTTACTGAATATTAATGTAAATTACTTAATTTACAACATTGGTAAATCGGAGAAAATTAAAAGTACATAGGTATAACAATTATATTGAGTAGTGGAAAAGTTTGAACAAGAGTCAAATTTTAAAACCAAAATTGTACTCTTTTACAAAAGCTGCAACTACTGTAGAAAGGGTAACTTAGTCGACTCACTATCAATGCGAAACAGCCGAACAGTTTAATCGCTTCTATTGAAGACTGTCATTCGTCACTACCTAATACCTAATGTCATAACATTCACACTAGTACGTATAAATGGCGGACATCACGTGTCTTTTGCAAAGAACTTTTGCCAAAAACCTTTTCACGGAACAATAGAAAATTTTCCGATTATTCGTTTGAAATTCATCCATGTGTGCATAACGATAAGGTTATCTATTTTACTTTTTGGGAGCCACTCCATATATCCGGATTATGATTGGCGGAATATTGATCACATGAGGCTACCGTTAACCCGACAAATGTATGTGAATAAGGTTTAGATCCGGAGACAGCCACGAAAAATCCGTTAAGGGAAAATTGATGAAGATATTTTGACAAAATAACGTTCCCGCTTTAACTCTAGTACGTGTGCCAATGTGTTCGTATTTAATTGTAGAAAATGTAACATTCAAGAGTAGGTACCTAAGTAAAACAGTAAGAGAAAATGAGGCAACTGTCCAGTACAACTGTTCAATACATCTCTGTATGTTTTCTACAGGCGTCTCGAAGGCGGCTTGTCATTGGTGGCCATCGACCCACAAATCTACCCCGACTTGCCTATTGGCATGCGAAATTTTAAATGTGGCAAACGCAACAGAATGAATGACACAGCGGTAATAGTAAAATGTAATATATTTTGATTTCTAAATCTAATTATTCTGATTACACCGACCTAAGTTTGGTTACGCCAGCTCCTGGACTAACAAACTTGGTCTTTTTAACACGTTGGCAGCGGCACAATTTTTTTATTTTTTCCATTCCTGCGGTACGGGACGTTTAAAACCTCGTATGAAAACTATCATAATGACGGTACGAGGCTTATTAGACCTCTTAACGTTTAAGAAACTAAAACTTTTTTTTTTGTTAAATCTTAAATAAAATATATGAATTTTTGGTATACTATTATTAATTATGAATTGATTGACCTAATCCTTAAAGCGTACATCCGAGGGTTGGTGTATTTAGAATCTGTAGGTAAAAGAAAATGAGGGGTCTTATGAACCTCGTACCGTACTCAGAAAGGGAAGTTTTACATAGATTTTAGTGATGGGAAACAAAAATATCGGTAATTGTTTTTTAATTTATTTTTATTTTACTTATTATAAATGTTTCTCATTAAAACAATTTAAACATAAAAATTTTTGACATGCAACACATTGTGTTACAATTTTTTTAACTTTTTTGTCCGCCTCACGGCTTGACAATTTATTACGCAATTTGGCGTAACAGCCAGCACATTTTCCCCTCATAGAACATCTTCTGAGATGATGTCTTTGATTATTTGAAGCCGTTTCTAAAAAGATAAAAATTATTATCACTGGGTACATTGTATCAAACAAAGTTTGATTTCTGTCTGCCTGAGCGCGATAAACTCAAAAAGTACCAAACTGATTTTCATACGGCTTTCACCAAAAATGGGGTGATTCAAGAGTAAGATTTATGTGTATAATTAATTAATTTTATTGAAGGCCCCGACGACAAAATTAGCTTAAAGGAATAAGTATTTATATTTTTAAGGATAAAATAATATTTTGAGTGTGTCCTTCAAACTGAGAGATGAGAGCGGAAGTATATTAAAATATTACCTGTATCCATATCCGAGTTTGTTTTTGTAAAAGCTTCAATCAGTTGCTCCACAAATTGCCTTTTTGTTATTTTATTTCTTTCATTATTAATTGAATTATGCACAATCCAGGCATTAACAAGAGCCGCACCAAATAATAATTCCATTGCCACTTTCCTCCACCACTTAATACCTTTCTTTAAAGTTGTATAATATGATGACATTTGGTCACTGAAATCTATTCCTTTTTTTGATCTGTTGTACATGAGAACACAACCTGGTTTTTTAATACATTCATCAGTACCTCTTTTCTTTTTTCCTGTATCTATTAGTTTATCATTGTGATTTTTGCAAGTAGTTAGCATTAAAACTTTTCTTTTATCCACCCATTTCAATACTTTAACTCCCTTTTCGTTCATTTTGCCAATAATCTGACCCTTTCGTAATTTTGATGTAGTAACTATCTGTGGCAAATGTTTTCTCCTTATATTCAAAGTACCACATATGAAGGTTTTCTGTGACAAGAGTTTTTCTGCTAGATCTACCGAAGTATAGTAATTATCTACTATAACAATTCTTCCCTCTTCTGTTAGATTTCTCATCAATCGTAAGACCACATTTTGACTGTGATTGAGTTCTTTTTGTTGACCTTTTTTGCCTGTATAAAACTCTAGTTGGTAGGTATATCCTTCGGGAGTGCAAAGCTTATATAGTTTAACGCCATATCGGTGAGATTTATTTTTAATATATTGGCGAAAACCTAATCGTCCTCTCCATGGTATCATTGTCTCATCAATGACTGCATATTTTCCTGGCGTTAATACACGCTGGAAATTTTCAGTGATCATAGTTAACATATCTCTGATTTTATGTAGTTTGTCAATCTTATGATCATTGGAGACATCACTGACATGCCAGCATTTCAAAAGCAGTAAAAATCTGTCCCTCGGAATTACCGAAATAATAAACTCATTTCTGTATAATTTGTTTTTGCTCCAATATAAATTTATATAAGGAACTTTACATAAACCCATTGCCATTAAAACTGCTAGAAACGTTTTCATTTCCTTAAAACTGGTGTCAGTCCACTGATGCATGCGGGATTTAAATTTCATATTTTGTTGAGTTGCTTGTATGTAATTTCGTGCATAATTGTTTGTCTCAAACACCATTTTGTTAATCATCTCGTCTGTTACAAATAAGTTATATATATCTTCAGGTGATGTTACAGACGGGGGTATGTTTATTATATTTTGTCCTACAAATTCATCAAAACTCACAGGACTTTCTGAAATGTCCTTCCACTCATGTTCATTGTCATTGTTGGTTTGGTGGCCAGGCAATATTTCTGTGTCTTCATTTTCATCTTCTGTGAATAACTCTTTTTCTGATGGAGTGCAAGCGTCTAATGAAAAATTATCATCAGATCTCTCCGAATCACTTGACTCATCACACTCATTTGAAGGACAGTAATCATTATCACTACCCTTATCACTAACATCTTTGATACTGTCAGAATAATTTAAATCAGGTGATTTTGAAATTTCCTGCAATTTATTACCATTTGTTTTGTCTATATTTATGCCCTCCACCTTAGAACTATCATTCTCAATCTTATCATAGTCAACGAAATCAGAAGATTTTAAAACAGTTGCCAGTTTATCACCCCTATTTTCTCTTTTTCGATCGATGTCCTTCGTGGTATGTTCAACACTGACAGTGACTTCTATGCGATTATTGTTATTACAGGACAAATTAGGGTCTTCTGACTTTGTGAGTGCACGTTTTGATGTAAGATTTTGTCTTTTTTCATTTTGTTTTGGAGTTTGGAGTAGTTCTTTTATTTTGTCCTTAGTGAGCGATATATCGCAATTCAGTAAATTGGAGCATGAAATATCTGACAGAGAACCAGCTCTGCTCTCTAGACCCAAATGAGGAAAGCCCAGTGAAGGGGAGTATTGAGGGGAATTGGGAGTAAGTGGTTGCCTTGGGGTACAGGAAGAGGAAAGGACTACATTCTGTAGTACTTGACATGATTTTCTCGTACTAGGACTAACATAAATTATTTCTTTGGATGGTTTGCTTTTACAAGGGTTCATTGGATTATTTTTAACAGAATTAAATTCTGTTTTTGTAATAATGATAGACTTCGCATCTTTATTCACGACACGTTTTGGTTTGTCTGTTTGTTCTTCTTTTTCAAAAGTATATTTTAAAGGAAAAATATCTTCGTCACTGGAGTTTTCAATGGTAGAGTATATGGGCAAAGCAAGCTGGCCATGCTTAGTGGCTTCAGATTTTATTACAATAGGATCAACACCTTTAAAACGTTTTATCGAGAAAACCTCTTCATCACTGGAGTCTTCCATGTAAGATTTAATATTAAAAGCATGCTTGGAATTACTTTGTGATGGATTCTGAAAAAAAAAAAAAACAATGATACACTTACAATTTTTTTATCGTTTAGATTGGAAATTACCTGTGCTTATAGATAACAGGCCATAGAGCTACCAGTGATCGTTTACTGAGTGTACCGATCAAAACGAAGCATAATCAAGTTCGGAGACTTGATTTGAAAATTCCTTCGGTCTTATTAATAAAAATGTGTTAATCCAAAGTTAAATCCAATTTAGTCTTAGGCCCGTAATATCAATTGTAATTCAACATACAAAACAAACGTCAACTAAAATTAAATCGAAATGTCAAACAAATAGGTTAGTCCATGATTTAGTCTATCGTTAAACCTGGGCACGCAAGGTACTAAGTTTTAGTCCGAGACTAAACAGAAATTAGCGTAGTCCTTCCCTAATCCTTGTTTATTAATACCGATTTTACTAGTACTCCGTTAGACCTTTTACTAAAGTTAATCCTAAGTTAGTCCATGTTTATTAATAATACTGCTTAGATTTACAAGGTGTCCAGTATATAAACCAACTAGAAGATGCCTGCAGCTACGCCCGCAAAATATTTTGTCCACTTTACTACGAAACGAAAGGTATGGTTGTGGTTCCCGTGCACACCTTCCGGCTTCATAATCAGGTCAGCTCCCAGGTACCATATTATGCACAATCATCATTTATACCTTCAAACGATTATAACATGCCCAAACAAGCCATTCCATCATCATATCAGCTTAAGGATGCTATATTATGCACAATCGTTAACTACACCTTCAGACCTGCATTCGCCATTGTTATAAAATTGGTGCAGATTTTAACATGAAATTAGATACCGTGTAATATCGTGTATTTCTTGAATTTTTGAGGTGGAACAGCCAGAGAAAGTACCTTAACCAAAAAAAAAATCGTTTCAGTGTCGCTAAACCGGTTAAACTAAATGCTCTTGGTGTCCGATCTCAATAATCCACCCTCAATAAATTAATAATATTGTATTGCAGTGCATTGGTTAGTGATTCTTGCATAAAGCTTTTTACAGAAAACCCCCAAAAAATATTTAAAGCATAGTATTATTATAAAACCACTCCAACCAATAATATTCACTTACTCACAATCCAGCAAATACTTGAAGTAATCCTTTACGTTAGCTAAAAATAGAACAATGATTAGGTATTAAAATCGTTACAAGTATCGTAAAAATACAAAAGTGAAAAGTTTATCTGTATATTCAAAGAATCGGAGAATCAAAAATTTTACATAACACGTAGGTCCATTCGGATTCCTGCATTTGTCAATGTTACAAATATACAACACAAAACATAATATAAAGAAATTACAGCAAAATCATAAACCTATTCTAGTTAGTGTCGAATTTATATCAAGAGGTTATTTAGGCTAAATTTTTGATTTATTTTAATTTATTAAGATTGTTTTTTTAAAATTTTCTTTTTATTTATTTTTTAATAGCTAAGGCGTTTTATGTCAAAATACCTGATATTTATAACAATAAAAAGAAACGTAATAAACATTTACTCAGAACAGTAGTCGTAGAAATATTTATTGACGACTTATCTGTAATTCTAGACTTATCACCTCATTTTCTTCGGTGTCCAATACAATTTTTTTTCGACAACGTCTCGCCATTATTATTCGAAAATTTAACACACGTGTTCTTCTGGCCGGCGCATGCACAATGCACAACACTGGTCGCGCGCGACTGCCGCTGTGTGCGGTACGAGGTCGGCGGGGTACGAGGTCTTCTAAGCCCCTATTCGCACTGCGATAAAATTTTATTTCTTCAGTGCGGTACGTGGTCAAAATGACCACGTATTAAAGTAGGTACACCACTGCATTCTGTTTTCAATAGGGATCATATATATATATTTATCTCTTTCCTACAATAAATCAAATAAATGTTACGGCCTCCGCACGACAGAGAAGTCTATGTTTTTCTTAGCCGCACCGCAAGGGAGACACATACGAGGCGTACTAGACCTCGGTCCGCATTGAACGTGTTAACCCTTCGTTATGCAAATTTTAATGGACGCGTCCGAACGTGTCCGCACGTATTGTTTTTAAACAATGGTTTCGCTTTTTATTTAATAAATCAAATTACAACATTCACAATGGAAATGGAATTTTATTTTTACGAGAATGCTAATACTTATTTAAGCGAGTTTGATTATTACAATTTGCAATACAGGTGTAACAATAAACCCTGTTTTCATATTTTTTTAGCTGATTTGGTTCGAAAGTATACTGGAGCTAACTGAGATTTGATTATTTATAAAATAATATTATTATCTTTACAGCAAAAACTACTAAGTGTAGAAAGCTGAAGTTTGGATATGTTATTTTATATCATAAATATCCGCTAAGAAAAGATTTCTGAAAATTTCAACTTCGTGCGAAGCTGGAGGCGGGTTGCTCCAACATTAAAAATTTTCAAAAAGCTTATGAAGTATTATCATGTTTTAATTTTTACTACAAATGCCGACTTCAATTCCATTACTAAATGCTATAAGCGTAGGTATATGTATAAGAGTACAATGAATGCTCTGTGAGAGCGTTGATTATCCGAATGTCGATCAACCGAAGGATCGCTTAACCGAACTGTTAATTGTCCCCGATTAAGACATACTACGGAATAGTATTTACATAGAATTTAAACATAATTACGGAATGTTATGTCTGAAACTAGCGACCCGACCCCGGCTTCGCACTGATACAATTTTTTCTGCAATTTACGATATATACACAAACCTTCCTTGTTCATTAGTGAAAACCGTATGAACCGTATCAATAGCGGAAAAACAGACTAGCGGACAGCAACTTTATTTTATAATCCATCCATACTATTATATAAATGTGAAAGTAACTAACTATGTCCGTCTGCTACTTTTCACGCCTCAACTATTCAAAGGATCATTATGAAATTTTGTAGACACGTTGTCAGGGATACAGGAAAGGACATAAAGTATCTTTTATCCGGAAAAAAGTAAACTATTCCGCCTTACTTTTAGAAAAAAGTGTTTTTAACGCCTGGCATAAATGTACCAGCAATAAAAATGTCTAGCGTTATATTACCTATTGCTTATATATTTTCTATTTTTCAACGCAACGAAGTGGCGGACCCAAGCTTAATTAAGGGTTCTATGTTAAAGGATCAACAGTGAAGAAACCTGAGTAGCCTCTAATTAGTAGGCTACGAATCTGCAGACTTAAGAAATTTTGCCAATCCGCACTGGGCTAGCGTGGTGCAAGGCCTAAGTATATAGAAATGCGACATTTCAACATAGCATCTTAATGCGAGATGGTCCTAACTTAAGTTTTAATAAACTCGCCCCCTATCTGGAATGCGAGAGGTTAATAGGTTAGCTATGTAGGCGGTTGCGTTGGTGCCAACTTTAAAAGGTTTTATATAACTGCAGAATCTAGAACCAACTCGTATATTACAAGAAATATTACATCATCGTGGTAAAAAAATATATAACTTTACCATCATTTTTTATTTATACTTGTATAAATCTTTATAATTCAAAGACCACTTTTAATTAAGGCTATAATTTAAAGTAAAGTGGTTTCACTCAGTTAATAGGTAAAAATTTAATTGAAAAATCTGATTAGGTAGGTATATATCTTAAAAACAATTTTGATAAATTTTCTCTAATTATATGATACAATGATTTTGATTATCACTTATTTAGAGAGCAAAATAAACGAGGAAGGTTTCTTATTATTAATTTTCAAACAGAATTAAATACAAATTGATATTAAAATAAAGGAAGCATAGAAATATCTGAAAACATCCAGTCGAGGAACGACATTTTGCTATTAATGCCATGACCGCGAAGTCCCCCTTTTGTGTCTTACGGCTGACATCACTTACCAACTCCCCGAGGGGAGTTCCGACTTTGAATTTCACGTTAATGAAATGTCAAAGATATTGACACTTGTGTATTTATAATATCGATGTAAAGCCTCATTTACACCAGAGCAACACGGTGCGACATTGTGGCATGCTACATGTTGTGGCGTGCGTCATCTTGTGGAATGCTACAAATGGAATGCTACAAAGTAGCATGCGGCAGCTTATATTACATCGGGGCAACAGCGTGTTGTAAAGCCTCATTTATTTGTATTATTTATTAGTTAATACATTATATTTCGAAGATGATGACGATGAAACAGACAATTTATTGTATTTTTATTTTTATTTAGTAGCTATATATTGCGACTGAGTTCCTATTAATTTTCTTCTTCTTCTTTATCGTCGTCATATTCCGAGCATATGAAAATGTCTGTTTCATCGTCATCATCTTCGAAATATAATGTGTTAACTAATAAATAATACAAATTATTTGTTGTTAATGATATTTCATGCTTTCAGCTTGTTATCTCATTTCGAGGTTGACCCCTTTTTTTGCTTAATTGACTGGGCTAGTACGCACCGACGGTTAGGCGAGCTCTGAAACCGGCCACCTCAACTTGTTTTGTCGCAAGAAAATGTGTCAAGTAAATCCAAGGAGTTTGGTAGTACGACAGTCTGCCCATGCCGCACGACTCGTGCAACAATGTGCGACATTTTTAAGTTTTGTAGCATGCGGCTTCGTAGCATGCTACACTGTCGCACGGTGTTGCTCCGGTGTAAAAGGGCCTTCAGGTAATGATACAAGGTACGACATTAGGCAAGGTGTGAAATAGATTAACCAAACTATTAATAAAAACACTGAGATTTCAGATTTTTATTAACAACACAATAATAATATAATTTATTTAATAAAATTATTAACATTTTAACTTACACATACTTTATATTTGCATAAATACATTTGAAAAAATCCTTTCTACTTACAAATACATGAATGTTTTATCACAGGAGTGTTATTGACATAATATTTCTATCGATATTTATATTTGGGATCACATAATTAGACAACATTGAAGGTGACAAAAATTTACTGCTTGGCAAAAATAAAAATGTCACAAAATTAAAAAATGTATATCTTAAGAAATCTCGAATTAACAATTACTCGAAACTTATAGTTTATTAAATCTATATAAAAAATGGATCGCTAAATGTGTTGCTAAGAGCAAAACTCGAGAACGGCTGGACCCATTGGGATGTTGTTCAAATATTCACTGAAGCCCGAGGAAGGTTCTTATGGAGAGAAAAATTGAAAAAATTGGACATCCGTGCGAAACCGGTTGCGGTTCGCTAGTATTATATTTTAAAAAAAAATTACTTAAAAAATTATTATTAATACAATCCACAAACTTTGTTCGCTGGAATCGCTTTATCTGAAAATAAATAAAAAAATCACAAAATGCTAGTTATAGAAGAAAATATCTTTACATAAATAGTATAAAACTGAGTACCTGTGTGTGTTTGTTTGTTCGCTTAGTTATTCTAAACTACAAACATTTTCAAACACGCATTAACTAAGATTTGACGAGCTCGTTGGACGAGTGGTGAGGGTGCTTGCCTAACATCTCAGAGGCCCCGGGTTCGATTCCCGACGGGGTCAACTTTGGAAATGAACTTATCAAAGTTGACTCTCGTCTGGATTTGGAAAGTAGTGGCAGGGCACACTGCGTCTCGCAGTCATTTGGGCAACACGTCTGGCGGCGGTAACCACCCCCTTACAGAACAACACCGTGAAATAACAGCATAATAATGTGCCGTTGTGTTTCGGTGAGTGAGTAAGGGATGTCAGAGCCCATTACCCCAATCCCTTATCCCACTTTAATCGGCAACACATGTGGCGTTGCTTGTGTTATGAGCGACGGTAGCCACAAACTAACATGTGTCTCTCAGCCTGTCTATATGTCAAGCTTAACTTTAAAAAATATTTTGGCAGTTATATTTTTATTTTTTAACGCAAACGAAGTCGCATGCACCAACTAGTACTTATAATATAAATAAGCTGTGATAAAAATTCTTTGATGTTTACCAATCATCTTCGGGTAGGGTAAATTGAGGTTATCCATGATGTGCACAAACTCCTGCAAGGACTTTGAGAGTCTCGGATTGTATTTCTTTTCCTCGGCGACAGATGTCGCCGTGCGTCCTTGGTAGTCGTGCGCAGGGTACAGAGTGTAATCGTCGGGCAGAGAGAATATTTTCTCGTGCACAGAACGATAGAGGGTCTTCGAACAGCCCTCTTGGAAATCCGTACGACCACACCCTCTTATCAGTAGGGCGTCGCCTGTGAACGCTAGACCCTGAAACATTACTAGCTTACTAGCTGTTGGACGCGACTTCGCCCGCATTAAAAAGGAAAAAATATGATTAATTATTATACAATGAGATATCGCAAAAACAAATTTAAAAAATCAGTTGCTATTTGCGCCATCTGATGGGATGAAAATAAGACTTTTTGCCACTGCAGTCTGCCAGTATTATGTTTAATGGCGCTAGTTAAGGCAAATCAAAATTATACTAAAATTATAGATATATATATATATATATATATATATATATATATATATATATATATATATATATATATATATATATATAAGCGTGATGTTATATAGCCTAAAGCCTTCCTCGATAAATGGACTAATGTGTAGGATATTACACAAAAAGAATTTTTCAATTCGAACCAGTAGTTCCTGAGATTAGCGCGTTCAACCAAACAAACTTCAGTTTTATGTATAATATTATAGATCGCCTATGTTACTCGGTGATAATGTAGCTTTCTATTGGTGAAAGACGACCCAGTAGTTTTTACGTGAAAGAGTAAGAAACATACAAATCTTCTTTCTTTATAATATTAGTATAGAAAACACTGAGAGATATGATACGAAATAACGAAATTCGTCAAAGAACCTAGCTAAAAGTAGATGGTCGATATAGCCTAAACAATCGGTCCATTCGCTAATGGGTGACGGGGTAGACGAGTCTTGAAATGGACCAAAGTTTGAAACCAAAGTGTTAAAAAAATTAAAAACAAACGTGTTCAAACATGATCAGAATATTCTTAGCATAAAAACAAATTTAACTGACCCATAACATAAAACACTTGGTTCAAGAAGGCTCTTAAATTACCTGTTTATGACAAATGTATGTGAGACACCCGTTGGTATGTCCCGGGGTGGACGTGGCCAACAGTTCATGCTCCCCGAACCGAATAATATCGCCATCGTTTAAATGAATATCCGCCTGAGCACCGGACGCTTTGCCGATGACGCTTTTCGTTCCACGAATAAGCGATTTTAGTTTTCCAGTACCAGTTATATGGTCGGCATGCATGTGGGTGTTCACTGGAAATAATTTAATATACATATATATGTTACGGCTAAAGATAGGTGTGAACATAAACTTAAGATTAGCCGGCTAAACTTAGGTTTATCTTCGAGGAGATGTTAATGTTAGTTTCATCTATCATTAGCCGGCTAAACTTAAGTTTAACTACAGACCCTTGGCTAAAAATGTAGAAGCAAATGAAAAAGGAAACGGTATAATAATGTTTACTATTTCGACACGAAAACTTTTATTAAAAAATAATCACTCTCATTACACATACTTATGTAGGTATACAAAATTACAAATTAAAACTTCTGCAGCGTTAATAACTTAAAACAATATCTATTCATGAAAATAAAATAATAAGAAACCATTTGTTCATTACATATACTTATGTATTTAAAATTACAAAAAAAAACTTCTGCAGTGTTAATAACTTAAAACAATATCTAGTCATTAAAATAAAATAATAAGGAGCGCCATCCCTCCCTTATCCTGAATAATTCTATTGTCGGCAGCGCACTTGTAGCACTTATGGCGTTGCTTGTGTTATAGGCGACGGTAGCCACCTACCATCAAGTGGACCGTCAGCCTGTCTGTCATCGCGCATCATCTCCCCTCCGCCCCCTCAAGCGACATGTTCGCCCCGGCGCGCGGCGCATCCATCGAAACATTTTTAGCCGTTTGGTTTCGGTTAATGTGCACATTAACCGGCTAAAGATGGAAATTCACGACGCAAACTAACATGATATCGAACTTTAGCCGCCTCTCGAAGATAAACTTAAGATTGGCCGGCTAAACTTAAGTTTATATTCACACCTATCTTTAGCCGTAACATATATATCGCTGCTTAAATTCAAAAGTACCACAAATCAAAATTACACTTTTTTACAGGAGAGCTAATCGAAAAAAAATTAAATTATTTTTTGTTTCATTTCTTTTCTTATTAGATATACTTATATCAAATATATGCATATTATACATCGTTAGAAGCGTATTTTTAAGTATCATTAAATGTTTAATAATACTTAAAAATACGCTTTATAATAAACTGAATACTAGAGGAGATATAAGCATATGTTACTTTTGAATATAAAAAATTTTATCAAAATATACTAAATATGGAATAAAACAACCATAAGTCTTACATTTACAATTAACTCGCTCACTCAGATACATGGAAGTATATAGAACTCAAGTGTACTGTATAAACATGTAGGTATATAATAGGTATATCATTAACTAACTTAGATAATATACTTAGGAAACATAACAAGCAATGGTTTTTTTAATCACGGAGAAATAAGTATAATATTATAAATTATTTCATGGCACACACTCTCACTTTTCTTTGTGTTTGTGATTTACATTTGATTTTTTTTTTGCAATAAAAACACAGGTCGAACATTTATACTATAAGAAAAATAATTTCAAAAACAATAATCAAACTGAAGAGGGTTGACATTTTCAACCTTCTTCATTAAAAGTGCATCAGCATCCACAGTATTTCTATATTTATCTGGAAAACCTATTTGATTTTCTTTCGGAAAACAAATAATTACATCCATAAGTCTTGAAAAAAAGTGGTAAGTACTAATTACTACTTTTTTATGATTTTTTTAAATTTTTTTAAAGACTACTAGTATACTAGTACGTATAGTAGATATATCATTTTTTAATGACCACAAATAATTGTTCTTTGACTTACACCAAAGAGTATTATAATACATAGACTTACACTCCATGAAAGAGCAGTTGTGATCACTCGTGGGGCTTTGCAGTGGCACATTGCACAATTTATAAAATATTATGTTAAAAAATATTTTTTGTTTAGTGATAAAAACAAAAAACTTTTCCATCAAACAATTGCAAAATTAAAATCACATTATGTGGTCGAGAATCAATGAGATATTTTAATTCTCGGAATCCTCCACCAGGTCACATCTTGTTTGTTTATTTGAAATGTAAATAAATGTATTTAATAACTGAGTGATTTTCCTCTTTAGTATTTGGCTAGAAACTATTGTTTTAATATATTATTTGTGTTACTTACTGGCATAAACAAGTTTCAAATTAAGCTCTTTAATGAGCGTTGCGTCTCTTTCTGCGTGTTCAACGACCGGGTCTATTAGTACAGCATCACGACTTTTAACATCTCCGAGTAAATATGTGTATGTACTGCTTGAAGAATCAAATAGCTGAAAAACGGAAATTATTTTTATGGTGCACTGAAAATATACAACACAGACCATGATACAGTGACTTTAGAGGTTAATATCCTAGTATATCCTAGAATATAAAATAATCCTAGAATATGCTAGAATAAACAGGGACAGAGAGTTTTAAAATTTGTATACTATATCTGTTTTATGTTACGCCAAGTCCATATGAGTTATAAGCTAACAGACTAAACAGTTTTGAAAACTAATGGACATGTAACTAATATAAATTTCATATTTATACTAGTTGTTTAGGATTTATAAACAATGCCTTGTGATAGATTGGTGGACAAGTGAGGGTACCATCCCACGTACCTCAGACTTGTGGTTTGGGTCGCCTTTTTTTTAAATGTAAGTAAAAAAAAGGCGAGCCAGTTGTAGGTGGTCTTCTGTAAGGGGGTGGTTATTAACGCCAGCCGGCGGATGAAACCGCGGGGCACATCTAGTATAGTGAAATATGTGGCAAGAGCAAAAAAATATAAGGTTTAAATAAAAATAATTAATGTGTGTGAAATTGTTGAGAAATAACTAATGAATGAGTAGCGGCTCTTAGAAGTACTTAATAATTATCATCATTATCAGTCTGCGCCTCTCTATTGTTGGATATAGGCTCTGCCCTCCACATCCAACCGCTTCCTAAATGCCTTTCAAGTTGTCTGTTAACCTTGCCACAGGGCTAGACCATTAGGCCTCTCCTAATGGCCTTAACAACATATGAAAACTTAAAGCTATTTAATTCCATTAGGTACCTTAATTTTGGAACAATTGCAACAACATACCTGTCGGAAGAAGAAGTTTGACTTCGCAATTGTCGTGGACATCAATCTTATAACTATGCCACTCTTAATACTCAAAGGGACTTGGCTACCAACTCTGAGCCCTTGCTTAGACAATTGCCTCAACATTCTAAAACATCATGCAATACCATGTTATATTTATATGAAATCACCCCAAGTCATTGTCTCATTTATGTTTATATTATTATTATTACATTATTATTTATTTTAATTGTAACTTATTTTATTTTAATTATTTCAATTTTTTATTTATAAAAATGAAAGTGTACCTAATAATGTTTTTAATATGAAAGATAAAATATTTTTAGGAGTGTCCAGAAAAATCTCAATTATACTCAAATATCCAAGGATTTTGAAGTCATCGTCCGGCGTCAGCAATTTAGGTAATGGTAGATTCATGGGGAATGCAAATAAAGATAAAGATTATTATTATCATTACCTGAAATATGATGGTGAACAATTCAGCATTTAAACACAACTGTACAAGTGATGGTCGATTTCAAGTAGTTTTTTATCTTCTAACAAATAAGAAATTCATATAGGTGCTTATTTGTCGTTAGCGTATCTTATTAAAAGTATTTGTGATGTTCCATCACAATCATCGCATCATTATCAGAGTTGTTGAACTACTGCTGAACAACAACAAATTCATCAGTCTCATTTTCGTAACGACATTAAATTAACAGTATGAATAAGCAAGAATGAAATAAAATATTTATAATCATTCCAAAATAACAAAGATATACAAATTATGTGTCTATTTCTACGGAATATCTTCAAACAAAACGCAACATATATTGCATATATTTAATTATTTAAAATATAAACATTCATATCACAGTTGACAAGTGTCATTGACATTGACAAAATGAATGACACATACCTAGTAATAAATGAGGACCATTCTCCACAGACTCGTTAGACAAACTTGAACAGAGTACCTATAGTACAATATTTTTAATTTTTTTTAAATTTCATGCAGTATAACTAATTACAACTGTAATTTTTAAATTTATTATGAAATTAATTGAATACAGGTTCTAAATAATGTATAAAAATAAATACCCATTAATACTCATTTCCCTAGATGGAAATAATTTGCAAAAAAAAAACAAAATGTGATACTGTTACTAATCTGTCAAAAAAGTAAAAAATAAGGACAGAAAATTTTAAATACAAGAAAATGTAAATAATAAACATAGTAATGGTTTAGTGTCAGTTGAAATTTTAAATTATTAGTGTGAATATAGAATATGTTTTTAACGGAAAAATAAATGAGTAAATTGGTAGTGGTAAGTAATTAAATTTATACTATCAGAACCATGAGATACTTTAGTAGATATTCTCAACACAAATAATGAACAATATGAAATTGTTTTGTATTTCACAGACTGAGATTAGTAAACTGTTTCACTAAACTGAGTTATAATAAAATTAATTATAAACTTCTTGCTGCGCGCTTTTAGTCCCATGTATAAATTAATAGGTTTAGTACAGAGTGCTGAATAAAATACAAAATAATAATATTTTAAAATTACTTATTGTTCTGTGTTTTAAAATGTGCAATTGTTCTGTGAACCAGGCATCTAATCGCATCTATAATAGACTAGAGGTAAGGAGGACCAATTTACATAGGTGAAACTGAAAAAGTGGCAAGCTAAAAGCATTAGTGGTTCATAAATTGACCAGAATGGCGCTAGTGTAGCATTGGTGTTTGATATGATTGGTTGGTTTCATATCAAACCACCGTAAATAAAATGCCACTGCTACTAGCGCGCTACGCCCCAATTCTACTACAGCGCCGCCCAATTGAGCGTATACGACAGTCACTTTCTCATGTATAGACTTGGGCCACCTGAGGGCTTCCTTACCTCCATGCATCAAATAAATAAGAAACTGCAATGGAAAATATGTCAAATGTTCACCCTTTAAAATTAATTTTTACTTGCTCAAGTTATTGGTTTTATCTCTTTCAGATTTCGTTACTTTGTCTCTTTTACACTCATTATCCGACACATAACAACATCATTGACCTCCTTCTCCTTCCCTACCACTCACGAACACGTTTTATAGTGTATATCTGTGTGTGTGTTACTACTGCGTCTGTGCAATGTATTGATGTAAACATTCTCTTTTCTTGTCTCATTTTATTTCAGTGCGTTTACAAGAACGTTTCTATGAGATTCTTGTAAGAAACACAAATGAGAGAAAAATGTGAGAATCAGCTGATTCGTTCAAATTGCAGTGAATTTGTTAGTAAAGTGTGCTGCTGTAGATATTCCATTCGTCAATTACTGTAATTAGGATTTGAAGTGGCGAAAAATTCTTTGTTTACATAACAGTGTGACTGAGGACAGCTAGGGAACACATTAAAAACAAACTCATGTTTTTAAACGAAAGTATCTGATTGTGATAATCGTTGTGTCTTTCATAATTGTTTTTGGTAAGTAGATATGCTATGCCATTGCTATGCTATGCACCTATGGTTGCATTCTTTGTTTCTTTGTCAGTAATCTCGCTTAATAAAATATTATTTATTTATTTTCTTCCCAAATAGTTGCTGCATATTTGAAAAATTTACTTATTACTTAGTAAATTATTATCTTAAATATTATAGATGCAGATCTACCTAGGTATTAAATTAAATCTAGCTATAGACACTTAAGCGCTTATCACACTTTACAATTTGAAGGAATCCAATTTAGGAACCTAAGTAGTGAACTAGTGATCACACTACACTAAATTGATTTCTAAATCGAAGACATAGAATTTAAAATAGATAAAATCTAAATTGGATCCAATCTGTTCTAACTACGATTACACTTTCCAATCTCCTAAATTGGAATCCTTCAAATTGTAAAGTGTGATAACCGCTTTACCACGAAATTGTTATTTGAAAAATATAATCACTTATTTTAAACTTAGGCAAGTATATCGTTTACTTACTTAGAATATCTGTTTATACAAAGATATTAAGAAGGGTATCTATCTCTATTAACCATGACCCAATTAAACTTCCTGGATAATTAAAAAAAGTAACGCGCAAAATTACGCACATTACAACATGTAGCGAACATTGTGGCGTTCGTCTTCGTTCAGAAATAGAGTCGGTTGTCCTTGCAGGCGTTTCTATGCGAAATTAACACGCTTATGAAAGGAGAAACGAAAGTTAATTGATTTCATTAATTAACACAGATTAATGTTTCAAATTCTGCCCAAAAAGGGCAGAAATGGGCAGAAACTAGAAATCTTCTCACCTTGATGCCTAGGAAACATGGAAAAATATTGATGCTCCAATAAGTAGACCAGCTAAATCTAATAATAATTATAAAGCAAAATCGCTATATTTTTATTTAAGTTATTTAGCAAGTTGTACGCTAGTTTAGATTGCAAATATAATTATAATTTTATAAATATAAAAGACGATTTTTAACGTAAATACCTATTATGTTTTTTAATTAAAAAAACTTTGATGCACTTACTGGTTTTTCAATATTGAAGCACAATATCGTTCTCCCTACTTTGAAAAAAAAAGAAAGATAAAAGAAAAAAGAACGTCTCACGCTAAGCTAAGTATGCATGTGTCGTGATTCCTTGTCTATTTACGCGCATTTCTTTTTAATTTAAAATTATTTAACTAAATAGTAAAATATATATATATACCTAGTTACTTTAAACTTATAATGATTACGAAGTCACTTTTGGCAACAAATACTTAATCGCAACAAAAACTAAATACCTACTTACATAATAACATATTGTAAGTGAAGGCTTAGGTCTCATATTATTTATATAGGCACAATAAGTCTATAAATCACTGGATGCAATACTCAGATAACATAACTAATGTGTTGTTGTCTGACATCATCAAAAAGAATAAACTAATATATATATATATATAAGTATATGAACAAGTTAGGTTAAGTGTAGGTACCTAGTAACTATTTTATTAGTCTTTGAAGTCACTTATACGTGTCCAATCAATCCTTTGTTTTATTCCTTTTATCTTCTTTAATAATTACGTCACATCTTATATTCAGAAAAGGTAAATTGTAACTTATTTTTAAATTTCACAAAAGTGGATATAAAAGGCCTCTTAGATGTTTAGGCGTCTAGATTTTTTTTACTTAAAACGTATTTATAACTAACTAGGTATACTTATTACTTAAATATTAAATTTGTGTGAAGGTGTACTGTAGGTGGAAAATTTGAGGTTTATTAGTGAGTAAAGTAAAAAAAAATCAAGTAAACCATCAGCCTGTCTATCTTTTTTTAAAAAAAAAATAACAGACCAATCCAGGAAAGGGTCAAATAGAATGGTTTCTCTTACACGATTGCACATACTTAAGGCTTATCCTTCCAAAAAATTAAATTTTTGCAACATTTTGTAACAGTATTATTCATTATATATACGCCTTTTCTTCAGCGAAAAAAATATATGTTTATCTACAAGATATGAGGAATGATTTGTTGGGATTAAAAATTTTATTTTATTGAAATTAATTCAGGAAAAAAATTCTAAACTCACCCCTTTTATTTTCAGTTATAACAATCTCACTTCTACAATATTTATCAAAAGATTATGAAATTTTGTACACTTATGAAGATAACAATGTAGCATGATTTGTTGAAAGCGCTTTTTGAAAATTCGTAAAATTGAATTTTATATAATGTTTTTATCAAAAATATTTCCCCACTTACTCAGCGCTAGCCCGTTCTCGTCCATAAAATCAGTGCGGGGCGAGTCGTGATGCTAGACGGACCTGTGCCGCGTTGCGCTTCATCAAATTATTAATTTTTATGTAATAAACAAAGAATAAACATTTTAGTGGCAGAACAGACAGTGCATGATAGTGTATATAATACTTTAATAGATTTTCTTTTTTGTCTTTTTAATTAAATCTTTAAAAAACTAAATATAAATTATGTTGTAATATAATATTCAATTTATTAATAATCTGAAATATTCAATTTGAATATTCAATTAATAATTCATCTGTATATATACTTGTTATCTAAATTTAATAAAGATAGGAAGTAAGCAAAGGAGGCAAAAGCGTAATATATCAAAAATAAACCAAACGAGGAAGGAAAGTATTCATGAATTTTAATTAATTAAATTAATTAATATTAATAATTATTAATTAATACATATAAATTAATAAGCCTAATAAATAAATAATAAAGCCACTATAAAGCCGGATTCCCACTCACGTATCTAGTGACTCATCGAATTGTTCTCCTAGAAGGAGCGGTGGGGGGTTTCCCTATTGTAGGTGGTCGCGTAGGGGACGCCCCCGTGACCTCCAGAAAAATCCGATATCCTCGGTACACCGTTCTGGTAAAAAGTTGGTGAGCGGTTCTCGGAAACTATGAGGGATAGAAGGGTGGCGTTTGCAGAAGGTCATAGAGGGTGATCGGTAGTCACCAAGGAAAGTGTCATCCGGTCTACCGGGGCACCAAAAAAAAAGCCCCCTCCTTGGACCCCCCCGACCATAACTCGGAAACGGCGCGTCACAGCCATGTCGTGTTTGGGCTCATCGGGAACGTCTCGACGAGATAAAAAAATTGACGCCCCCCTCGGACCCCCCCGACCGTAACTCGGAAACGGCGCGTCACAGCCGGGTCGTGTTTGGGTTCATCGGGGACGTCTCGACAAGATAAAAAATTTGACGCCCCCCTCGGACCCCCCCGGCCGAAACTCGGAAACGGCGCGTCACAGCCGGATCGTATTTGGGCTCATCGGGGACGTCTCGACGAGATAAAAAATTTGACCTTACCATGGTCAACGGTTACAAATAGACCCCCCATGTTAGGTATCATTTGAAAGGATGAGGGTAATCTATCAACACCATCCTCCCAGCCCCCCTCCGCTCCCCCCTTACTCCCCCCCTCCTTTAAAATTACACAATTAATAATAATAAGACCCAAAACCAAACCAAAACAATTAGACATGGCAAAAGACAAGACAAAACGAAAACAAAATGAAAACGTGAATAAATTTTCTACAAGCATTTGTTTTTTTTTTTTTTAATTCTATTGACATGAATTTTAAAAATTATAAAAAGGGCTTATGATAGCTTTTAGAAAAATCAAGCGCTGAATCAAAAATATGGGGAAAATAATAAATGTTAAGTGTGCCTTTTACAGTTCAATATACCCTAAAAAGCCCCACAGAGTTTCCATTTAATCCACTCAGCCGCTTTTGTGTCCCACTCGATAGATTTTTTAAAAAAATTGAAGAAGCAAGATTCTCGCTCTAAAAAGTTCGTAATCTTTATCAAAATGAAAAAAAAAAAAACACTTTTTGTCTCAATTTATTGTCACTTCACTCACTTGGTGAATTTGAAAAAAAATATCAAAATTAAAAAAAAATTATTACCGCCGGCATTAGCGTTACCCAAACAAAACGTACCACGCGAAGTTTGCACGGTTGGTGCAAAAACTCAATTGTTTTTACTAAAAATTAAAAAATTTGTTAGTTTTGATAAAAACTTTTGTTTGGCTCTTTTACCATATATTTTATATTCGTATAAAGAAATATACATACATCTATACATATAAATAAAATTGGATTGTCTGTTTGTAATATTGAAATAACCGTTTTTTACTACATGCATATGAATATATATACGTACATACACCATATATGAGTACATACACCAAAATAAACCAACCACATAACCAAACCAAATTTTTGTCTGTCTTGGTATCCGTTTGTTCCGGCTAATCTCTGAAATGGCTGAACCGATTTTGACGGGACTTTTATTGGCAGGTAGCTGATTTAATAAGGAGTAACTTAGGCTACGTTTATTTTAGAAAAAATCCAAAATAACATCCAAAATAACATTTTTTACAATTTTTGTGTGTCTGGCTGTTTGTTTGTTCCGGCTAATCTCTGAAATAGCTAGACCGATTTTGACGGGACTTTTATTGGCAGGTAGCTGATGTAATAAGGAGTAACTTAGGCTACGTTTATTTTAGAAAAAATACACCCCGGGCCAAGCCGGGAGCGCGCCGCTATACACTCTAAAAACATAACCCTCGTTGTGGCGCAGACGGGTAAAAATTTTTACTAGGTAACATAATTTACTACCTAAATAACAAAACACGCTTCATTGTTACTGAATTATCCCTCTACATTGTAAATAATTATAAATTTGTAGTATGTATTTGCAGTAAAGTAGGCTCAGTCGACTATGTCGTGCCTTTGTCGTCTAGTCTCCATACTACTCTTTGCCATCTCTGTGCGGTCGATCTCTTGTAGAGGGTGGCGCGGGGAAATCAGCCTAATAATTCAAGGCCAAATCGGCGTTATACACCTTAAAATTGTATTGACATAAAATATTGACAAATGAAAACTGTCATGAAAATGAAAACACTCATTCTGATGACATAAACAAAGGCACGCTCCACGTGTATACATCCTACCTAGTTATATAGGTACCTACATAGTTGTCCATTTGTCACGTCCATTTATTCTACATCACTTAACCGTGACCTTGCAAAGTGGTGACCTTGTACAAACAACCTGTTTTTACAGACAGAAATAATTCAATTAGCAAAATAGACGCAGAAATTAAAATCCTGTCACAATGGTCGGCAGTGAAGTTGCCTGGCAGGCGATGCTCGCGTTTTGCGAGCACGTCATGTCGCGAAGCGTGCGGCAACGGGAAGAGGCTCTCCTCTCCCAGCCTATCCCCCAGAAGAGGCTGTGTCCTCCGGGACCTGGCCGTCTAGGGGGTAGTCTAAGGGGACACACTAGGGGGGACATATTTATACGTTTTGTCGAGCGTAGAATTTATTATTATTTTTTAGATAATCCCTTGGAAACAGTACTTGTTTTCTAGATGAAAGGTATCCTATCTCTTTTTCTGTATCCCTGACATTGGTGACATGGTGTTGGTGTATGCAAAGTTTCATGATGATCCGTTGAGTAGTTAATTAAGGCTTGAAAAAGGTAAACAGATAGACAAAAGAATTTTTCTCATTTATAATGTTAATATAGATGGATATATTGAAAGTAGGTACTATTTATGATAATCATATTTATTGTCTTCTAATTCTAAGCAACAATTATTTCTTATCTCACTGTGTTCTTATATCCTTTGATAAAAACTGTATTGCGTTGTTATTGTTTTAATACGTTTGATTTTCCTAATTTAAATTTAAAAATCCCTTGTAAACATACATAGAATAGGTAAGTAAATACTTATTTATACTTACTTTAATGCTTAATTCTAGTGATGTAGGTATATCAATCGGTATCTGTGACCTTGTCTGCTGTTGTATGACTAAATTTATCTTATCGAAGTAAAACATCATTTAGAAACTATTTTGGAGTTATTATAAACATACAAACAAAAGCATCCGGGTTTATTGAAATTGCGCACATATCTATAATACTGCGCAATTGTAATCTCGTATTATAGGTAGAATTTACTTACAAATAGTTTTTTTTTTTTTATTACTTCTCGCTTCTAAGTCAACGAAGGACACGCCAATAACATCGCTGTTGAAGTTCACATTTGATATCGTATCACATTTATTTATTTTTCACTAGCTGGTATTTTTCACTAGTAGCGACGCAAAAAAAAAACAAATTATTATTAGTATAAATTACTAACTAGGTATATTAGAATTCAATAACATGTACAATGATTAATAAGAATGAATTAATATCATCAGAAAAAATATTATAATTGGGATTTAGTAATTGAAATATTTATACCTATATAATCTATACCATAAATGATAGTTATCTCTTATTTAATACAGTTTAAAATTACTTTGAATCATAATAATAAAATGAGTCAAGGCGTTCGAGGTCCCACCGATGCAATTACCCAAAGTGTTTGGTAGAAGGTAGGCGAGACGTTCGCTGCCCTCATGTCGACGAGACAGGGTGTGACGACCTCCCTTGATATATTATTTTAAAGTAGATAATATTACAAACAATTCAATTGTTTTTCTTCAACAGTTTGCCACTAATAACTTTTTGTTTGCGCATCATTTACTGAAGCCAATGATTTCTAACATATAGTTCAATGACTGAAGCAAACAAAGTCGGTAAAACTCTCGTTCATCTTCTAGTATCTATTAAAAGATCTATTGAACCGTTTTTTGTTATTTATTATGATACAAAATTTTAAATTTCAATCCTTTAAGTAAAAATTCTTTTAGCCAAATGTAGTCGTATTATGTAATTCTAGATTATGAAATGGTTGTCTTTTATTTTTAGTCTTTATATCCTTGTCTTTATATATTACGTCGCGACCCGACGACTATAACCACCCAACATAATGTAGACTTTGAGCCTGTCTACTTTTAACCTTCTACCATGAAAAACACATTTATTTATTTTTAAAAAAATTAACATTGCGTGTATATTATTGCGTGTGTGCTATAATGTCAAATCGTAAAAAAAAACTGTTTTGGAAATTACAGTTTTTGTTCACTGACATGGAATGTCTATTATGCATGGTGTGATGATATTCACGGCAGTGACTGATGAGTTTGCATAACGATGGATATGATGTGTTGCTCAATAAACGCGCGGTCGAACATTTGCAATAATACACGCGCTGTTTCAAATCTAGAACGGGATGTTACTCGTATGTGTCATTCGGATTTTATTTAATGCAGCCCATTACTAACTGGCCACTTGTGTGTGGTCATGGTACGTAGAGGCAAGCTAATATAGCTGTATACATAATCGCTGAAAATGTAGTTACAGCTCCACTGCAGATTACGATATGAAACCGTTGCTTCATTTGTAAAGATTTTGCAAACAAATAACAATTCTCTTTGCAACGTATAATTGTCGTAATGTCTGTGATACCTCAAATTAAAGTGCATCTATTATTTTTTTACTATATAAATGGGTAAAATAACAAACTTTTCAGGTTAATCGCACAAACCATAAGTCCGAGGTTCTCAAAGTGTCTATTTTTGGCTCGTAGAGGCATGGTGTGGTGACCCCCTAACTTTGAATTCATTTAAATCTATATAAATAAAATCAGAGTGTCTGTCTGTGATTTGCGAAAAACTGCCTCAAACTAAGCTTAGAGAGTCATTCGCATGCTGTTAAAACGTAAATAACTTTTTTTAGAATTTTTGTCTGTCTGTCTGTCTGTCTGTCCGGGGTAATCTCAGAAACGGCTGAAGCGATTTCGATGAAACTTTGCAGACATGAAGAGGGGGTCGTCAGGAGTAACATAGGTTACTTTTTGTTTATGTAAATTGCGGTACATACACCAAAATAACATTTTTTACAATTTTTGTCTGTCTGTCTGTTTGTTCCGGCTAATCTCTGAAATAGCTAGACCGATTTTGACGGGACTTTCATTGGCAGGTAGCTGATGTAATAAGGAGTAACTTAGGCTACGTTTATTTTAGAAAAAATACACCCCGGACGAAGCCGGGAGCGGGCCGCTAAATGTATTGCTAAGCGCAAAACTCGAGAACGGGTGGACCGATTTTAATTCTGTCTTCACTCATGGACAGAGGGATAATCAGGGAAGGTTTTTACGTTAAAAAAAATGCACCTCGGGCGAAGCGGGAGCGGACCGCTAGTTTAAAATATGATTTTAAAATTCATCAAGTTCAAATGTGTTTTAATTGTTTTAACACAGTGCTGCTTCATTTTGATAGTAGTGAAAAGCTTTAACATTGTATAGGTACTAGCTGTGTCCCATGGTTTCATCCGCCTCGGCTTCCTATGTGTCATAGCGTGATGATAAATAGCCTAACCTTCCTCGAGAATTCCTCGGCTATCAAAATATGTACAGTTTTTTTTTAATCCGACTGATAGTTCCAAAGTTTGACACGTTTAACCGAACAAACAAAACTGTTCAGCATTTTTATATTAGTATAGATTTATTTCGTAGATCTAAATCTCTATAATTTATCTCAAAAATGTTTACTTCGTATATAATTTCAAATATCTGAATTTCAATTTTTATAAATGTTAAGCTGAGAAAATTCATTATCGTGGACCTCAATTTGCATGTCATACATCCCTATATTAGAAAGGTCGCAAATTAAAATCGTTATCTGGATTATCTGAAGATCTAAGTATTTGACAACTTTGCAAACCCATTTTAACATTGACTCAATTCTGGAGTTTAATACTAAAATAGTTCTTTTAACTACGAACATTGTAGATGAACATGCACGAATATTTATTTTTTAACCTATCTATTCAAAAACCTATGTAGTTAGTTATGTCTTGCACAACTGGTATTTTGAAATGTTGCCCTTTAACATTCTTAGGCACAGAGGAATATGAAAAGGCGCATGTAATAACTCATATGATTTAATTGAGTTTTGAAAGTGAAGGCAAAGTCAATACTCTATGTATAAAGTTGATTAATAGGTAGATACAAAACCCCATCCTATCTAATCTAAGCAAAAGTGAATTTGTATGTTTAGTACGCTTTCACGCCTTAACTACTCAACCGATTAATCATCAATTTTTGCATACACGTTTTCAGGGATTTGGAAAAGGAAAAAGGTACCTTTTATCCAGGAAAAATATCAAAATATCAAAGAATATAAAGAAGGGATAAAAAAAAATTCCTCACATGACATTAATTAAATGCTAATGCATGAAAATTATTTAAAAATCAATACTATAATATCTAAGCAAAAAATGGGTGTAGCTTTATTATTATAAAAACTTAATACATACAATAAACACGTCGAACATGAAGGTCAGTACAATCTATGCAGCTAATGGTAAGATAAGTATCTCTAATGAACTAACATTCATTGTACTTACTTGAAGCTAAAGCTATTTCATTGTTGCAATCTTCCGTTACACAAACCTATATGTATTTATTTACTCGTAAATACCCCGCGACTTCTTCCGCATCCGTTTTTTTTTTAACCCTATGTATGTCTTTTTTTTTTCTATGTATCCCTGACAACGTGTATGCAAAATTAAATGATGATCAATTGAGTAGTTAAGGCCTGAAAGCGCAACAAACAAACAAACTCACCACTTGCAGTCGTAATGTTAGTCAGAATCAATATGATTATTAATAATATAGTTAGTATATTATTAATATTATCAATAAGAATATTATTAATATTATAATAATTATTAATAATATTAATATTATTCAGTCAGAAAAAGCTGCAACTGAAAAAGAATGCGAGATTTCATGAATGTCGTCATCCGCTGTTGTTTACAAATGTATGTCGGCTTTTTTTGACGTTTTTATTAATTTAAACTTTTATTTTATTTAAAAAAATCGAGACATATATACAAAGAATTAATCAAATTGCAAATGAATTATGCTATAACGAATGATTTGAGGTATTTTCCTAAAGCATTTCATACCAATACCCTATTGTTCTGTGATCACTTAAAACCAACCTTGGGTGTAGTCACGACATGACCTTAAAACAATTCGAACACTTGAAATTGGGTAACACCCCTTCTAATACGGTTCCTGTCGACACGACAGCTGGCTTCAATTGCTTAATTCAATTTGGCGTAGTAGTTGCCAACGAAATATATTTGATCATCATTTCGGCTAATTTCTGCTTTAACAAAAACAAAAATACTGTTCTGCAACTGCAACTGTTTCTGCAACTGAAAAAGAATGCGAAACATTCAAATGCGGATTTGAAGATTTTTGTAAAAGAAATCAATAAAAGATGGTTTTATATTACGCGTTATGTCGTAAAGTAAATTACTGATTCTTATCGATATCGATAGACCTATAGGTTAATGCAATCGTTTTGTCACGCATCCGCATGAACGGCTCATTGATTAGTTATGATGTGCATTAATAATTTTTTTTCGAAGTTGTTTGTTGTTTATTAATGTTTTTATCCGTTTATAACTTGTTAGTCACTGTTACTATCACTTGAGTACTTAATAAATATCAAACAATATTCGATCTCTGACGATAACGATAAGAAAAAGCAATTTTAATTTTGTACGTAGTTTAAACTGTCAAAATGGTGAGGTAAAATCATAAAATTAAATATGAGCTTTTTATTATTTAATGTTTATTGATAATTTGATATTATAAAAAAAAGTAATGTTAAGTGGAGTATTTTTTTGAAAATATCGTTCGATTGAAAACCTCAGTTTACTAAGTGTCCAGTTTAGATAATAATAATATAAATCCGTTATATCGTGATCCCTGCTGTATAGTCTAATTATGTAGAATAATAATAATAACAATGTATGAAACATGCAAGCTATAGTTTGCAGTATCAAGGTTAACTTTCGCGTAGCCTTGATCTTTGACATAAACTCGCAATGTAAAAACCAGTTTAAAAAGTTGATATTCGGGAAGACAAATTTGCCTTTGTTATGGTTTCATTGAACTTTCCTTAATTTTTTATTTTTTCACTCTAGAATTCGTCCAAGGGGAAGTATCCATTTTGACCCGTGCAGTTAAATTCATACATATACATTTTGATTCGATAGTTTGTAGTATAATAATTCGTTTATAGAGCCGTGCTTGGCTCTCTTGTAGGAAGTTTCTGCCTCAATAACACTTTCACAAATTGAGTTTACTTTCGTTGGTGTGATGATCAGCAGACTTATCATGTCTGCTGATCAAATAAAGCTAGTTAGTGTTCTGTTGTCACTTACCTTTATGATGTATTTCCTGCGCCACTCGTTAACTATATACAAGTCCTAACTTAACCATAACCTATAACTGGTAACTATAACTAGCTTTGTTACCTATAACTGGGATGGAGGTGTTTGGAAAACCTTACAAATATTTGCGAGTCTGACCGATAGGTTTGAAGATGACAATAAAACATACATAACATGAGAGCTATGGTTATGTAAATGTCAGTGGTTTTTGTTTCATCAAAATCGATGCAGTATTTCCAAAGTTATTAGCGCCGAAAGTGGCGGTCGTTATTTAAATTTTCAAGTACGCGCGCGCCAAGCGGATGACGTCACACATCGATAGGAGCACAGAACTGACGAAGTAGGTACGTCGTGCCTCGCGCGCGCGACTTCTCGCTCTGTCGATTTGTGACGTCATCAACGCTCGCGAGTCAGTTTGAAAAATGTGGGCGGCGCGCTAACTTTGAACGCTTATAACTCTGTCATTTTTTAAGATATCAATGAAATAAAAACACTGTAGTAATATTCTAGTGACCAGTATTCTGGTGATATGTTTAACAAAACTCATTGGTCAGACTCATTGTTTGTGATAAAATAAGTTGGCCAAAATTAAAATTACAAACTATTGTGTTAAAACAGTACGTTACAAGACCTTTAGATTATCTATCATGAAACACCGAATCGTGTAATTACTTGTTTAGTGTTTTAAAAGTATATATTAAATAAGAATTTTAATTGCTTCAGGTTCTTATCAAAAAATCAAGATGCCATCTCTTCTAGAAGCTCTGGAACGCAAATATGGTGCGAAAGGCGAAGTGAATCCTCCCATTGATGATATGCCAGTCGCTATTTTTGTGCCTAAGCGATCACCAAGACTCAGTGTGCCAACACTCCTGGTGCTAAATGACTGCGACATAGATTGCGCTGGGGATGCTTGTGCGTTAGCCGATAAATGTGCCGACGTTGTTGAACTCGATCTGGCTAACAATAAATTAAGTGAATGGAATGAGGTAAGAATTCAAATGAGACGAATCATATCTTCTATAAACGTCTCTGTAACTACAATTCGCTAATTGAAATAGTCAGTAAATTCTTAATAGTATAGTTTAATTTTTACTAGTGGCAGGCACACTGCGTTTCGTAATCATGATTTGAGTCGTCTGGCTCTTACAGAAAACCAATGCGAAATTACAGCATGTTTATGTGCTGTTGTGTTTTAATGAGTGGGTTAAGGGATGCCAGAGCCAATTAAGAAAAACTAGAAGTTTTTCATAATTACATATAGCGAAATATTTGTACAATGAATTTCTTTGACGTGAAATTAGTCATCACGTTGACACACATGTTTATTTATAGGTGTTCGCGATATTGGAACAAACGCCTCGAGTGCGGTTTCTGAACCTAAGTTTTAATCGCCTATCGGCACAGATTCTAGCAGCGCAGTCCCTGAACCCAAAATGGGATAGTCTAAGTCATCTCGTCTTAAATTCAACTTACGTGGGTTGGTCTGGAGTCCATGCCTTACTCAGAGCTCTGCCAGCTCTCGAAGAGTTGCATTTGAGCCTCAATGAGTATTCGTATATAAATTTAAATGGACAAGATTTAGATGAAAAGGACCGTTGCGAAGCCTGCGCCCGACTTAATTTTCCAGACTCTGCGGAACCAGTGCACGAACAATTGAAAAAGATACACTTCTCCGGAAACCCAATAAGCAGTTGGCGAGAAATATCTAAACTAGGTTATGCTTTCCCAAACTTGGAAACACTGTTAGTTAATGACTGTCCTATAACAACACTCGAGCCCGATCCGTGCGAGAAATGTGGAGATAATAATGGAAATAAAAAGAGTCACGACGCCTTCCGGTAAGTAAACTCGTTGGTGTCATGAGAAACTTTTTATTGAACCTCAAGTATCCACACCAGAAGACCTACTCACTGTCTCTGGTTGAAAATTTTAATTTAACTACACTTCTTTTAAAAAATTATCTACTTTGAGACCCGCGTGGTCCAAGCGCTTCGTCCGAGCAATATGATCAAGATTGATCAATTTCTCAATAACAAAAATGTATTTGGCATGTAAACTAAATTTCCTTTAGTTTTTTGACTGGCTTTGAAACATTTTTTTTTTCAATACAAGATTTAGTTTTGTTTTTAAAGGTGAAATAAAATAAATTTTAGTCTACAATGTCGTTTGTTATATTATTATACTAAATAAATAAAATTGTGAATATATTTGACGAGTATTTGTTACTTCTCTTGCTGAACAATGTCTGACTTTCTGACTTACTTCTCTTCTTTTTTTGTGAAATGCTTCACTTCACCCTTTCGCTATCCTATATTCAGTAAATTAAATTTTTAATTAAATCAAAGCCTGTGTTGTGCGTGATTGAAATCAGATTTTTTAAGTCAATTTAAAATCTTCAAAATGTTTTCAAAATATTATTTTGATAAGAATGCATTCAATCCGTCTTGAAAATGTAACTTTATTGCCTTTATTCACATTTCCATTGATGTTTCAGATATCTCCGGTTTTTAAATCTGAATAACACCGGCCTAGCCACGTGGGACGAAGTAGATCGACTCGCACAATTTCCTTCTTTAAAGAGTTTAAGAGTACAGGTAAGTGAACAATAACTTGCAAATTGAACAAATTCTTTATTGAAAAATTATAGGCGAGGCCAATGTCCTGCAGTTGTCGTTCTACGGCTAAGATGACGAAGGTTGCAGTCATCATATATTTTTGCATACACGTTTTCAGGGCCCCTTTTTATACCCGTAAAATTCATTCAGAAAAAAAAAATGCAGTTTTCGAAGGATCGTCAAAAAAAATCAACGCCTGACAAATGCCGGGACGCGTCGGTTTAGTTTAGTTAAATCTTATTTTGGTTAACTGTACTTTAAACTTTTTAAGTTTTCGGGACAAACCGGGAATCTAATATTGTTATGGGACAAACGAGGAAATTTTTAGAATGTGGAACAAAATATCGAGACAAACGAGGCATAAATCTCATAAAATCATCATGGTGACCTATATCAATTAAGTTTGCCAACGCCAATTCACGACAACCAAATTCATCAGTGTTCGTTAGCTAATTATAGATGATCCAGTAGCCATGTATTTTGGTATGAACGTTTGTACTTCGCATTTCAACGACGCAATGTCCCTCGGGAGCTCTGTAATGCGGGTGAAGGTCTGCCAGATTTAGCCACATTTGAACTTGCGCAACAAAATGTTGCCTCGATCCACCCGGTATGCGTTGAGTAGTTACCTCGTCCAATATTGTTTGGTTGCTATCTAATTTTAAATTGATTGATATCTGCGTTCCTTAATTAACATTTTTTACTCTCTTATTAATATAAAAATGTTTGAGTAATACAGTATTACGAAAAATGTATATCAAGCCGACCACAAGGTCTATGTTGGGTTGTAGGTCCTACCACTAGCTACCACTAGCTGTTGCACGCAACTTCGTCCGCGTAATTTTATAAAATATAGCCTATGTTACTCGCTGATAATGTAGCTTTCTACATGTGAAAGATTTTTTCAAATCGGCCCAGTAGTTTATGAGTTTACTCATTACAAACAAAAATATAAAAATAGAAATCTGTTCTCTATTATATGTATTAGTATAGATAGATCTACTCGTAGGTCTGGGTTAGGAAATTTTGGGTCAAATTTTTGAGTATTTTTTTATTTATTTTTTAATTATATTCTATTAGTAGACCTGTTCTCTTCTAGATACATTGGCAACCACAAATCCATAGCAAATCTATGACTCAAGTTTTCTTTAGACATAATTGTATAATCAAAAGTCTGTTATGTTTGGTTTTCCATTGAACATGAATAAACTATTTACGCGTTTTGAAATGATAACTACTCTTTTATCTTTTTGCTGTTTTGAATTTTATTGAACTGATTCAGTTTTAAATTCTGAACAGAATCGTTAACCTTGCATTGACTTTTATTACAATTTCATTAACACCACACAATTTTATTTAATTTATAACACTTCCTAACTGTTTTTATAATATTATTTAAACTCGTGCATAATATTAGTTTTTATGATTCATTGCCATCTTATAGGCATTTACTCGATGCTTCCTCCAAATAGGGAAAGTAAAACTTAAAGTTAGAGTGCCTCACGTGCCTGACTTACTTTTATGTAATACATATTTGTTTAAATAATCTTCATTATTTTTATTAGCATCTTCTGTAGAGCACTTGCCTAACTTATATACTTATATATTTTGTGTAAATAATATTTTTCTTATTTTTTCATAATTTGTTCTAAAAATTAATGCTAAGTAATCCTACTGTAGTCGGTAGCGCAATTGTATTGCAGCAGTCGCCTCTATAACACAAGCAACGCCACGTTGCTTGTGTTATAGTATAGAGGCGACGGTAGCCACCTACCATCAAGTGGACCGTCAGCCCGTCCGTCGACTTTAATATAAAAAGAAAATAATAATTAATTATATATTCGCCTCACACACATATAATTATTTCTTGTTTAAACAAATTTTTTTTGTTATTAAATTTATTTTTATAATTAGCTCTAAAGTCCCAATTTATTGCTTTTTCTTCTCTCTACTGTAGTTCATCCCTACAATGTCAAGTTTATAAGTAATTGAATTGAATTGTTATCTATTGTTTCTCTTTCTTGCGTTATTCGAATCATGTCAGAGACCAAGGTCAAGGTGAGACTCGTATTCTGGTGTTTGGCCTTCGGAGCATTTCGTGCGTCTTTATATTATCTTCTCGTAAATATAAAATTAATGTGCGCTCAAGGATACTGTTTAATGAATTACCTATGGGTATAAAACAGGCAAAATCTTTCCGAGAATTTAGAAGCAAGCTGTCGAAGCATAATTATGTTAAGTGTTTGAATGACAATAAAATATACATCGATGATTTTATCTCACAAACATTCACTACCAAAAACGTTTCACTACGATTTGAGAGGGTGGCCCACTTAAGTTGTTCCGTGGGGTGGCCAATGAATATTTTTGAGGGTTTTCTTAATTTCAAAAAAAATTATTCATACAAAAATAAAATGAATAGGTATTATGAAGTAATGTTATTTTAATTAGGTACCTAATAATAGGGGTTAAAGTATGAAATTGCCGTTTTATTGTAATAGGTACTTCGAATTGACATAGAACCTTCATGGTTTGAGATTTTTGAGTGAAACTTTTTTCATACGG
Organism: Synanthedon andrenaeformis; assembly: GCA_936446665.2. Taxonomy (NCBI): domain Eukaryota; kingdom Metazoa; phylum Arthropoda; class Insecta; order Lepidoptera; family Sesiidae; genus Synanthedon; species Synanthedon andrenaeformis. The sequence goes on along the minus strand of OW387788.2, from coordinate 3,113,696 downwards.
TACCTATGTAGTTCTTCTTTTAAAAAATGTGCAACATTCGATTATCAACTTTCAGTTGTTTTTTTTATTCAGCTTAGACAATAAAGATGGATACTTCGAAAATTCGTGTGATTTTTGAATACGAGTTCCGACGCGGAACTAACGCGGCAGAAACAGCTCGCAATATTAATGTTGCGTTTGGAGAGGGGACTGCTAATGAACGCACTGTGCGATTTTGGTTTAAACGCTTTCGTGATGGAAACTTCGATTTGAAGAACGAACCACGTGGAAGACCGCCCACACAGGTGAATAACAATGATTTGAAAGAGATGGTGGAAGCCGATCCGAGCCAAACTACCCAGGAATTAGCGGCATGGTTTAACGTTACCTTACCAACAATATTGACTCATTTGCGTCAAATCAATAAAATAAAAAAATATGAAAAATGGGTGCCTCATGATTTGACTGATCTGCAGAAAGAAACGCGTGTTAAAACTTGCGTTGCCTTGTTGAATCGATACAGAAATGAAGGAATATTGGATCGAATTGTGACATGTGATGAAAAATGGATTCTTTACGATAATCGTAAGCGGAAAATGCAATGGCTGACCCCAGGTCAAACGCCGCAACAGTGTCCTAAAGCAAAGCTTACCAATAAAAAGGTAATGGTAACTGTTTGGTGGTCTCAGCGTGGTGTTATTCACTATAGCTTTCTCCGATCTGGTCAAGCAATAACGGCAGATGTCTACTGCGCCGAACTCCGAACAATGATAGCGAAACTAGCAGTGAAACAGCCCCGACTTATGAATCGATCTTCACCATTATTGCTCCATGATAACGCGAGACCTCATGCAGCACGAGAAACCGTTTTAACTCTACAGGAACTGCAATTAGAAACCATTCGTCACCCTCCGTATTCGCCAGACCTTGCTCCAACGGACTACCATTTTTTTCGTGATTTGGACAATTTTCTGCGTGATAAAAAGTTTTCTTCTCAGGAGGCAGTGCAAAATGCTTTCACACAGTTTGTCGAATCTAGATCACCAGAGTTCTATCGCAAAGGCATAAATGAGCTTCCTATTAGATGGCAGCAATGTATAGATAATAATGGTAATTATTTTGATTAAATAAATATGTTAAATTAAAAAAAAAACGAATTTTTATTTTTCAGTACAAATCGGCAATTTCATACTTTAACCCCTAATACTAATTTTCACAAAAATTATAATATCTTTGACCCGACTAAAATTTAATTCTGAAACTAGGTATACATCGAATAAGTATCTCTGCTGTTAGTACCTTTTCTCATTATTTATGTAATTATTTCTTACGTTACACTGTTTTTCGCAGTCCGAAACTTAGCAGCACTTGTGCTTTTGTGTTTCGGTGCGTGAGTAAAGAATGCCAGTGTCCCAATTTAGCTGTGATCAGGCGGTAGCACATTGTAATTGGCATCGCTCCCATGTCCTCGTAATAGGTACCTACCCAGCAACCATCAAGCGGGTCGTCAACCTGCCTGCGATCAATTATTTAACATAGAAAAGTAATACCTAGTATTTTTAACAACAATTTATGCACTCAGTAAACCACGTCCAGACCGCACGATGTCACTCGTTGAACGTGAAAGTGTTTTGTCATGTTACGCGAAGTTTCATAGACTATATACGATACATTAGGGAAATTACTATTGATATAGCTATGATGTCACAGACATTAATGTAAAGTGAAGTAATATGCATATCTTTATGGCTTAAATACTTAACTAACTACAAGATCTCACAATCAAAGTAGAAATTTCGGATAAACGAAGGCATAAACAAATTTTGAGTTTTTATATTATATAAAAGTGGCTCAGGTTCAGAATGTCCAAAGTGTCAGAATGTCAATTTATCTAAAATGACCAGTCTATCGTCTCATGTCGTCTCAGAATGTCCAGTGTCTCAAAATGTCTAGTCTCAGAATGTCCAGTGTCTCAAAATGTCTAGTATCTCAGAATGTCTATTGTCCCAAAATGTCTAGTTTCTCAAAATGTTTTCAGAATTACAAGTTTCACAAAATAAAATAGTCTGCCGAAATTAGTTTAAATAATTATTATTTAGTGTTACTTCTTTTTTTCCTTCCTTACAATTTAATAAATTTTGTTTATTAAATATATTTTTCAAGGTCGAGTCACCGAAATGGCATTGTTTTAAATGCACTCGACTCGCGTCTCTTGCATTATTTTGTTTGCTAACCACATTCTTACTCAACTCCTTAATTATCTCGTTGATGACGTCGCTCGACTCGTGGAAATGTTTTTAATTTAGTGTGTAAGATTTTAGGCACTAATACAGCAAATATTATACTAGCGACCTCCCCGACTTCGCACTGAGATGCTTTTTTTTTTTTAAAAAAAACCCTACTAGCGGATGGTTGGGATATAAAATAAAACCTATGTTTTTTTAGACTTAGTAATTTTGGTTGTGCATCAACGCACAGTCAAAATCTTGACTATCAGTCAAGATAAACGATTATAAATGTTATTATTAATGTTATGATTCCCGATGGTTGTTGAGAATTAAATTATAACTTATTAACTTAAATAAATTATTATTTTATAATTTTACTAGCGGGGCCCGCCCGCGGCTTCGCAAGGATCAAATTATATATAAAAACCTTCCTATCCTAGTGTGAAAACATTAGTGAAAACCGCATTAAAATCCGTTGCGTAGTTTAAAAGATCTAAGCGTACATACATACCGAGGGACAGACGGCGGGAAACGACTTTATTTTATTCTATGTAAAAGATATTGCAAGCTACCATGATATCAGCTTCTAAATCAATGCTAGGTCACTGATTGTTCTCAAAATCTCAGTTCATTTGCCTTCCACATACTGCGTCGTCGAATTGAAAAATTACCTACAAACAATAAACGACCGTTCGTGATTCATATCAAGCCAACGGTCGGTCAACCGATTCCATTGAATCCTTCCCACGCTATATGCGAATTATATTATACATACCTGATGAATATTATTGCAATAAATTAGTGCAATATTTAGTAGAAAGTTAAGGCTTCTCAAAAACTTTTTTAGTTACCTACTATACATTCTTAAAACTTTAGAATAAATTAAATATCGTATATGTATATATAGATCCGGTTAGAAGCCAGCGATATAATGTAATCGTTATAGCACTGATACGACTTAGGTTAATTTAATAATTAGATTAGATACCTAAGTAGTCGCAGGACACACTGCGTTTCGCAGTCATTTGGGCAGTCCGTCTGGCTACAGTAACCACCTCTTACAAAATATCACCGTGAAGCATAATGTGTTTCGGTGAGTGAGTAAAGGCTGCTACAGCCGCCGAAATGCCACAAAACCATGCAGAAATAAGGCGAACTACAAAGAGAATTTCATTGACCGACACGTTTGGTCTAGTGGTTAGTAACCTAGCTATTAACCAAACGGTCGCGGGTTCGAATCCCGCTAGGGGCAAATGTTTATGTGTTAACATTTACCTTTGTACCTGAGTCATGGATGTTTGTATTTATAATATGTATGTATTTACAAAAAAAAAGTAATGTATGTATTATATCAACTGTCTGGTATCCATAATACAAGCATTAAGTTGCTTAGTGTGGAACTAGATGGTGCTGTGTAGAATGTGTGAAGATATATTATTATATTATTATATTATTATATTATATATTTATATTATATTTAGAGCCCTAACCTGCATAACCGCTGAAGGCCGTCATTTTGAAAATATTATTTAAATAAATGCTCTTCTTTTTGTTGATAAATATGTAATTATTTTAAAGTAACACTGTTTTTATATATTACTAAACTATCACAGCAAATGAAAAGATGTTTATTTTGAAACAAGGAATGGGAAAATATGTTAAAACAAATAAAATATCACAAAAATAGCGCAGCATGTCAGACATCTCTAGTAAATTTAAAGAAATAACAATTTAAAAAAAACCAAAGCTGATAAAGCTTATTTTATGTAAATATTCAAACATCGCTCGCCGGTCACTTCTCCCCGGGACACGTATCATATATTTTTATTTTCGAAACTCGATCAGTTTTATTGTAGACATTGATCAATTCTCACTCTATGTATATTTTTTTCATAGCTGTCCCAAATATACCCAGAGTTGGACCTATTTAAGAATTTGCCGTAAATTCAAATTTCATGGTCCGAGCGATATTAATATTAATATTAACATTACGGACAAAAATCTAGCCCGTTTTCTTGTGCCTTGAAGACGATGGTTTCTTTGCTTTGCTGAAAATAATAATGCGGTACTACAGCCAAATCCATGAGTTTAAATTGGTACTTACCTAAGACATTTTCAAGGTTGTGACGCTAGGGAAACTGGTTTGAGCAAGCTTGTAAAGCGTTGACTGACAGTGTGACGTCGTTTGTGTTTAGAGACCTTTTGAAGTAGAGAGTGGTTTTCTCGCTATATGCATCAAGTTAAACACACATTCATTTACGGCGGAAACAAAGGTGGCATTATTTTCATCTTTAAACAGTTTTTATTTTTTGTGTTTTACTATTTTCAATAAACCATATTTAAACTTGTCTAGTAATAAATATATTAGCGCTCATACATAATTATCTTAACGTTCTCTTTATTACTGTAAACAGTAGTTTGTACATGGTCTACGTGAGCTCGTGCAGTTTCTATATTATTTAAACGTGTATCATTAATATAACACTTAAGATTATTATCTAAAAGTGGAGGTATTTTTGATTTAAAATGTCATTGTATTTTTGGTTAATTAAGAACCCGCCCCGGGCTTTGCACGGACGCAATTTCTTTTTTACAAATTATGCTTGTTTATCGTTCTTTCCATTAGTGAAAGACGTATTGAAAGTCCTTTGGGTGATTGAGATAAAGTTATTGGAGAAAAACAGACAGATATCTATATAGATATAAGATGTACAGATACATTTTACATTTATTAAACTCTTACATTAATGGTAAAAAGGTTTGTTATATTGATAAGGCGTAAAAGTGGAAGATGTGACCTAAATCTAGAATCTTCAACGTTCAATTACGTCATGTCTTGCTAGCTTATGTATACTCTAGGCGTCATGTACTTAACTGTAATACTTACTAACCATTGATTGAAACGATTGAAACACAGAAATCGCATCACTTGTCTTTTATCTTGACTTGTTTCCCTCTGTTACAAATAATTTATATTTTCCTCAACCATTCTAATGTTACCTGTCATACAATAACGGCAAGCAAATGTAAAATAATTTTTACGTATTGCAAATTATATGACCAAAAACTGAGTCTTTATTATAAACAATAGATAACATTTAGCATGCCTAGTGCATATATTAGTTGTAGTTGTTGTAACACGCGACTTCGCCCGCGTAACTTTATAAAATATAGCCTATGTTACTCGCTGATAATGTAGCTTTCTACAGGTGAAAGAATCGGCCCAGTAGTTTTTGAGTTTATTCATTACAAATATACAAAATTGTTCTCTATATATATATATTAATAATATTATTAGTATAATAATATTATATATATTAATAATATTACTAGTATAGACAATTTTAGCAATGTATAAAGGTTTTACTCAGAACAGGGGACACAGTTCCAACGAAAACTGGATCGCTAAACAATATGACTAGAAAGTTCGCCTGTGGTCTATATGGACGACGCATCTACTTATTGTTAGCGGTGAACAGCAAACACGCAATGTGCAAATCCTTTGTCTATTGCCTTTATGCTCTATGCACACTGTTGAATTCCCTGTTAGTTTGCTGATTTAATTTGAAAATATTATTTAATACCTAGTGGCAGGGTAGCCCGTCTGGATATCCATTTTCATTACATTTTTTAAAATTAATTATAAATTAGTGTAAATGTGGCTTTCATTTCACATACATTTAAGAAATATTATACTTATCTTTACAAAAATACCTTTCACTAAATAATACAAATCTCAGAGTATGACGCTTTAATGTAAAAAAGGTCTAAAAACCTTCAGGTCTAAATTACAATATGATAATATATTGACATTTAAATTACAACTTAATATTGCGTATTATAAATAAGTAAAAATGTAACTAAGTATTTAAGTATATGTTATAGGTAATTATTCAAATTCAAATTCATTTATTTGCAGGCCACTGGACCCATATTATACAGTTTTAAGTTATTATATATATATATAATAAAAGCAAATTGTTTATAATACTAACAGTAATAAGATATAATACAAGATGAAAGAAAAGAAAAAATAATAATAATAAGTAATAATAATAATAAGTGCCTAAAAACTAAAAACTACCACCAACATGTCTATCACAACAATGTCGGATATATAAACAGCTAGTCTAGCTTATCAGCAATCATTGATATAACTTTGTTAGAGCTGTCCCGCACCCGCCTAACAAGTTATTATTATTATTATTGACTGTTCTCTTATATTGATTATTTAACTCTTATATTTGTTGTCAAGGTAAATTTAAATTTATAATGACGATTATAAGAGTTTCTTGTAGGAACCTAATTGATGAATAAATATTTTGATTTGATTTGATTTAACAATGTGAACAGAGCATTATACAGTGTCTTCCGTCGTCGTGACCTGCGAATCTATATTTATAGGTCAAATGGCCTCCAGCTTTGTAATGCCTTGGTTCTATAGTCGTAGTAATAGGATTAGTTAGTTATGTCTAGGCTAAAATTTATATTCAGTTTCAAAATGTAATGTGTAATACTAATGACAGTTTTAATAAGCTATTGTCTAAATCTATAAATCTATATTGTCCTTAAGTTTAGACAGATGTATTTAAATAGGAAGAAATCGACTTTCATTAAACAATTTTGATTTAAGTTATTTGATAATGTTTTTATAATACATGTTGATATCAACTCATTTATAGGTTTTAAAAGTACTTAATTAGTTTTTATCTGATTGAATAAATAGCTAATTAAAAAGAAACCTAAATTATAAAACTTTTATAACTGACACTATATTATCATAAACGGTTTGCATTAGCTATGATGCAGAATTGTGATGATATCATACAATACAATCTCATATTTATTCTTCTTTCAACTAACACATTTAAAGAATTAAAAAAATATATTTTTCACACATATTCACTTTTCAGGCACCAATCAAATAGACTATAATATAAAACCCAGACGTCTAATGAATGATATAGAGAATTTATATACCTAAGCTATTTTTTTTAGTTTTATATTAATTGCTTAAAAATCACACCAAATGGTAAGGGTCGCAAATTAAAGAGGTGATATGCTATTACTATGGGAATCTCGAATCAGTTTGACAGGTGAAATCCCCCCGTTTTAAAAGTTTGTTTCCATAGTTCGCCTTACCAGGCATCGAACCCATCTTATTACCAGGAACATGTTCATAGTAATTAAATATACGTTTAATAAATGAATCAAAGACGAATATTAATTTTACTTCGTATTTAACTCGAAAATTCACATAGATAATAAACAAAACCTTCCAACCTTGCTTTCCTAGTAGTCTTATCACATTGAAGTTGTAAACAAAACTCGTAAAGTAGGTAAGTAAGTATATATCTAATTTACCTTTGAATTTACCATTGTCATCTGCGAGTGGACCTTAAAAACATAACTTCCTTAACAATAAGCAATAACTGAGTTTCCTCGAGTTTTTATCGCAAATCACACAGAATATTGCCACACACCTAATTGATCACAAAAGGAAAAATATCACCAAGGTCTCGAGCCTCTATGGCCCAATTTATATAAAAATCGTTGATTTCACGCGAAAATTTTGCTTTTGATGATGACAGACAAATAAATGAAAAAAAGATATAGAATTATTTTGTCTTTACCTATGATATATAAATATCTTTTTTATATATAACAATGTTAAGTTGGTTTGTGTACGTTTGAAAAACTCGAGAATGGTATAACGGTTTTAATTCGGTTTTCACATATGTAAAGAGGGATAAACGAGGAGGGTTTGTGTATATAAAAATGCATCCCGGGCAAAGCCAGGAGCTGTCTCTATCTAGTGTATATTATTATTATTATTATTATTATTAACTCTTTATTTGCACCAAAAACACACATATAAAAAAAGATAATAGAAAAAAAAGAAAGAAATGACAATTAAAGGTACAAAAGGTATATGTAGATTCTATTTAGATACATTTCTGTTTTTGTACAGTCGTGAGCCACCTTTTTTTATATATATTTTTTTATATATTTTTTTTACTATAGTACTTTTTTTAAATTCCCTATGCGTGTTAAACCTAAAAACTTACTTAAAAAGTAAATTTTAAATTGTAACTGCGTTCGGTCATTGTTTTTTTTTTTTTTTTATAATAAATTACCTCCACATCGATTTTGACATGTGAAATCGATATTTGTAATCAACGATTCGGAACGGGGCTGTTACCGAATGGAACGGAAACAAAGTGTGTAGGTACTCGAATATGTATTAATTCATATTAGTATTTTTTTAAAATTCAGTAATATAGTTTATCTACACTAATATAACAAAACTGGAGAGTTTGTTTATTTGTTTGGTTGAACACTTTAAACTGAAACTGCCAGTCGGATTTAAAAAGTTCGTTTTGCATTTGATAGCCCAAATCTGACGTAGGTTATGGGCTACCGAGAAATACTAAGAAGAACCAACCAAGAATGTGCATTGTGCTACGCCTTTATTAATTTAAATTAAATTTGTATTTAATTTTAAAGTGAAAGAGCACACTGCGTCCGCAGTCATAAATTAGGTAACCTCACAAAGGATCATCACTGTGAAGTAACAGCGCATGCGCTGATGTGTTTCGTTCAATCTCATTGCTTTCATGCAGATGATTTTATTCTATCAAGATCACTAATTGTTACAAGTGACTTTGCTTGTGTTTTTCGATGGTAGCCACCATCAAGTTTAGTGTACTGTCATTTATTATATTGCCGGACATTACCTATGTTCATAGAGAAATAACTAAGTACTACTGGTTAAGTAATTATTTATCTATGCTATGTTTAAAAAAAAAGAGTTCTCATATTGGACTTCGAATTGGCTAGTAAAAGAAAAGGAAATCATTTCATTAAAATAAAAAGAATAGTATCGAAAGTTGTTTACCTGGAATGTTGTAAGGAAATTGAATATACATAGGATTCAATTCCTATAGGGATAAAGCATGCGACAATATAACAGCCAAGCAACAGCGTAGGGCTCGTGAGTGAGTTCCGCCTTCCGTTTTTAGGCAAAACCACCTTGCAAGGTGAACGCACGAGACTCGCCCTCGCTTAACGAACAAAGACGATCAATCTTTAGATTGTTTTGTTAAATTGTTATCTATTTATATACGAATTACTTAACACATTTAAATGCTTACATTACATTTTACATAGATAGATATGACCCATTTTTTTAATCGCAAAAATAAACTTGCAGGAGTTGAAGTATAGTGTGAAAAACTATTAAACTATGATGGTTTATTAAAGCTTGACAAAAAAGCCATTCGAATACTAATATAGGTACACAGACGAAATTAATTTTATTGATAATTTTACTAACATGGTTTTTTTATAACAACATAATTGAAACATAAGGGTATTGTAAACAATACCTAATACATATAAAATATATGCCCAAGTGTTAATAAATAATATAATTGTTTGTGTACAATACACTCGCGAGGACTCACTCTCCACAAATGGAAACTTGATTTTCGCAGAACCTTGAGACATAAAAAAAACGGTTATATTTCATTTATGATAACGGGTTTTTATAACTTATCCGAATGATTGGTTGACCCAAGTTTCGATGAGTACATTGTGAAATTAAATTAGACAAAGGTCCTAATACCTACATATTTTTTGAGCGTATCGATCTTACACTAAGTTCGATGTCTATCCATATTATAGGTATCCTTCGACTATCCGAATTATGAGAATGTTAGAATTAATGAGGATTTGTGTGGTAACGCTTTCAGGCCTTACCCAATCAACCGATCAAATTCAATTTTTTATTACACAAAAGTAACTCAATACTTTACTAAAACTAGACCAATTATCCTAGTATAGGTATGTTCGGTATAGATAGATATACCTTGTTAGTGTCTACTTTATAAATGTACTATTTTTGCTCGAGACTTCGTCCGCGTTCCTAGGGAACAGTAATTATGTCCTTTTCTGTATACAAAAATTCATGATGATCGTTTGATAGTTTCGGCATGAGATTGTAAGAAGCAAACTTTCGCATTTATAATATTAGTTACGATTATTTGTTTTCATTTTATTTATGTATTGTCTTAATTTTCGTAGTGAGCTCAGTTGCTTCTATAACTACAAAATTATTACTTTACCTAGTGATGTAATTATATGATGTTATTTTAATTTGGATCAGATATATCGTATAAAGAGCAAAGATTTGTATTTTTGTTTGTAATGAATAAACTGTTAAACTACTGGACCTATTTTAAAAATTCTTTCACATATAGAAAGCTACATTATCAGCGAGTAACATTAAGGCAATATTTTATAAAGTTACGTGGACGAAGTCACGTGCAAGGGCTATATTGTATATAAAAATATCAATAGCACACGTGATGACTATAAAATGTTTACAATTGAAACTTCACTTCGCCTTAAATATGAATGTGAGATGTGGGTAGTGCGCATTCGATTGATGGCAGTGAATGTTGAACTTTCCAGGGCTGGCCACTATGGGAGCGGGTAGAGTCAACAGAGCACGAGCGAAGACTCCTGCTAGTGGCGAGGCTGCCTCATGTGAGGACGCTCAACGGCGGAGGCACAGTTCCCGCCGAGGAGCGGGATGCCGCCGAAAGGGCCTTCATCAGATATTATATGGAGAAACCTGAATCTGACAGGCCCGATAGGTGAGCACGGTTTTTTAATTATTAACAACATACACATTTTATAAGCAGGGTTAAGGTACATACCGCTTTAGTAATTGGTAAGATTTACTTACATACATACCTATGTTTTTAAAATTCATGAAATTTTAATTTATTTTCATAATATTTATATATAGATAGTCATACACTTTGGTGATCGAGGTGTGTGTCTATAAGTCAAAATATATTGCGTAGGATGAGTGTTATGGCATTCGACATTATTTCCCACTGGAAAATTGTGGAAATTGGAAAATTTTGGATACTGGAAAACTGGGAGGCCTCATAATTTCAGACTGCAGAACGGAATGTCATCAAGGCAGTTTTAATAATTATTTTTAAAAACTGGACACCAATCATGTTTTATTAGTTGTTATACTTAGGTAGTTGTTACAAAATAAATACCTAATTGGGCCGATTGTATAACTTGCACACTATCATTTGATCTAAACATCATGTGTAATCATCTCTCTTTTCAATCAAAACGCAACTAAATGTGCAAATTGAGATTTAATATATGCGCATATTTTAATAGAGGACTCGTGTGAAGGTCTAATCCATAAGGACAGCGTGGGTGGGACAGCGTGAAGCAAACTTATGGATTAGACTTATGGATCTAATCCATAAGTTTGCTTCTGCATACTATGTGACGACCTAAATGGCTAAATTGTTATGCTAATGTATTGAGAATCATTCCGAAACGTCACTATAGGCGATAATTTGGAACAAATTACAACATCTTTTCTCAATTAATTTTAATGTCCTGGTTCACTCACTCCTACAATAGAATAGAAACACAAGAATATGATATTGTATGATAAAGTTTTATTAGTCTATAATCTTAATATTTATTTTGTCACAATTATTATTTCACACACGTTACATTAAATATTATAAGATAACTTGATAATACATAGTTAAATTTAAATTAAATAAAGGTTTTGTATGCCACTAATGGTAGGTCATATAGTTCAAAATGTTAATTGTAATATTATCACCTATATGTAGGTACATAATGATCAACAAATAAATTATAATCTATTCAATACACGTAATTAACTTCTTTAATATTTATTCAAGTTAGTTTACAGTAAGAGTAATAATTTATCTATAGAAAGAGGCCCGGTGTAAATGAGCTATTACATTTATGGGACGAGTACGCTTCGAGTCTTTTATTTCAAATGGATAATTTACTGGACAAAGTTTGATCCACACAAATGTTCAAAAGGAGGCGGCCAACCAAATTACATTTTCTATCGCAAAGCAATATGAGCTCTTTGTTGAATGCAATAAAACTTGTTTTCAGATATTGGGAGTTGGTGAACGTGCATGGAAAACTGGATCCACTCGTGTCTGTGGACCTTCGGCCCGAGAAGAGAGTACAGATCACCTTCACCTGCGGAGACGTCAGCGAAGTGCGAACGATCGATGTCTATAGGTAATAATATCATCCTTTGGACCTTTAACTATTACTTTTTTTTATTAATATTTTTTTTTATCTAAAGGTCGACTGACAGGCAAACCTATTATTCGCTCGATAGTTGGTGGCTACAGTCGCCTATTATCACAAACAACCTTATTAGGAATAGGATAAAAATGATAGGTAGGGAAACGACACCTTATATCCCTTACTGATTTACGGAAACAAGATGTCCAGTATTTGCAAAACGCAAATATACACACGTCAAAATTGTCACACGTAATGCGATTACGTATGCATTACGTTCTATTTTTTTGAATATTTTAGTATATCTGAAGTTTCACAGATACTGCGCCATCTACTACACAATATTATTTAAATAAAGAACAATGTTGTTCTTTCGGCGTGTTCGAATTGTGAAAATTTGATTTTTATAATCGTTTCCATGGAGACTAGAGGTAAGGAGGACCAACTTACGTGGGTGTTAAACTGAAAAAGTGGCAAGCATTCCACAATTTATGAATAGTGGTTCATAAATTGACCAGAATGGCGCTAGTGTAGCATTGGTGTTTGATATGATTGGTTGGTTTCGTAGTTCCTGAACCCACCGTAAATAAAATGCTACTAGAGCGCCACGCCCCAATTCTACTACAGCGCCGCCTAATTGAGCGTATTCGAGGGACACTTTCTCATGTATAGAGTTGGGCCTCCTTGCCTCTAGTCTTCATGAATCGTTCGTAAGGAGTAAACTCCAGTCGTGTGTCGGAGTTGACACACACAATTTTTTTTGTTCAGAACGGTCTCCGACTTGAAGTCACGCCTAGAGAGGATGGCGGGATTCCCGGCCTCCAAAATGAGATTATTCTACGTTGACCAAGAACTCAGAGACACGCAGGTGATATACTAATTTTAACTTATTTTAAGGTTCTTTTTACATAAAGCAACCGCTCATCAACAGCATCAAAGAAATGTTACTTTTTTGTAATAATATTGTACTTTATTTCACAATAATACCTATATAATATTATCATTACTAACGTTTTCATTTTTCCTGCAAAACTTGTATTTAAATTTACCCATTTATTTTTACGTATTATTTTTTGTGTTGTAAGTAGAAGGCAATTAATTAGCTTAGAAGTATTTTATTTATCTAAAACTAGCTGTTGCACGCGACTTCGTCCGTGTAACTTTTTAAAATATAGCCTATTGTACTCACTGACAATGTAGTTTTCTATACTTATGTTAAAAATCGGTATAGTAGTTTTTGAGTTTGTTTATTACAAGCAAAAATACAAACATACAAAAACACAAATCTTCTTTCTTTGTAATATTAGTATAGATATTTTCATTTAAAAAAAACCACTAAAATTTTTAACATAAATAAAAAACACTTGATATTGTTTGACGGTGCTGTCGCTAAATTTATTACTGATATTATAAAAAGATTATATTTGTATGTTTTATTGTATGTACCTATGTAGGAAGACTAGGAAGTAATCATCGAAACCATTCATCCGATTTAAAAAAAATCTATCACCAAAAATTTAAGTAGGAATATTAACTTATTATCTAAAAATAATAATCAAACGCTTAACAAAAGTGTAATGTCGGGTTTTATATTGCTTTATTACATATTTTTTCAGACGTCATATCTATTATTTTTCAACGCGGACGAAGTCGCGGGCACCAGCTAGTGCCCCGTAAAGTATAATTTCAAATGAGCACATAATAATATACACTAACTACTACACCGATTATACTATATTATATATTTTCTATTATCTACTTTTCAGGGTCCAGAAGAAATGAAGTTTCCATCGAAACAGCTGTACTCGTACAACATTAGATCGGGCGATGAAATCATAATTGAGTCAAAACTGAGGCATTCGGTTTCGGCCAACTCGACGACGTAACTCGTCACCAATACACGAATCAAGTTTGTTGCATTTCATTTAAAATATGATCATTTACCTAATTTGAAAAAATGTAACTAAAACTTACCTAAGTTATTTCACATTATATAATCGTGCAAAGAAAACTATTATATAGAGTAAGTTATATTTATCATTAAGAATTTAAATCAGGAGACGCCTAAATTAAGTATTATAATATTCTAAAAACTATTTAAAATATGATTTTCGCATTCTCCTCAAACATACAATTTAACTAAAGGATGATTCTATATACAATACAATGTACAGGAAAAATTACATAAGAATCACGTGACGCCATCTAGTGACATTCTTTATAATTTAAAAAAATATCACATACCTATTATGTTTAATGTTAAAATTAATTACTGCAAAAAAGGTCCTCATTTTCTTTAAATACCTGTAATTCCTTGATTAAGATACTATTAGATATTTAAATTAAAATTTATTTTAAAAAGAAGAAATGCAACTAACTTGATTACTACTTAAATCAAAGCCTATGTTACATCAAAGGCTATGGTCTAATAATGAACGCCAACGAGCGACGTTAATAATAGGATTGATATTAGATTTTCAGCAAGCGAACTGTTTGACTGTCAGACAATTGATATCATTTAAAAAATTAACCTAAAAAAAGAAATCATTTTGTGGAACATTTTTGGGTAGTAAGAGTAAGCACATTTTATGTTATGATTTTTATGTGTGTGATACTCGATGGCGTTCATAGAATATCAAACCTGCATGGACAGACATACTCGCACATAATTATGTGTATAATTTTACCCGTGCATATTATAATAAGCCTGCCTATCCTATCTATGACCGGAATTTTTCAGACCTACCTACCAGTTCAGTTGTATTAAATGGAGATGTTCTACTTAAAAAACCAGTTGTTATAAGCGATATTTTTTGTGCTACTAACAAATGAAATGTTTTCTTTTGTAAATTTGTATAATTTAGTCACATTACAAATAAGGGTAGTTTAAAAAATTATTGTTGAAAAAAAAATTTTTGACTACCCACCTATAAGTTTAATTATTTTTTGGTAATGATTACATACCAATTTTATTTTAAATATATGTGTACCTAACAAAATTACAATTAAACATTGTATAGCTTTAATGAAATTTTTAAAGTAAATTGCTTCTAATACTTATTGAGGACATGTTTCGATTTACATTGCGATTGAGCAACTGTGATAATAAATTAATAGTTTTAAAATGCTATAAAACGTTTCACTTACAATATGTATAATTTTTTTAAACAGTTAAGTAACTACATAGGTATGTAGTGAAATATTTTCTTATGAAAATTGTTCTGAAATTGCTTATAACAAAATACTACTGCCATTTTGTGAGTCAATGTCAAATTTAATTAATAAAAACGGTTACAATCACGGTGTATTTTTTGTAATATTATTGTTTTTTAAAACAAAATAGTTGTTTTGTTTTTACCTTATCAAATTTCAATAAAAAAATATTAAGCATAAAGTTGAATATATGACTATGGTTCTTGGGACTGCCAAAAAATTAATCATGTGATTATTGCACAAAAATTGCTCTTGAAGGTTTGTAATATTATTCTAAAATGCTGTTAGCTTATTTTTTAAACCAATTTATCCAACACGTTACTTTAAAATGATTTTTTATAAGAAATCATTAAATTTTAAAGAAATCAAAGGAAATAATTCATTTGTATCTCTTTGTTTATGGACCTGAAAGAGCAATTTAAAAATAGTGTAAACAAAATTGAGTTAATAACTGTTATTGCAACCACATTTTTAAAAAAATTAACGCCATTTATTTTGTATTAGTATTCGACCTAATGTATCGAAAAAAGGAAAAATAAATAACAAATGTATGACAATCGACATCTGGTTTTATTTACTATCACAGGTCTGTATGAAGTGTTTTCCCATAAATCGATAACATTTCATTTTGAACATTTTCCATAATATGATCGTACACTTTAAGCCAATCACTATTACTCAATTCAATAGTTCTTCTCTTCAAAAATCTTAGCAATATATCTAATTTATCGATGTTTTTATCAACAACTAATTCACACATATAAACAGTTATTAAGTCTATATCACATTGTAAAGGTGTTAAACCACTTTCTAACCAAGCTCGCAATAATTCACGAACTCTCTCCCAAGGAAGACCTAATAGACCGGACCGTTCTTCTGCTTTTTCTACTTTTTTATTGGGCACATTTTGTTTGCATAAAACTGGGTTAACAGTAGGTTCTCCCACAACAAATTTATCAAAAATGTTCCGAGGTGCAGGTAGTTTTGAATTTTTTGGAGGTCTACCTCTTCTCTTTCCTGGTGGGTTTATTGACCCTATTATAAGAGACTTCTTCATTGGCGATGGGTGTTTAGATTTTTTAGGTGTACTGGGTTTCATTTTAATAAATTTTCTTGGATTTATATTTGTGGTGGAGTTATTTTTTTCCAGCATAGAATTTTGAGTATCAGTTTTACATAAAAACTTAGTCAAAGTGCCTTTCTTTTGATCAACACGCGTTAACGATTCCAGTTTTGTAATTTGTATGCCAACACCTCTCATTTCTTTAGGGTCTATTTTCTGTTTTTTACAAAGTGAAATTACTTCCTTTGTTATAACATCTAAATTATTTGTAGCAATATTTAGAGTTGAAGATTTATTAATTACATTGCAGAAACCATGCCCCATAAACTTGGCTGTCTCTAATGGTGCTTCTTCGGCTCTAACCATCAATTTTAGAGTTACACATTTCCCTGAAACTTTTAATTGCTGCATTCTCGAATGCACTTCTGCTGACAACTCTTTTAAAAATTTAAAACATTGGTCGTCATTTTCAAAACGGATTCCATAATTGACTTCGGCAGAAACTGATTTCCGTACAGTGTAATATGTTAAAGGATTAGAATCACAACCTCGACATTGGTCAAACAGTTGTAAACCCATTTTATTCCCAAAGTGTTGTTGAAGTGCATTTAAGGGCACACTTTGCAAAGATCCACAGGTCTTGTGACCCAAAGATGCCAACTTATAAGATGTTTGGCTACCCACACCAGGCAGATCCTCAAGCTTGATATCATACATAAAATCTTCAACAATTTCGCCTGAAAGAAAAAATTGACCATCGGGTTTTGCTTTCTTGGTTGCTAGCCTTGCCTGCAACTTGTTGCCTCCAAAACCAGTTGAACATGGACATCCAGTTTTACTTTTAATTTCATCCCTTAAAATTGTAGCAAAATCTTGAACACTGATGTTTATTGCCTTTAAAAGTTCTGTGCAATCTACATACATTTCATCACACGAAACTGCCTCTATATCTAAAGTATATTTTGCCACTGTGTTATATAGTGTGTATGCAACTTCCTTGTATCCATCAAAATCATAAGGTATTGTTTCTAAATTTGGACATAATTTTAAAGCAGAACCCATAAACATTCCATTATGAATACCCTTAGCTCTAGCCTCATAAGAACAAGAGGCTATTTCACTCATAGAGCTAAATGTTTCATTTTCACCACTTATTTCATTTACTGAATTATTATCAGATGTCCTTCCTTGTTTAATAGCTTGTTTCTTTTTATATAAATTAAATTCGGTGTTTCTGTCAACACCTTCTCTTTTTGGAATACTTTGTCTTCCTTTTGAATGTGTGACGGCTACTGCTTTACCAACAAGGTGAGTTCGGTTACGCAAACCTACGGACACAAAGAAACAGTCCATATCTATATGCATAATTGTTTTGTCTCCATCAAAGGATATCTGCGACAAACTGTTGGAATTATTTAAATTCGGAATTTTTTTCTTAATCTCTTCTCGGGCATTAAATATAAAATTACTTTTTTCTCTAAGATCATTTATATGTTGTTTAAAACAGGCTCCAAGTTGGGATATATGGTGAAGTCTAGAGTTATTGTAAAATTCAGCAATAAAATTAGGATCTGCTGCAGTTTTAGTGCTATTTTCATTATTCTTATGGGATATTAAAGTTGCACTTTCACTGTCTATTTTAATTGTATCACATTTATTATCCCCTAATAAAGTTTTTAAAGAAGCATCTTTGGGAAAAGTATATTCATTTGGTTTAATATTAGTTTCATTTCCTTGTGAATCATTTATTGAAGGATCTATAGTCCCACTTTCAATTTTATTTTGTTGTACTACTTTAAAATTTAACTTTCCTTGTAATCTGGAATTTCCATAAAGCAAATAATTCCTAAAATCGAGTAAACTATTAGCATTTATACTCTCTGTAATCCATTCTGGTCTAACTACTTTAGATAAAGATTTTGCTTTCACTTTCGTATCTGGCAAATTGGAAGCTATGATATAATCCTCGTTCCTTTGATATGTGTGATAAATGCCCCCATGTAAAGCCATCAAAGTTTTAAGCTCATCTGCTGAAGGTATTGTGTAGCCATTTACATAAATACTTATCCCATTAAATATATTAGATACTTTATTTGCTTCATTATTAGCTTTTGTATTAAACTGTTCTTCTAGCTTCGATATCTTAGCTTGCATATAACCACCCCATGCCTCAAATCCATTATCAGGAAATGTTTCATTCCGCTTCCTCATTTTAACATTATTCAAATATTTGGAAATGTGTAGGTATATGAAATTTAGAGCAGTTTACTTTCTAAATTTTGGTTTTTATTTAAATGCAACTTTCAAAATGTCTGCTGTTTATATTATTTTCTATTACTATTACTTTTTTTCTATTACTGTTATTATTAGTAAACAAACAAGTCAAGCTCAAGCGTCACCTGACTCACCTGTCACAGATTAGATTAATGAGTATACACAGGTTCAGACGTTCAACTTCGTACTATCTAACTCAGGGATTCCCAAAGTGGTCGATATCGACCCCTTGGGGTCGATATCGGTTTCCTAGGGGTCGACATAAACGAAAAGTGATTTTGGGGGTCGACGAGGTCTAAAAATCGACCCCTATTATATTAACACAAGTTCTTATTTAAAACTTTCAAGATAGGTAAGTAGGTAGTTACTGTATTGTTTATGTTGTGTTACGTGTACTAAGAATAATTAATATTTTTGTAGGAAATAATGTTCCAGGAATGTAAAGTTTCAAGTTCGTACAAGATGAAAAACTCGGCAAGTCTATGTGGACAAGTTTGTGCAAGATTGAGTTGGAGCGTACGTCTTTCAGCGGCGTTTTGACTTGCTCTCTATTTGACGATAAAGTGCTTATCACACTATTCAATTTGAACGATTCCTATTTAGGAATCTAAGTAGTGAGCTCGTGATCACACTACGCTAAATTGATTTCTAAATCGAAGATATAGAGTTGAAAATGGATAAACTCTTAATTGAATCCAATCTGTTCTAACTGCGATCACACCTTCCGATTTCCTAAATTGGAATCGTTCAAATTGAATAGTGTGATAGCGGCTTTACGCGAATTAAGACGAACGAATTCATGATCAAGTCCAAACATGTTCCTGATATTTTACTATTTAACGAGCTTGCATTTAGGTTGAAAGTTCATTTGCGTTTTGAAATTCGTTGGAGCTTGAACGATAAAAACTCATATAGCTAAGTACTCATTTATTTCAAGAGATTACAAACTTATTACAAAGCTAAATTAAGTGAAGTAAAGTGACTGAAAAAGTGTTAAACACAACATACAACATATTTTAAATAGGTATGTATAATTGTATTTGTAAAAATTACTAACACTTAAGTCTTTGGTTTTCGTTCTTATTCTACCTAATTACCTAATACGAAGTTTCTATACCTAATTACCTACTGTAGTTACTTCCCAATATAGGTATCAAAGTTTATCAAAGAGTAAGTCAGTAATACTTAACAAAAATCCATTAACTGAGTGTGATAAAAATAAGATAGTGTGCAAATTTAACAGTTTATTATTGTTTTTTATTTAGGTTCCTTATTTTTTTGTTTGCAGAATTACTGAAAGTTTTATGATGGCGGACACGAAAAAAAAATGCAGACAATACAGTTTGGACTACTTGAAGTTCGGATTTATTGCATCTCCATCAAATCAACACTTCCCGATGTGTCTCATATGTGAAAAAGTATTTAGTAACGATGCCATGAAGCCTTCAAAAATGGATGACCACTTATCAAGAGTACATGCTAACAAAAAAAGTAAGCCCTTGTCATATTTTCAAGCACTGAAAGAAAAACTAGACAAAAGGCCATCCATAGGATCGATGTTTGCGTCATCATCTATTCGAGACAATGATGGTTTACGAGCGTCCTATAATATATCTTTACTAATAGCGAAGTCGGGGAAACCCCATACAATTGGAGAGCAGCTTATCTTACCAGCCATTGCGGAGGTCCTTAACAATGTATTGCACAAACCCGCACATGATATTTTAAAGAGAATACCTTTGAGCAACAACACCGTTCAGAGACGCATAGATGAGATGGGACGCGATGTGGAAAACATTTTATGCAAGTTCTTACAGACCCGCAGATTCTCTCTCCAGTTGGACGAGTCTACATTACCCGGCAATGAAGCTCTATTGTTAGGATATGTTCGATTTATCAAAGATGAAAATATGTGCCAAGAACTGATTTTTGCTGCATATTTAGAGACTGATACTAGAGGAGAATCGATTTTTCAGGCCGTGGAACATTTTTTTACTGATAAAGCTATTCCATGGAAGAATATTGTTTCTGTTGCGACTGATGGTGCACCGTCTATGGTTGGTCGTCATCGTGGCTTTATAGCTCACTTAAAGCGACAACTGCCTGATGTACTGGTTATTCACTGTGTGATTCACAGGCAGCATTTAGCAGCAAAAAAGCTGAGTCCTAGATTGCATAAGTCTTTACAATATGTAATAAATGCTATCAACAAGATTCGAAGCAATTCTTTGAACTCTCGGTTATTTGCTCAACTATGTGACGAAAACGACGAAGTCTTTACTCGGTTACTTCTGCACACTGAAGTTCGCTGGCTATCAAGAGGCTCTTGCTTAGAAAGATTTTCAGCCCTTTTTGAATCTGTGTTGGAGTTTTTACAAGAAAAAGATCCGAATTTGAAAGAAAATCTGAACAATTGTAAAACAGATATTTATTACTTGACTGATATCTTTGGAATGTTCAACAAAGTTAATTTGCAACTACAGGGTGATGATCTTAACTTGATTAAAACAAAATCAATAATATCGGCCTTCGTGGGTAAACTAGTTCTTTATAAACAAAATTTAGGCAGAAAAGAATATTCGCAGTTTCCGCATTTGTCAAAATTACCAAAAATGCTTCAAGATGATGACATTTTATTATATGTTACTCACTTGGACGCATTACACAAGGATTTTACGGAGAGGTTTGATGATCTTTTAAATTTACAAATTCCTCAATGGATAATAAATCCGTATAACACCACAGCCATAGAAGAAGCCAATGTGATAATGCAAGAAGAGTTGATTACCATCAGCACAGACGAAGAGCTTAAGCAAAAGTTCAACCAAGGCTATCAGAAGTTCTGGTTGCAACGCAAAATTGAAACACAGTATCCTACATTGTGGAACATTGCTGAAAAATACCTTATCGCTTTTCCATCATCATATCTAGTTGAAAAAAGCTTCAGTGTGGTAACAAACATTTTGACAAAACAAAGAAACCGTTTGAAAATCAACGAACGTGGAGATTTAAGGCTGCAACTCACTAATATTGAACCGGATGTAGCTAGATTGGTAGATAGTCACCAGGTTCATCCATCGCACTGAATGTTTTATTTTCTCTTTGCGAATTAATAGTTTTTAAAATATAATTTCCTACCAACTTAAGATGCTTTATGTATTAATTTGTAATAATTATAAATTAAACTTGATATTTACTGAATTGGATTGTCTTTTTATTTTGTTAAATTTTGACGAGAAAATGAAATCAACTTCACTCACTTAACCAAGTGCAAAGTTTTCTAATTGGCACCTTAGTACCTAGGTATTTTGTACCAATAGGAAAAAACTAAAGATAGACTAAGATAGATAGCTGCTTTAAGTTAGCGGACCATTATGAATAAGGGGGTTGGTCTTAAAAGTAGGTAATTTGACCATGGGGGTCTGAGGTAACAGTTCATTGTTGAAAAGGGGTCACTTGTCCAAAATAGTTTGGGGAACCCTGATCTAACTTGTATCTAACTATGACTATTATATTTGTATTGTACCTACCGGAAGAAGTACTGATTGAACTTTAATTAAATTTAGTTGTACTAAATTAAATCACATGTATTACACCTCTATTTTTTTATAATGTCCATGGATTTTGCTTAAACTTTCTATTTTACAAGTACACTAGAAAGTAATGACAATTACTAGATAAGAAATAAACTTTCTAAATAGGTAAGTTGATTAGGATATCCCTACAAGATTCATTATCGTTTGTCATTAAACTTAAGAAACAAACCCGTGACAATGATTATTAGTTAGTCTGTGGAGGCGCTGCTGCCAAGCAATATTTTATAGGCTTAAAGGTCTAGTTACCAGGCCATAGTGCTCAAAAAAAAATGTAATAGTACTCAATTTTAATCTGTCATTCAATTTAAATTCAACTTTCAAACGAACGACTAACTACAAACTAACCATTACCCCATTACAAAATAGAAAATATTCAACTAACGAACAACTGATTTCTAGATTTTAATAATTGTTATGAAATTGGTTGGTTTTGTTTTGATTTTGTCAATCAAACATATATTCAAGTTTATTGTGGGCTGCTCTTCAATCGAACCATCACGACCCAACTCGACCAGTAGTGTGTATTGTGATGAGTGATGATTACTTAGTAGTTATTTAGGATTTTATTATTTATCCAATCATAATAACTAGCTGGATGGTATTTAGTGATTCCAATTGCAAGCTTTGGACTAAACCACTTAAATGAAATAAATAATTAGTGCACATTATATAAACATAAATAATATATCAATGGCTCATTATGAAAACCAAGAATACCCAGTGCCTCAATTGGGATGGGTGGGCAACGCTTCTGCTAAAAACGTCTTATGCGTACTAGTTATTTCAACAGACGAAAACATTGTGGAGAAAATATGTGAAGCTCTCATGGATATGCATTCTAAAGAAAATTATAGTTGGAAGCTTCTACTGCTGCGTTCTGTCGATCTAAATCATATAATCGTACAGACTCACAAAACTGGCAAAGTTTCCATTGATTTCGTTATCTTTGGTTTGGACACGAGTACGCATACCAATTGTTTGGATTGGGCTAGAAGACAATTTGCACAACTTAATTCCGACTTGAAGATTCGACGTATAGTTTTCGTGAACACCTCTGGCTTACCACCGAACTGTTTGGCAGTTGATCCATTAGAACTTACAACTATGTGTTCAGATTTCAATGTGCAGTTGTTTAACAGTAATGTTAATAATAATAATGAAGCAATACATCTAGCAGAAAGATTATTGATACATATTGAATGTACAACGGGTGTTAATACTGGTATTCCAAATTTAAATGTATAGAATTTTTTTTTTATGGTCCCCTTGCTGTAGGGAAAATATTACGAAATGTTATTTGCCCTTCCAACCAATTAACAGGTTGGGGGTGGCATTAAGAAATTAAGCTCTGTTTAGTAATTTTAATTATTGAAGTACAAATAATAAAGAACTTGGAGATAATAATACTACTTGTTTGTATATCCACAGACTGTAAATTAAATTAACTTTACGCATTAACCCATTTGCTGCGGCGGACGCCAATCGGCGTTTTTTAATTTAATACGCCCATCGGCGTTTTTTTTTAATTGCTTATATCTTAGCAAAAACAAGTCACAAAAAATTATACTTGCAATATATGCACTTTTTTTTTTAAATACAGCAAGGTACTGCTCACCGTTTCCGAAATTTTAACTTTTTGAAAAAATGCGAATTCCTTCCAAGGTGCGGAAGACGCCTTACGGCGTTTTCCAGGATTTAACAACCTTTGATTAGTCCATGTAGTCACAAGAAAACATTTGTTCCAGAACAAATTTTAACGTGTTTGGAAACAAATAAATAAATTGGTATGAATTATCTACTCATTTTTATATAAATAGTAGACATATTTACAAAGTTGTAATTTTTACAAGTTAAAACTTGTCCGTTCTCTATAGCGTCCACTAATTGCATCAATTCTTTCAACAAAAGTTCATTTTCATACTAATTTTCAGGTTAACAAAGATGTCTATAAAAATAAAGTCTGTAAATAAATAGTTTATAAAATTATATTTATAGTATTATAAAATGGAAAAGGTTTGCTACCTCTGATATAAATTTATACTGATAATTTAGCCATCCTTATCATTTGAAACTAAAATATATGAGACTGTAGTTTAAAAGTAAAGAAATGTTATTTTATTAAAATAATTTACTTACCATTTTTCGCCATATTCTCCAAATTTTCACGTTCCAACTATTAAATAACAAAAAAGAGTTCTAAATGACGTTAATTTATTTTTCACATCAAAAACGTACAGGAACGTATCACACGTTTGGCGTACTGGTAGTTTTTCTCAGATTTTTAGCGTAAGAATGATCAATTTCTCTAAACAGTGCTGAAAACGCCGGTCGGCGTCTTATATTATCCTTATGAGGTGCGGAAGACGCCGATCGGCGTTCGAGATGAACGCCGTCCCGCACTTGGCTAATAAGCGTAATTTTTATCGCCGCAGCGAATGGGTTAATATATTTTTTTATAATGTGTAAATAAAAATAACAACTTAATCATGTTAACGTAAGAATTTTATTTCAATAAAAAAACATGATCAGTCGAATTTTAGTCAGTTATTTAAAAAATCTATTTACTTTGTTTGGACTTATATTGTTTAAAAAAAATTTCAAAAAAGCTGCTCTTTAGTCAAAATTTCACTGCACTTTAAACATTATAGACCAAATGGGACAGGGTATGTGATTTCAAAATAAACAATTTCTCATTTTTAAATGATTTATTATTTATTTTACTACAAAATAATAGGAAGATTTCTACAGTTACAGTTGTAGTCATATTTATATCATACATAAATAATCAAACAGTTACAGCAGTTCCCACATATTTAGAGTTACATACATATATTTAACTTTGCTAATGCTGAGAAAATCAAAGACTAAAACTAATGAAATACTGTTTGTGTATTATCATTATTAGAAATTATAAATAAGAAAAATCTTATCTAATTAAAAAAAATGTAAAAACAACAGCTCGTTTCGTCAACTACTTTTGAGAAATGCTTATAATTATTATCTAACTTAAATCGATAATTTGTTGAACCTAAATTAAAGTCACACTGGTGACTGTTTAAGAAATAAACGTATACAAAAAATTTATATTTAGGCAATATCACAACTAAACAACCTGTTCGAAAGCAGGCCAAATAAATTAATATTAATAAAATATACAAGTCATTTACCTTGTTGATAATATTTTATATGATTTTATCTGAATTAATAACATAAAAAAAATTATAGTTTTCATAAAGTGAATCATGAACAGCCGCCTCAATAGAATTTTAAAACTGTTTTATTTTATAGTTATTTTTTAATAACACAATAAAATTGACCCGCTATACTTCTTAGCAGGGGAGAAGTTTTATTATCCAAAATCCTTATGACTAAAATTAAAAAAAATGTGTTCTAGTTATTTTCATGTGAATAATTATGGTTTTCCTTATTGCAATATTGTGCTTTAGATAATGTCTTTTAAATTTGGACATTGTAGAGATTGCAGACCTAACTCAATTGTATAAGCACATACTAAGTGTGAATATTTGAAGGTCACTTCAAATTAAATATTCAACTTAAAAATTCTAGATGAAAAACTAATATTACACCTACTCACAAGTTTGTCCTATAAAAATAGTCAAAGTATTATGATTAATCTTAAGCAATGTATGTCTCGCAAGTCTTTTACAAATTAAATTTAATTATTTAAATTTAACACCCTTGGATTTTCTCTTAATAACAGACTTTGTCAGGAAGGAGTGTATTCAAATAAGAAAAGTATAATAGAAAATAAGAAAGTATATACTATATATTCATTTATACGAGTATTATAATGAAAAAAATAATTGAATATTTTGCTGTACTCCTTTCTTTTGCCTGTCATTAATTGTTATAATTATTTTCATATATACATACAAAAAATTAGACGTTTCGAACTTAACTTTTAATATTTTTCCCAAAAACAATAACAAAAAATTGTTTTGAAAAATAGTCAAGACATTAGCTATATTTCTTCAATGACAAAAAGTTTAGAAACAACAAAGATCCTGCATCGTTGATTAAGTAGAAATGGCCGCATAAAAGAAAACATTGAAATCTAAATTAGAAACTTGGAGTAAGATTATTAGTGAATTTTACAGATCCAGTACACCACACCCACTTTGTGTATATTATCATCAATACTAATAATAAATCTGTAGGGATCGGTCATGGAGTAAGTTACTTTGTTTTCAGAGATATCGTGTTTATAATAGGCTCTATACATGATACTGAAACTAAATTAACGATTTTTAGAATTTTTTTCTGTATGTATGTATGTATGTATGTTCCTCCATAACTCTGAAATGAATAAACTGATTTTCATGAAACTTGGTTGATAAACATTTGGACGTACGGGACACAGTATAGGCTACTTAATATTTTTCAACGCGGACGAAGTCGTGGGCACCAGCTAGTCCACAATATAAGGGGACGTTCAAGTATTACGTAACGCAATCGGGGGGTTTCTTGTAAAACGTAACGATGCTTTACAGGGGTGTGAGGGGAATCCCTAGAATATAGGGAGGGTTGCGCTACGTAATACTTGAATGCCCCCTAACTTATATACACAAATATTTGCAATGTGCATAAGACAACTAGACGTAGCGCCCTTATACTACCAAACACTGATTTAGGGTTGTCGCCCGAAACGGTAATTAAAAAAATATGTATCGGAATTAAATTAGAAAAAATAAACAAAATCGTAGGATAACAGTAGGCAATACCAGTGGAGTGAAGGTGCCCTGAAATATTGAAAATTTTAGCTTACTCAGCAGGAATCATTTGTTCTTTGTTAAAACCAAGTCAAGTAGATGAAGCCCCAGGCCGGCCCAGATAAGGCCAGAGTAAGATCCCAGGCTCGCTAGATATAACTTATTTTTCAAAGGACAAAATGTGGGGAATCGTGTAATGTTCCTGTGGACTTAGAACGTATATGTGTATCTGCTTCTTCCCTTGTTTTCTAAAGATTGATTTTTAAATGTTTTGTAAAATATTATTACAAAATAATATTCAACACTGCCAGACACTTCCCGTGTGACATTACTTCTATTAAGACTTCTAAAACGTACGGGACACAGGACTTAATATTTTTCAACGCGGACGAAATCGTCGGCACCAGCTAGTCTTTTATAAAATAAGTTATATCCGGCTGGCCTGGGACCTTGGACCATTTATGTGATCATTTGCAAACAAACACTCACCAAAACTACAATTATTATGTCTAAACTAAAATAATTTATCTATGGTATGACCATCAATATTGTGTCTTATGGACAACAGACTAATAATATTAAAACTGGTATCGAAATATATAATAAACACTTTTTTTTTTCTTTAAATATGGTTTTGCAAATTTTATATTTATATTACCATAACATTAAAAGTGGGAATACATTTAGTGTGCATAATTTGTAGTCGAAATTCTATGACCAATCATATTTTTTACACATAAGTTTTCTAACTACAGACATATAACACAACTTAACACTAATTTCCTGTACTGAGAGATATATTTTAAGCTGACATCTCTATTTGCTATGTAAATGACACCCGTAACAAATAAATACTTCCGTTTACAAATATATTAGTTTCATTTTCTCTTATTTGGGGTTATATAGTACATTAAGTTTTTGAAGAATATGTGAGACATTAATTGAATAAACAATTTAAAATGGTTTTGGAAGTAAAGTAGATAAAAGTTATTTGTATGTAAAAAGCTTTCAAATCGGGTTTACTGTATTTAGATTTTACATTTGTCATTGAGATTTTCTTATATACAACTTAGCAAGCAGACTGAACTTGACAGGTCTGGTCACACTTAACGATAATTGGCTACCGTCACCAATAAACACATGCAATGCCACAGAAACTCCGAGTGTGCTGCCAACCTCGAAAGTTTTCACAGTTTGTCATTATTTTAAAATCTATTGGATTTATGAAAAAAAAAAAAAAAAAGAAAACTTATTCAGTGTACTTAATACTAGGGCATGCACCCGGGTTTACCCGGTTCTCAAAAACCCGGGAAAACCCGGGTTTTTTGATGATCTTGAGAACCGGTTCTGAATAATATGAAACCCGGTTCTCCCGGTTCCGACCAAAATAATAAAATGTTAAGTATTATTTATATTTTGCTGCGTTATTTTAACAAATTTATTCTATCTGGCAACGTCGGACTCGCGTGCATCGCGAATTTTCGCGCCACGTCTCACGCGTGGCTCTGATTGGTTGTCTTGTCGCCAGGCGCGCGGCGAGTCGGCGCGAGGCCGGCCGGCCGGCCGCGTTTTGTCTCGGCGTGGATGTCACGGACGGTGCGCGTGCTTAGTGTTATTGTTTTAGATTTTTAATTTCGACGGGCGCGGGCGACGCAATTATATCCGAATACAACATACATCAATGTAAGGTAAGTTCATTAAATATACTCTTCTTAGTTGGCATAGTTGGAGATATTAATAGGATACACGGCTACTCACTTGTAATTTTGTACGGAACGGGGGTGTTTGACCTCAACGTTCATCGTTCGTTCTTGTTCATCGTTTAGTGATAAAATAGTTGGAGATAATCGTTAGTTATACCTACCAACTAGGGTTATGTTTGTTATTCTATTGTTTACATAAATATTGCATACAGAACTGAATAGGGTAGGTTTCGTTTCCGCAATTAAGTTTATTGCTTATGTTTATAATTTGAAGTGCAAACAATAGGTGATAATAACAATGTAGGTAAAAGAAAGTACTGATTTTGTTCAAAAGAAATATAAATGTCATTTTGCTTTTTAATATTAATTTCATTGCAGTAGTACGGTACCTACTACTGATTAAGGCGTGTGGTGCCGCCAACGATCTCGACGCTAGCGCCACTTCATGAAATAAATAATATCTCTTCATGCAAACAATAGATCAGAATTTCAAATGCCCACATTTTTGGTGTTATATTAAAGTTAAATTAGAACCTGCAAACTCGATTAAATATTCACTGTAACTAAAGT
Source organism: Synanthedon andrenaeformis (assembly GCA_936446665.2). Lineage (NCBI taxonomy): Eukaryota > Metazoa > Arthropoda > Insecta > Lepidoptera > Sesiidae > Synanthedon > Synanthedon andrenaeformis. Next base: position 3,084,218 of record OW387788.2, on the reverse strand, counting down.
TATTGCAATTAATACCAAAAGTGGCCATTTTTAGCACTTTCACCCATAACTTTAATTACAGCGAATATTAAATCGAGTTTGCAGGTTCTAATTTAACTTTAATATAATACCAAAAATGTAAGCATTTGAAATTCTGATCTATTGTTTGCATGAAGAGATATTATTTATTTCATGAAGTGGCGCTAGCGTCGAGGTCGTTGGCGGCACCACACGCCTTAACAGTACCTACTATTGATTGAAACAGAATGTACAGTAGCCTCCTAAGACACCTAGTAGGTACAGATTTATTAAAATTACTAGATTTCCGCCCGCGGCTTCGCCCGCGAGAAATTCGGTTATATCGCGCTCCTTATTTTTCCCGTGGGAATGAGAAGTTTTCCCATGGTAAAAAGTAGCTTATGTGTTATTTTGGGATTTCAAATACCTACATACCAAGTTTCATCGTAATAGGTTCAATGTATTTGCGTGAAAGAGTAACAAACATCCATCCATCCATCCATACATACGAACATACACAGCCACAAACTTTCGCATGTATAATATTAGTAGGATTATCATAGTTTTTAATCTCAGTCTTTATATCGCTTTTTTTCTTTGTAGGGAATATGGATTACGAAGAAAACACAGCCGATAAAGCGCTTATTTGGCAACACTTCCTTCGAGCCAAAGACAAGAACAGTGCAAAATGCAAAATATGTAATAAAATACTAAAAGCTTCGGGTGGTAGTACTAGCACACTGCACAAACATTTAAAAAATGTTCATGATAAAAAAGTTACCCTGCTTTCATCAACAACGCCAGAACCGTCGACATCGAGTACTCAAAATATAATTCCTGAAATCACAAATCCGCCTAGTAAAAAAAAAAACTAAATTAACGCAATATTTCGAATCAGCAGAAAATCCCTCACTGGAAACCAGATTATCACGAATTATATCATTAGATGGTATAGCCTTCCGCACACTGACGAACTCCAAAGATATTAGAGAAGTTTTTGAAAAAGCTGGATACAAGATACCTAAGTCTGCAAACACTATTAGGGAGATAGTTATTAAACATAGTGAAGCTAAAAAACAAGAACTTAAGAAGGAAATAGAAAAAATATTGCTTGAAGGGGAAATGTTTGCTGTTTCATACGATGAATGGACCTCAAATAGAAATAAAAGATATTTGAGCTTAAATCTTCATTCTGCGGCGTTAAGTGGACCCTTCAAATTTAAAAATCTAGGCCTCGTTCGTGTTCATGGATCTTTACCAGCACAAAAATGCATTGCTGAAATTGAGAAAAAACTCGAAATGTATGGAATATCTTTGGAAAAAGACATCGTTGGACAAACCACTGATGGTTGTAGCCTAATGGTAAAAGTCGGAAAGCAGCTTACAGCTTTACATCAACTCTGTATAGCCCACGCTATCCAATTGGCTCTGCAAGATGTGTTTTATAAAAAAAGTACAGAAGAACCAGCCGAAACAGAGGAAATTTTTGACGTCGAAAGCATTGGACATCAGCTCGTTAGTGACGATGAAGACATACCGTTATCTGAATTTGCCAGATTGCAGCAACGAGAAGACTACGAGAACTCAGATAATAATGACAATATTTTCGGAAGTGAACCTGCAGACAGCTGTGAAGATGATGAAGGTGGCGTTGAATTTATTACTGAAATGAGAGATCCTGAAACAGAAAGAAACTCGCCATCAAATTTCAGATACTACGATTTGCTATCAAAAGTGAGAAAAGTGGTCAAGATATTCAAAATCTCACCTACTAAAAATGACGACATATTACAAAAATACGTTGTTTCTGAGTATGGTAAAGAATATCCTTTGGTGTTGGACTCAAAGACGAGGTGGAGCAGTATGTCTGAGATGTTAGCTCGATTCATAAAACTGAAAACCTGTTTAACCAAAGCACTGCTAGATCTCAAGATGGATATTAATTTTCGTCAAGATGAATGGAACACATTAGATGAGTTACATGAAATACTGGACATAATAAAAACAATCGTAGAAAGCTTATGTCGCCGAGACGCTTCATTGTTAACTGCAGATATTGCAATAAAGTACGCCTTAAAAAAACTGCTTGCAATAAATACATCCTTGAGCAGAGAAATGTCCCGTGCATTGAAAAACAGATATTCCAAACGGAGAATGATCGAAGCAGCCACGCTTCATTACCTCACTAATCCAGATCAATACTTTGATGAACTCCCAAATGAAGATTTGGAAGTGTTCCCTCGGCCAACGTCAGATGAAATGTGCGCAGGAATTGTCAAACTGTTCCAGAAATCTTCCAGAGTAAATGAGCAAATTCAGGAGCTAGACCAACAACAAGATAATAGCGAGGCGGAAAACATTCCAGTTGCATCTACATCAAAAAAAGAGGAGCTTGATAGTGAAATACAAAAGGCAGTCAGAATTCAAAACCGTAGCAGACAGAGACACGAACAAGACTTATTCACAACGATCAAAATAGAAATGACCTTATTCGAAAATGGCGGTAATCGAGGGGAAAACCTTACTTTAGCCTATAAATATTTGACAGCTATTCCACCAACGAGTGTAGAACCGGAGAGAATTTTCTCATCTGCAGGTGTTATCTGCAATCGCTTACGCACTTCTTTAAGCGACCGCTCTTTAGATGCTATAAGTTTCCTAAGGTCGTATTACCAAGAAAAAAATGAGGCTATGAAAATGATTTGATTTATGTTTTGATAAGCAGAAATATTTTTATTAGATTGAAGCAATTCACAAATTGTCGTGAATTTGAAAAGCTGTTGATTTTATTTTATGTTTCAATTAGTGACCCAGTCATGTTTTTATTTTAGAGATCTTTTTTGTTTTGGAGTTATTTAATTATTAGGTTTAAGTTGATCTCAGAGGTTACAAATAATATAGTTAGCTTAGGCAAAAACATTTGGTAATAATAACCAAGAAAAAGTGAAGCTTTTGATTATATTCAATGTTTTATTGAAGTGCAGTAATATTCATAGTTCTTTTTTTTGTTTTGCAGTTTGCAGTTAATTAATAAGGTTTAAGTTTATAATTATGTGATATGATAACAAGGCAGATACTGAGCTGAATGTGTTTCAAATAATTTAATAATGTTGATTCTATAAGACTGATAAATAAAGAGAAGTATTATGATTAAAATTTTATTTTTTTATTAATTTATAACCATTTTCTGCACACAAAACAATACAAGAACACAAGGCACGTAAAATAAAAGACACATCAGGTAAATTCAGGTACTTTTACAGTTACTTTTGTTTTATTTCGTATTTTTTCCGTGGTATTATAAAAGAACCGGGTAGAACCGGGTTACCCGGTTCTGAGCTCGATTTGGAACCGGGTTTAAGAAACTTGGAACCGGACTCGGTTCTGCATGCCCTACTTAATACTGAGGTTGTAAAGATAACTTTTTTAACGTGTCTGTTCCGTTGCTTGTGTATGGGCGACTGTAGCCAACTACCATCAAGTGGACAGTGAGTATGCTTGTCAACCTTAATATGAAAAAAAAAAAAAACAAAAAAAGTTACGGATGTCTATAATGAGACCCTCGTTTCTCCAAGTTCTTACTTAAAGGCCTCTGTTTAAGGATGAAAGCCGATGCTTTATAACTATCCCACCAAGATATCAAAGTTACATATTATATTATATATAGAAAAATCAATTACTTTGTACATAAATACACGTAGTACACCTTTGAACCAACCTAAAGTTGTTCCAAATATTATGATAAAATTATTTATTATTTTGTCTGTCCAAAAATTGTATTACAGATGTTACAATTTTATATAGCCACAATTGATGTATTTTAATATGAAATCTACATATTTAATCGAAACAAAATCATAAAAAGTAAAAAAAAACTTATTAAAAATGACATTAATATATTCCAAATTAGGGTCAGCACATACTGGCAATCTAAAAATAATACTTGGAATATCACAATTTAGTACACATATTTTTATATGTGGTCACACGATAGAAATATGTGCTCTAAATTCTGGGGAATATTTATATATAGCATATTAATTAATATTCTCCAAAATAATATGTTATGTAAACTTTCAGATTGACGCTTCGACTCTGAGCCTGTATGCCGAGCCCTTAGGCAATAAATATAGTCTTCTCAATAGAAGAATCACCGATTAAAATATTTAGTACAAGAAATTTTAAGCGTATAGTACACATGTAAAAAAGCATATTATTTGTAATTCAATAAAAAAAAATCACTCACCTAAGGCTTCCGCTGTTCGACTGAGAATATATGAGATTCATTGTAAGTGAGCACTAACAAATCCACTTAATAATAAAATAATAATAATAAAAAAACTATATTTTGATATGTGGTCAGCCTTAGGCGGAAAGAGTTTGCAGGAATTTCGGTTACACCTTCCATAGCGTTCGCTGTATGGACGAGTCCAGTTCCGATGGACTAGTCAAAGACTTCACTTCGCTCCGGTGTAGCACCTATATTACTATTTCACTGTACACATCTTTTTTTACTATACAATCCTTGCGATACCTGAAACAAATCAGATTATCGTTTTAAGAAGGGATTCAATAATAACATTTTTATGCAGTGCTTTTTTTTAAATATTGATTACATTTATTGTTACGTCACAAGTGGAGCACTTGAATGATGTTTTTCCCATGCTGGTATTTTTAACAATTTTGTCAGGTAACAAAAAAAAATGAGACTAACAAACGTGTTGGTCAACAACTAACAAACCTGTTGGTAAAGTCGTCTAGTGACTAAGTCTTGAAAAAGGAATCTCTATGAATGAACAACCCATCAAATAAACACTATAAATAAATCGATTTCGAATTGTATATCACCAAACTAAGAGCCTTGTATATGACTATTGTGTTTATCTATACCAATAATTACAAAAAGAAAAGATTCATATTTTTATTTGTAATGAATAAACTCCAAAACTAGTGGACCGAAATTAAGCTATCAATACTAATAATAAATCTGTAAGTGTGGGTATTGTATGTATGTATGTTCCTCCATAACTCTTAAACGAATTATGTAACTGATTTACATGAAACTTGGTAGATAAACATTTGGACGTACGGGACACGGGATAGGCTACTTAATATTTTTCAACGCGGACGAAGTCGTGAGCACCAGCTAGTATTTTATAAAGTTACGCGGACTAAGTCGCTTGCAACAGCCTAATTGTATGCTTAGCTTCTAGCTTGGCACTTACTAGTGTGATCTAAAGCAAGGCCAACGAGACAACGCAAAGAATGTGAACAAACTTTCTAGGGTTGTCAAAATGACTTCCTGAACCATGAAACAGATAGCGGCCGGCCGCTTCGTGTGAGAGAAAATGACAGAGAGCCGGGTTTACTTTAAGCATATTAGTTTAATGAAGAAGTGACATACCTAGATCTAGTCCGAGTCGAGGTCGACGATGTCGCCCGTGGCGGCGGTGGGCTGCGGGGGCTGGTGGGGCTGCAGCGGGGGCCGGCCGCGCGGGCGTGACGCGCCCGTCGCCACCGCCCCCGCCCCCGCCCCCACGCCCGTAGCCCCCGCCACCCCTCGGTCGCCCATTATCTGGCGCGCGCGTTGCTGCTGCAGCGCCATCGCTATCGGGTCGCGGCTTCCCAGCCCTCCCGCGTAGTACTTGGCGCCAGATGACTGCGTTTATTTATTTCATTTATCATTTAACTCATTTGACTCATTGGTGTCCCGGACTATGCACCGATAACAAAGTAATTAAGTAAACCTTATGTTTTCTACTTTTTTTTTGTTTGTGCGGCGTGGAATTTTTCATTTAAAAATCCTCAAACTCAAACTCGCTATCAAAATCAGAAAACATACTTCAGATGCACTAGTACACCTTTTGAGAAATGATAAGAGAGTGTGATGCCAATTTGCGTTGTATACGCGGGACAAATGTGCACACATCAACTCATCCACTTAGCACAGCATACGTTGCATATGTGGGACCATTTTCTACCCGTAATACTTTGTAGCTTTCTACCTTTAATACCTTAATTTTCTACCTTTACTGGAAAGCACGCAAAGAAGCCACGTTCGATTTTGAAATTTTGATCATACTTTTGATCATACTTTTGAATGAAAATAGTGGTCCCTATTGATAAGATAGTTGTTAGGTTACATTTTGATGCGCCATGATTTGCTGTAGTCTCATCTGCTGCTGCTGCTGTTGTTGTCTCTGCCAAGGCGGCTCGTACTGCAGACCGCTACTGCCGCTCATAGCGCCACCCGCTGAAACAGATTATTCAATTCATTCATTCATTCATTCACCTGAAACTGAAACTAAAAATATCAAACAACCCTAACAAAATCGCTGATCATCGAAATGGATTTTTTTGCAATACTATCCTATTTATTAATATATTTTTTAATTTAAAGAAAAAATACAGTCAATATATTTGTAGCTTAATTTTTTACAATCAAGATCAACTACTGGAGCCTCTCAGATTCAGCAGTTTGTAAAAATAAAATAAATTGCAATATTAATATGTCTAATAGTATTTAATATAGAATAATTACATTATTACGTATAAATTCGTTGTTATGTTATCTTATGGATAACCTTTACGTATAAATCCGAAAAAATTTTGCACAAAACCTTTTTCAGTTTTAAGGTTTTTTTAACTTACTTTAATTATAACAAGCAAAACATAACAATGTGTAACTTTTTTAAGCATTCAAATTTTTTCTTTTTAATTATTTATTTATGTAAAAGCCCATTATTCTATCCCTTTCTTATCCCTTATCCTTAATACTATTGTGGTCTGCAGCGCACTCACAGCACCTGTGGCGTTGCTTGTGTTGTAAGTGACGGTAGCCACCTTCCATTAAGTGGACCACCACCCTGTCTGTCGACCTTTACACTGTCTGATTCGGGACCTAAGTTCCCAAATATATAGTATTCCGCGTTTCCAAGGTCATTGTAATTTGTGAGTTTTGAAAAATAAAGAAAAACTCACTGGGATTCATAACTGCGCCCATCATCGCCGGATTCATCATTCCCGCCTGCGGTGGGTACTTGTAAATTTCTGCCATCTTTTGCATCAGCTATAATAAGAACAAAAATACGATTTTAAACCACTCATCAAATTTTGAGATATAATGTAATAAATTCACACATTTAGAATTGATACTAAAATCAACATAATAAGGAAATACGAGGCTTTATAATACGGTTGACTTGTGAAAGGATTTTTGGCGTTAGGACATGGCGTAAAAAAAAAACTGATACTAAATAAGGGATAAAATTCCTACTATTTCAAACTTACGCCATAATCATATCCACCGAACATCTAAAAAAGATAAAAAGTTATTGACTAATTGTACAGAAATGTAAATCTATATATAATATGAGGTTGTTGTATATGTATCCTAACTTATTTAGATGAGTTTCCGATACAATTCATTTGGTTTAAACAGTGAAAAAAAAAATTTAAGTCAAACGAATCTCAAAATCACATCATAAATAATACAGCGGATAGTGAATCTTCTTTAGAAACTGATTCTAATGACTATATAATATGTTTTTTGATTTAAATGTGTAAAAAGTATCAAAACTCTTGTTACATTGTATTACAAGGGACAAGCATCTCTGAATCTGGATCACCACCTCTGAAGTCGTTTTTTGGATGCAAATCCATCACAGCCTTTCCGAATAATAATTCGCATCACGTTGGAACCAAAATTTGGTCAAAAGTTGCAACTGAAACAGTCAATCACAAACAGTTACTCACCGAGGGATTAGTGTTGAATATGTGAGGCAACATGTCCCGTATCTGGTTGTCGTTGATGTTGGGTATGTCCTTGCGAAGCATCGCTGTGACGGCTGCGAACATCATCTGCTGTTGTTGCTGAGCCCAGACGGCTGAACGATACGAAAAACACATTTATTTTTAGACAGAATTCATGATACTTGTAATAAACAGAGGATATGAATGAGTGCTTACACATCCCGTTGTGCACGGGGGGCCAGTTGGCGGCGAAGGGCGCGGGCGGCGGGCGGTTCTTCTCGTTCTCGAAGTCCTCCCAGGCCGCCTTGCGCTCCTCCTCCGTGAGCGTCTCCTCCTCCTTGTTCTCCAGCAGCGAGTCGTGCTCGTGGTACTTGTAGATCTGCTTCTCGTGCTCGCGCAGCATCTCGGCGAACAGCCGGTCCTTGGGCAGCGGCGGCAGCGGCCGCGGCGACGGCGGCTGCGGCTCGAACTTGTACAGCTCGGCCAGGTCATTCTCCGCGTAGTGCCGGTCGATCTGCTGCTCGTCGATCACCCGCTTCGAGATCGCCTGCTTCGTCACCTGACGCTCGTAGATCTTCTCCTCCATCGTGCCCTGCAACCACCGAACCGACATTTTTAAACGGGGCTAGGACACACTGCGTTTTCACCAGGTCCCGGCGTACCTCGGCTTTCGGTTACGCCGAGGTTCCGACGGGGAGATCGTAGCCCTAACCATGCTGAACAGCCGTAGTGGATCGCGGATAAATCATCAGTTTTTAAGGATGCATAGTTACTGACCATTGCGAGGAACCTGTACACGTAGCAAGGTTTCTTCTGACCGAAGCGGTACACGCGGAAGATGCTCTGCACGTCGTGCGAGGGATTCCAGGAGACGTCAAAGATGACCACGCGGTTAGCGGCCACGAGATTTATTCCGAGACCGCCGGCGCGGGTGGATATTAGAAACAGCCTACAAAACACAAAAAAAATATTGTAAATCAATATGTTACGGATTGTTTTGGAATTTTCCACAAAGGAAAAAATAAGGTACAATACATACAAATAAAACAAAAAATAACGCGAAACTATAAAATATTGATTATTTTGCCAAGCACAGACGTCTAATAAAACAATTAAGTAAATTTATATTAAAAATTCATTAATACATTGAAAATTAATTAAAGTTACGACCGAAAATAAAATATTCACCTTGCACGCGGATTGTCCTCCCTGTTGAAATTCTTGCACCAGATCGATCTGTTCTCGCAAGAAGTAGACCCATCTAAGCGAAAATAGTCTATACCCGGAGACCATGACCCTGATGAATATATAAAAAAAACTTGCTTACTATTGTGCTGATATATAACATTATACGTGGAGTAACTGCCTTCTTTCAAGAAGTAGCAGCTAATATTGTTTTAAAAGCCAGCTCACACAGCTCAATCTATGCTCAAACACAAAGGAATTTGTAAAACTTCGCTCTATTTGTTTAATGACAATAACTTCAATCAAGACTTTAATTAATTAATAGATAATAGAAGGGACAACAATACGAAATTTAATTATTCAGTATTTATTAAAATTAATAATTCTATTTATTAATTATGATAAATATCAATTTTACAACAAAAAATGGGCAATTTAGTTTGCCAGAACTGCGGTTCATTATTTCACTGATATCCAAGCATTGATAAAAACTATTTTTGTTTTTATATCTGGTGAACCTGACCCAACCTTTTAGACGGTCGCCGCTTTGACAGTTATAAGGAAAATTTGTCTAGAACAAGATTTTTTTTTTTCAAATTAAGACTTAATTTGTAAGTAAACAATACAAAAAATATTATTTTGAACGAGACATTCAAATAATGTATACAGACCTACGTGACCTCCAAGTTTTTCGTCTATACGTCCGTCCTGGGTAGCCTCGTCCACTTTCCCGAGGAAGTGTTCAATCAGATCCAACGAGTAAAGCGATTGGGAGAACACCAAGCTGAAACAATTCATTTTTAGCTAGCTTCCTCCACCCAAGGAAGCTTATTTTTTCACTTCTTTTCCAACATTCATAACATTTGAGTATTCATAACGATAAACAGTTTCACAAGTATTTAAGATACTCGTATGACTTTTTATTTATTTAAAGGTCAATTGTTTCTGAACCGAATCAAATATCTTTGTAATTGAAGTTTTATTGAATTTAATCTTAAGAGCTCACTTGCCAACTACTACGTTATTCCATGATCATTGCAGTATATAAAAACATGATATTTCTGAGATATAATATGAAGGTTTGGATGCAAACAAAGAACTGAAAATTTCATATCTAAAAATGTGTAGAAATTGTGAAATTTTCCCAGGTTGAATTCTTGTAACTACTGACTAAAAGCCAATAATATATTTCCATAAAAACATCTTATCTATCTTATTTTAAATTGGGTTGCCAATAGCTTAAAACTTTTTTTTTGAAATTAGACCCGCAATGAATAGAATGCCTTAGTATGCATATGAACTTTATAAATTTCAAAAACTATTGAAAATTAGAAATAACATTATACGAAATTAATTAAAATTATTGAAAACTCGTGGAAAAATATTTAAAAATTCATATTTTTTGTATTGAAAGCCTTGTGAATAAAATTCAAGCAACAATTCCAAAGGTTGAATTATAATACCGAAACTTTTTTGGAAAAAATATATTTTTGTACACTTACAGTTTGTCTCCAATAGTCTCGCATTGTCTCAATATATCGAAAAGTAACACGAGCTTATGCGAGTTTCGCATATCTTCCAATTCTTCTTCCTCCAACATACGAATCCACCATTCCGTCGGATTCTCGTTCTTCACCTCTTCAACTTCTGAATGGTTCTTCTCTTCTTCTTCTATTTCGACTTAAAAACAAAATAACAAGATGGTCAGACAAAAGGGGTTTCATGATAATGCTTCTTTTCATCTAAGTATTCCGTGTACAATATTGTGTCAGATTTTCATCGTGACGGATTTTTTTTTTTAAATTGGCAGACAGTCTGACGGTCTATTGGATAGTAGGTGGTTACCGTCGCCTGTAGAACAAGCAACTGCATTAGAGGTGATTCTCACGCTGCGGTCCTCACGCTTTGTCCTCGAGCATCCTTTTGTTGGTTATTAACTGTTATCGCTTATATCCAAACTTGAGAGGTCTAGTATTTTCCACCACTGGTTTCATTTAAATTAAATCACCTTTCTCCATTGTGTTTATTTAAAAACAAAATAAAATTTCATACTTAAATGTTAAATTTAATTAATTAGTTTTTATTATTAATTAAAAAGTATAAGCAAACTGGTGTTCTATTAATTTCACCTTCATTTAAATAATTTTAAATTCACCAAATGTATCGATATCGGCGATATTTTTATAAGCGTATAAGAGGATTATACATCCTTAGTTAAGATGCGCCGTTAAAGTGAAAATGTAGTCACCTGGATTGGAACGCGTCCCGCGACGCGAAGTCACTTTAGATTCTTTCCCTTTCTTCTTGAGCGACTTCTTTTTACTCTTCTTGCGGCTGTCGTCGCTCATGTCTGACAGATCATCTGAGGACTCTTCTGACGACGACTCCTTTTATAATAGATTACAACATTAAACAACGGTTTTATATTGTACGATATAAACGACAACTTTCATTAATTTTTTTAGAATTTCTTTTACTTTTTTTTTTAATTGACGTAAGAGACTAGATAACTTTTAAATAATTATTTTTAATAAATAAAGTTTTTAAATTACACACCTCCGGTGTGGAGGAGTTATCATCTATAAAGTCAGCTAAAGACCCTTCAGAATCTTCCTCTTCGCGCTCTCTCTGTGAATCAAAGATACAACATTTAAAATTATTCCCCATTTGCACAAAAAAAAATAACCTACATTTATTACTAAAAATACCAGCGGCTCATTAAATTTACTTTTAGGGAACTTACTAAAATATTCATTAAATTCATTAATTTATTTCATTTTTTACTATCGGAGCGAAGTGCTGTTTGTTGTCATTCCGATTCATTTATATTTTGTATTTTTTTTTGTGTTAAGGTCAACAGACAGGCTGACGGTCCTCTTGATGCTAGGTGGATACCGTCGCCTTTAACACAAGCAACGCCATAAGTGCTGCAAATGCTGGATAAACTACATATCATCAAAAAAGTATGCTTTTAGAAAAACAGTTGGTTCATAGTCAAATGAAGATTGTATCAGTGCGGTTCTAGTATATATATATGTATTTAAAACCCACCTTTTTCTGTTGCATAATCTCATATCGCTCCGAGTTGTACTTGAGTACAAGAGGATGGGTCCATATCCTTTGCAGAGCTTGGAAATCTGGAAATAGGAATCCTGACGACTTGCCGGCGAGAGGCCTGAGAAATAGAAACGAGACTTATTATTAACTAACCGGTGCCCGTGACTTCGTCCGCGCTTAAAAAATTAAGAAAATATTTGACATCATTATCGCGTGACGGCGACAGTGGCGCATAATTTTTTTATATTACTAGGGGAAAAAAAATAACCTAACATTTTCCAGGATAAGTATTTGTATCCTATATATTAATCTAGGCAATAAACTATCTACGCGCCAAATTTCACCCAAGTCCATTCTTCAGTAGTTTTTACGTGAAAGAGTAACAAACATACATCCATGCCTAATAAACTTTCGCATTTATAATATATATTAGTAGGATAAATATATTACCTTCTGGAATAATTGTCCAAGTAATGCTGATAGAGTTTGACCTGAACCTCGCTCAACGTGATGAACAAGACATATTCATGTTTCGGAGGAAGAAAAGGCGCCAGCACCCCGTAGTCCCTCCTCTGTAACGGGAAAGGAGAAGGCTTAGTACTTTTAACGATTCGCCCTGCTATGAAACAAAAGTATCATCAGTAAAGGAAACAAATAAATGAGAATTCTACTTGTTATCATTAATCTTTAGAAAGATTTTTTTTTTATTTTCGTAATTGTACAATGACTTGGGTGGGACGTGAAACGTTTTTAACGTGAAAACTGTGAATCTAGGTTTAGAATATCATTGCTAAGAAAAAAATATATATACCTGTACAGCGCCGTCAAGCATCTTGTGCAAGACGTGCGAGCGGCGCTTCATGACGCGAATGTCGTGTTCGGTGGAGTCGGTGTACTGGCCGTTGGTGATTGGGTTCACGAATCTGTTCAAGTACTCGTTGTACTTGCCCAGAAGGTTCGGCTTCACAAATTGCACCATGCAGTAGTCTGCACACAAGCACAATGGATGTTCACACAAGTGGGCATTGTTGGAACATATCGAAATAAATCTTTCTTAAGTAAGTTAAAATAGGTGGGTATTTAACCAAGATAAAAAGAAATCAGACTCACCATAACATAAGCAATAAATCTTTTGTGGTATTCCAAAGAATAGACAATGTCAAAGTGGGTATTGATGGTATACTCACACTCCTTAAGGTTGTTCTGCAACGGTGTGCCGGTGAGAACTATGCGGCGTAGTGTCCTCACGCGGTTCATAGATTGCGACAGAGAGGTCTTCTCGTTCTTCAGCAAGTGGCCTTCATCACATACCACCAAATCTGGACCTGGACAACGTTAAACTACTTATGAGTCTTTTAGAATACACGTATGTATTAGAAATTAAAATAATTCCTTCTAACAGCGAAGGAAGACGCAATAATGAACCATACGCATGGCTAGGCGGTATGGCTAGGCAGTGTTACTGTATCTATGTATGTTTGCGATAATCTTAAAAACCACTGAACGGATTTTCATGCGGTTTTCACTAATGGAAAGAGCGTTAAACGAGGAAGGTTTTTATATATAATTAACAAAAAAAAATCCGCGCGAAACCGGACCTGGCCGCTAGAAATAAATTAAACATTTTCTTTAGATGAGCGCCATCTAAACAATCTAATCTTTATAGAAAACGGTTGAATCTATGTTGACATCAACAACGCTACAATTCTTTTGCGTGCCTTGGTGTCAGTCAATCTGACTTGTGATATCTGACGCCAATGATTACTTTTCATTTTCATTTATTTTTTTAAATATAAAAAATACTTATTATAAGCTCTATAAACACCACTAAATAATACCAATGACACACTGACCTGGGTCAACGAGGGCCTCCTGGAAGTTCTTAAGCATCTTCTTCTTGAACTTCTTATTGTTGTCCGCTGACAGGTTACGGAACATTTCGTAGCCCAACACGCAAATCCCTCCACCTTCGAACCATTGCTGCAACTGGTATGCACGCTCCGAGTTTTGTTTATACCTGCATTTTGTTTTGTTTCTTTAACTTTTTTATATTACGCTTATCGTGTGATGGCTTCAATATGATTCAGGTTCATCAATGTTGCTTCAGAGAAATGCGAATTTGAAAGGAGTCTACTAACCTGGATAGTTCGTAAATGTCAATTTGGTCGTCCTTATCGGCGTGTTTGAGCCAAATGCGATACTCGTTGACCCAGTTGAGGACGGTGGACAGTGGACACACCACCAGCACTCGCGACACGCCCGTCAGTGAGTTGTGAGTCAGCAGCGTGTGGGTCAAACTCACCACCTGAACCGATCGCATCATACATGTACAGTCGGGGTAAGAAAAAGTTCGATAACATAATATGATTAAGTCAGGCCTCTTTCACTTCATGTACTTGCGCGCGCTAAGTGCCTACGCGCCGCTGTACTTTCCAAGGTACACATTCACGCGGTTGCCACCGACGCGAGCGCGCGCATTCACATTTATTTTTTTCTTCTTTGATCTCCGCCAGGAGTAATTGTGTTCCGTGTCTTTGATTTACATTTCGGAAAGAATAATAGGTATTATGCCTCGTAATACGTGTGCAGTGGAAGGATGTAAATCCGTGAAAACTAAAAAATATAATACGGAGAATTTAAATACTCTCCGCCGTTGTTCAAAATTTTTTTCACTATAGAACAATAATGTATCGCCAAATAATTTTATGTCGAGAACAATTTAGCAGCGAGCTCTCCGACTATTTCATCAAAACTCGATGTTTGGTCGACTTTGTGTTGTGTGGATTTGTGGACTAATGATATACACAATTTAAGCTTTTTTATTTGGTCTCGTCAGTGGAAATAGGAATAAGTACCTACCAATATGAAAACCTTTAGGTACCTACAAGGTTTTTTATCATTGCTCGTTACCTACTAGTACTTATTTACATCTTAAAAATCAAGTTATTCTGATCAACTTGAACTGAGAAGTTGTAAGCTTATAGTTACTAGTTAATTACTTAATAAATAGTTACTAGCGGCTTAATTAGCTTTGCATTTTGGGACGGCCTAGAAAAACTCAGTAGTAGTAGCCCTGACTTTATTACTATTACTTCAATGTCACGCGGGCGCGTGCGGCTGCAGAGCAATAACAACTCAACGTTTGAACTATAAGGTATATTTTTCCGCTAAGCAGTTGGCGAGGCAAAACGGTAGGCATTTAAAAAAGTTGTGATGGTCTTTTTGTTAGGGAGTGATTTATCTGTTACGGTAGTAACTACTTATTAATCTGTGATTAAGTTTAGTCGGCCAATGAGAGTGAAGTTAGTCAGACCTGTGAGGGCCAATGAGGCTTGGTCGCATGCACAATTAGCCTTTAAATTTGAGAAGTAAAATGACAATGTGTACAATTCAAACATATTACCTGCAAAGTCTTGCCCAAGCCCATACAGTGAGCCAGAATGCAACCAGAGCCTTTGTCCTTTTTGATACGCTTAACACTTTCAAAGCAAGCATCCCACATAAACTTTATACCGTTTGCCTGAAGAAGAAAATAAAAACAGAATTGTAAGTGCCTACATGTGACAAATCGTAAAAAAAAAAATCTTTATCAGATTCACGAAAACGTGTTCATTTTATTATAAAATATTACGACCATAAGAAAATATACATTATGTTAAATATATTTAAAAACAAAACTTACTATCATACACAATACGTAATTAGATAAATGAAATTACCTGATGTGGTTTCAATTTAGCAACAAGTCCTCTGTCAACTTGTATGAGAGGTTCCTTAGTCTCCGGGTCGAAGTCTAGAACTACCTTCTCCAACACCACTTCATCAGGTTTGCCCGATTCATCAAACAGCATGTTGTTGTACTGGAAAAAAAAAATAAAGTATTTTATTTCTTAATCTATATCAGCCTATGTACTTACAGCTAACGCCAGACAGGCGACGGTAGGTTAAATATCTTAAAAGTGTAAGCATAACATACCAATTTCTGTCTTTCAGCAATTCGAGCAATCCTTTCCTTTTCTTGGCGGGCTGCTTTCTTCGTCGCCTCTTCCAACTGATCCTTGCCCATTACCTTAAAAGCAATAAAAATATAATACAATACACGAACAACCGTATAGAAACATTTTAAATTTAGCGTTTTCACGAATTATCCGTTTACCTTACGTATATTTTTTCTGCCATGTTTATTCCTACCCTCGTTTTCACTATCGGACCCAGACGCGTCGCTGTCATTGAGCAGCTTGATTCGGCGCCGTTTCTTTTTACTGTAACAAGTAAGAAAAATGTGTTTCATATCTCCGCAAATATTATTCGAGCACACTGACAATGTAAGTGAGGATAAAATCGGCATTTATGATAACGTGACTATTATTTTTTAATGTAAAGGTTGGCAGGCAGACCGGCAAACCACTTAGTAGTAAGTACCAATAACATAAGCAACGCCATACTGGGTTGAAAGTGCAACAAAGGAACCTTGATGCAACAAAGGAAAGGAATCTTCATATGAATATCATTCTCGAGACTTTTACTTCACTTAACCTAAGTGTTAGTTATTGATGGCAAGTGACCAAGAATATAAAAGTGGTAGTAGAATGGCTTTAAAAAATTTCTTTGTTACAAACATCTAAGGGGTTAAAGTATGAAATTGCCGTTTTATTGTAATAGGTACTTTGAATTGACATAGAACCTTCATGGTTTGAGATTTTTGAGTGAAACTTTTTTCATACGGTACCTATGTAGTTCTTCTTTTAAAAAATGTGCAACATTCGATTATCAACTTTCAGTTGTTTTTTTTATTCAGCTTAGACAATAAAGATGGATACTTCGAAAATTCGTGTGATTTTTGAATACGAGTTCCGACGCGGAACTAACGCGGCAGAAACAGCTCGCAATATTAATGTTGCGTTTGGAGAGGGGACTGCTAATGAACGCACTGTGCGATTTTGGTTTAAACGCTTTCGTGATGGAAACTTCGATTTGAAGAACGAACCACGTGGAAGACCGCCCACACAGGTGAATAACAATGATTTGAAAGAGATGGTGGAAGCCGATCCGAGCCAAACTACCCAGGAATTAGCGGCATGGTTTAACGTTACCTTACCAACAATATTGACTCATTTGCGTCAAATCAATAAAATAAAAAAATATGAAAAATGGGTGCCTCATGATTTGACTGATCTGCAGACTCTACAGGAACTGCAATTAGAAACCATTCGTCACCCTCCGTATTCGCCAGACCTTGCTCCAACGGACTACCATTTTTTTCGTGATTTGGACAATTTTCTGCGTGATAAAAAGTTTTCTTCTCAGGAGGCAGTGCAAAATGCTTTCACACAGTTTGTCGAATCTAGATCACCAGAGTTCTATCACAAAGGCATAAATGAGCTTCCTATTAGATGGCAGCAATGTATAGATAATAATGGTAATTATTTTGATTAAATAAATATGTTAAATTAAAAAAAAAACGAATTTTTATTTTTCAGTACAAATCGGCAATTTCATACTTTAACCCCTAATATTTTACGGGACATTTATACATATAATATCATTGGCGAGTAGCAATGTCCTAAAATGGAATTGTTTTTATAATAAATTGGGGAAAATATAACATCTAAATAAATAAAAATGATATTGCTAAGCGCAAAACTTGAGAACGGCTGGATCAATTTGGATATTTTTTCTATATGGAAGAAGGAGGAGATTCGCTAGTAATTTATAAGATTAGCTTAAAAAATCATTGAAACAATGTGGCTTTTTACTGACCCTTCGTTTGAAGAGGAATTGGCAGAAGCATCGCTATCGCTTCCCTTCTTCTTTCTCTTCTTTTTTTTCTTATTGATATTTGAACTCTCATCCCCCGAGTCGTCGAAATCGCTGTCTTTCGCTGACGCCTTGGGTCTAGAGGAACCCGCCTCCGAATCAGACGATATCGTATTCCCTTTACGCCTTTTAGATTTAACACTGGAAGCCAAATATTTACATTTACAACAATGTGAAGAAAAAATAGAATATCCTAAAATAATATTTTTTGTAACAAATATTATGTGCTTAAGAGGTTTAACTAAGTCACCTGTACAAGTTTATACAAATTGTTTAGAAGTCTATTGGACCTCATACAAATGTGGGTTCCTTGGTAAGCGGACTAGTGGGATAACTTTTTTTGTAATACTGTCTCGAAGACATTCAGCAAAGGGTCAAAAAAGTGTAATTTGACTCGGTGGTCATACTGTCCAGTGACACATGGCCCAAATTCAATATTAACCTTTTAACCGCTTGGTTTTATAGTTGTGTTAATTTTATTATTATTTTTTTTAAGAGAAAGCAACTTAATGATTTCAAAATAAACATTATACAATTAGAGGAATTTGTCGTATATATATCCGGCTCTGGCGAAATGGACACAAAAATAATTATCCGACTCTGGCGGCTAAAGGGTTAATTGTTCTCTGGGGGCTCTTCTCTTCAAATATATGAACTTAGAATCGCATTGCATCAACTGGGTTGCCAATGTATTTGGATCTTTGAGTAGTTTATCTTTGTAAGATTTCATAAATATTAATAAGTTACTTCCTCGACGATGGTCTTCGTTTTGAGGTCATGGTGTAATTGATTATCTGTGATAAAGCAGGGGGCGTTTGTGATAATTCCAAGTATTATGGACTGCGATAATTGTAATTTAAAAAAATCATACTTACGTTTCACTGTCGTCTGTCTCATCTTTCTTGGAATCCTAAAAGAATTAATAAAAAATATTAGTATTTTTTTAATGACATTTAATTTACAAAGCCATTAACAATGATGATCAGTGATCCATAAATTTGATATCTGTTGATAGGAAACACAACAGCATAAGTGCTGTTATATCACGGTTGTATTCTTTAAACACCCTAACGCCCTAACACAACTACTAATATCTTCTTATATGATATATATCTGAAAAGTTTGTTTCAGAAAAGTTTAGTAATGGAAAGGCTCATTCCGCTGCCCACATTTAGTCCCCTATTATATCAGAGTTGGCAATACCTTGGTTGTTTGTTAGTCTTTATGGACGACGGTAGCTACCTATCTTCAAGTTAAAAAAAAACTGTATCCTGTACCCTTACCTCAGATTCCTTGTTTTCGTGATGCGAAGTGGACGAGTCACTCTCTTCGAGTAAATCCTCTTTGGCGGCGGCGGAGTGATCGCCGCCGTTCATGGAGGGCGTGGTTATCGCCGGTAACTCTAAAAAATATATATCCCCTCTGATTAAGTAAGATAATCATTTCATTAAATGATTTAAGTATAATTTAAAGTCGCTTTCCGCGTATGTCTGTCTGTTTATTCGCTAACTCCCTTTGTTAACAGTGGTAGCACTACATAGTTTCCTCCGCAATAAACGGATGTTGATGCGGGTTACACCATCAGTCAGGTAATTTTTCACCGAACGTTTATGTGAATAATAAAACCTAATTCAGTTTTATGCAAGTAGAAAAAAAAACAATATTTTACAAACAAATCGTCGAAACTATCCGTGTGTTTCTCCGCTAACTACTAAACCATTCGACGGATTTTAATTCGGTTTTCACCTATCAAAGGAGTGATAAATGAGAACAGTTTATGTATATAAAAAAAATACACCCCGGGCAAGAAAAAATATAATAGGCAGACGCTCCGCCCGTAACAATGGATACATAAAGGATAATGTAAAGATAGGGATTAGGAAGGGATGTCACTCCATTTCCCTATCCCTTTCTAATCCCTTAAATCAATCCTATTATGGTCGGCTGTACACTTGCAGCATCTGTTGCTCGTGTTATAGGCGGTTACAATCAAGTCATCAAGCAGCCTGTCTGTTGACCTTTATATATTAAAAAAAAAAAAACCGCTCCAAAAAAAAGATACCTTCAGCTTCGCCTGGATCACTCCCCGTTAAAGAGACAGCATCATCAGAGTTACCGCCTTCAGTTAATGATACGCTTTTTAAGGAAGATGCTTTCTTTTTTAAGTTGGCGTCCTCCGCCTCCTCGCTTCCAGGAGACCCACCCCCTCGATGGTCTTTCTTTCGTGTAATTAAGACAGTTAATCTAAACAAAAAAAAACCAAACTTATTGAAAACTATGAAGTAACAAACACAAAGTGTAGAAAAAAATAGGAAAACACTCATAAATCGGGTAGCCTGTCTATCAGCAATAACGACCCCCTTACAGAAAACCTCCGTGAAATAACAGCATTTGTGCTGTTATCTCCTCCTAATTCCTTATACCACTAAGGTAAGCACACTTGCCACAACTATGGAGTTGCTAAGAGGCGACGATAGCTACCTACCATCAAATGCACTGTCCAGCCTGCCTGCTGACCGTTAAATAAAATGTAGTTTAATCATCTTTTATCAATTTTTCCTTCATGTTAAGTATGAATTAAAAAACTCTAAGACCAAGATATATATTATCTCATAGTTTCTCAAGCTAAAGGAAAATATTGGGACCACTAGACTAAAACTTATAAGTTACTATCTGGTGGTGTGCAAATTAATAATTCAATGTTTCCAAATTAATAATTTACTAGATGACCAATTTACTGACCTAGATTCCTATGTCGAGAATAAATGCCTAGTCTAACAAGTTATCTATCTATTAGCCATGCCCATTTTTACTATTATAGATTTTTTGAGATATTATGTTGTCACTAAAATATGTTCATCTATGATTGATCAAACGTTTGTACTTATGTTAATCAAATATCAAAAACATAAATTAAATATATAATTTAATGGTAATATTAATAGAAAACTGTTTTACGGTTATAAGTAATAATTGATTGATAGCGAGAAAGCTATAATATTATCCCCAAGATTATGTCACAATAAGACCTTTATCCTTCCTAATAATATAAGCATTTGTTATCTTCCAGCAGTGTAGCTTGCCCTAGCCTCTGGACCTTGTAACAAATTAGTCGAGGCCCCCTCTCTACCTAATTTTAGTGAAGCTAAAAGATTTTTTTACATAAGAAAAAAAAAGTATGCTAAACTTTAGCGTATGGCCTAAAAATTTAAATGAGATTGTTGAAAACACGACAACGGGGCCCTTGTAGCACGGTAGACCCATATAATTGATAAGGTTGATACATCGGTAGCTAATCCCCTCCCTCCTATCTTCATTTAAAGTAAGTCTATATAAGATATAATACACAAACTCTTAAATTTCAAATTGCCTAGTAATAAATCACAAAAAGTATCCATTGAGTAAGACCAGACAAAACCCAAATTATTATAATATGGCAAATATTTAAGTATTAAAATAGGCTAACCTATATAGATAAGGCATAACCTATCTAGCCACACTGTAATCTAAATTCGCGTTTTATCCATTGGTCTAGAACAAACGTGAATTATCATCTGGCAAATTATTTAATATTAAAATATTAATAAATAGTAAAATATATAAATATTTTATACTGATAGATTGTAGTGATATAGGCATAACCTATTTAGGCACCACTGTAATCTGGGTATACAAATATGTATATTGTAAGTTTAGTAAAAAAAATTAAGCCTGTTCAATTCAAATTACCTATCGATCTCTTTATCTTCCACATCCTGGGTGTCTGAATTTTGTGAAGAACTGGCACCATTAGGTTTAGATTTGGATCGAACCATCTGAAAATTTACATATTTTTTTATCTAAATAATGATTTACAGTTTAATAAATTATTAACTAGATGTTTCTCGATAAAATTAATTTCCTCCATGACAGCATAACATAAAACATAAATGGGTGAAAATAAAATCTACAATAAAAACACCTTGTTTGAATATTCAATATATTTATTTTATTTTGAAAGAGTTTATGATCAAATTCTACTTGAAATGTATATCATAACTAAGAAAGTTTGCCATAGGCTTTTATACTAATAATTATAATTAGTCTTACTCCTACATATGTCAGACATTTGTGTAACAATTTTGTAGTAAAATATTTAAAATGATTAACCAAAGACATTAACTAACCAACCTTATCAACTCTACTATCTTCTTCCTTTTCACCTTTTAAATTCCCTTTTTCAAGTGTAGAAGCATCAGGTTCAGGGCTATTCAAATTTGTCTTTTCCGGAATTTTATCATTACCATCCTCATCTGAAGAAGAATTAATGAGTCTTTTTTTGTGGAAGGCATTCACTTTCTTAATTAAATCATTTTCATCCTCTGAACTAGATTTTCCTTCGAGTAAATGGTTTTTAATTTTACTTACTGCTTTTTGTAATTGATCATCTTCAGTGTCTGAACTGGAAAAATTTGCTAATCTCCTTTCACGTATACTTTCTCTTATACGTTTTCTTCTAGACTTTGGAGACTCACTTCTAGTATTTTGGGTATTAGAACTCTCATCCGAGGAATCATTCAGTAAGGCAGATTTTATCTCATTATGATCTGCCTTTGCCCTGTTTTTAACTGAACCACTCTTATTTGATTTATCTGAATCAGAATTCAATAGAGCATTCTTAGCTATTTCCAAGTCCTTGTGTGGCATTTCTTTTTTTCCATCATTTTCTTCTGCACCTCTTTCAGGGGAGTCTGTTATTTCAAAAATTACAGAACCACCTCTAGTTATTCTCTTCAAAGAGTGCTTCTGAAGAAACTTTTTAGATAATGTGACCCGTGTGGTATTAATATCAAAAGGTTTTGATTTAAATGCCTTAACCTCTGCTCTCTTTTTTAACCAATATTCCTCATCTTTCTTATCTTTAACAGATGATATTTTTTGGGTGCTGTCTTTATTTCCTCTGGTATTTCTCTGTAAACACTTATCTTTTTTTTGTGGTGAAAATTTATTAGGAGGTATCACTTCCTTAGTCAAGACATCAGGTTTTAGTAATTTACTGATACTTACACATTTGATTAATGGCTTGATTAATGGCTTAACAACTTCTTCACCTTCCATTTCTCCTTCGTTTTTCTTATCTATTTTGTCATTGATGGTTACTAATTCATTAATGTTTTCATATGATTTTGAAATTGATTCATCATTGTTCTCTTTTCCTGAATTGTTTCCAGGTGAATCAACTGAGACAGTATTTTCTGTAATAATTTCTACAGAGCTGTCATCACTACTTATTCTATTTTGTTTTTTTTTAGCAAGAATTTCGCCCATAGTATCGTTTTTTTCAAAATTTCCTTGAACATCCATCATAGCAGTCTTATTTTCAGATTCATTTTCTTTTGATGTTGTTGCAGGTTCATCATAGTTTTCAACTTCAATTTCTTTGTTATTGAAATTTCCATTATCTACCACAGATAAATCATCTTGTTTGCTAATACTATCCTCCTTGGATAGATCACAAGGGTCTGTCTCGTTATTTACCTCATCAACCTCGTCTTCGTTTCCACAATCATCATTATTTTGCACACTTACATCTTGATTTTCATTGTAATTATCCAATAAATTTACATCTACTTCAGCCTCTTTTGAATCATTACATTTCCGTTTGGAAATTGGGAGTTGTGCTGCATCATTATCATCAGCAATCATATCAGTATGCTTTCTTTTTTTATTTTCATTGTCTGTTTGTTGCGAATCACCTTCCAAATTATGGGCAAAATCATTTGTTTCAATATCCTTGTTCTGGACTATGTTTGAATCTTTTTCAGATATCTTGTCAACACTGTCAGAATTTTCACTTTCAGATGCAATACATCTTAAATGCGTTTTCGATTTCAGTTTTTTGATATTTTCTTCGCTATCACTGGACTTCTTACTATTTAGATCCTCCTCGATAGATTCTTTATTTTCTATTTTAGTGGAGGTGTCAAGTATTCTCTTCTTCCTTTTCCGCAATCTGTACAATTTACAATCATGGTATACCGGATACTTTTCCTGCATTTCAGATGGCATTCCTTCAACACTTACTCGAACAGACGTGTAATGCTTGATGGGAACTTTCTTGGGTATTCGTAGTTTGTTTGAGTCATGATGAAAATATTTATACGTAGACGTATGATCGTCAATTGAAGTTTTCCTCTCATTTGCAGTAGATTGAGAGGTTGCGATTAAAGACAATACATTTTTTACGCCCGCTTCCACGTTATCTAAAGACTTTTTGGAAAGGTCACAAATACGAAGTACTTTATTAGCGGCTTTTTGGACGGCATGGTAATTGATTAATTTCTTTTTGTTTACTCGTTTCTCTTTTAAATTTTCGGAGCGAATTCGTAAGTTGGATCCTAGTTTAGATAAATATTCCATAGCTTCACATAGTACATCACGTACAGGCACTTCGTCGCCCATTTTGAGAACAAATTCAAAAAATAGCGTGAAAAATTAAACAAGATTTAATTACGAACAATCAGTACAATCACCAATATATACACATCAAATACACATCGCGGTAAACTCACAGCTTCATCTTCGCCATTAAAAATTATAACACTGCCAAAACAAAAATTTATAAAAACCATAGACATATTTTTTTCTTTAATTTTACATGTGAAACGGAACGTTCCCGTTGAATATTACTATGGATAAACTAAAAAAAAAAACAGTAACTAATATAGGAAAAAGAATAACTTTAAGAAAAATTCTGGCAATCAAATTACTATAGATACATACAAACTAAATTAACAAAAACTTACAGAAATTACGTTCCAATTGCCACTAGATGCTACGTTCTATCAAAACTTATCGAATATCGATGCTGGCAACTCAACATTTCAATTTAGCCGGGTTATACACCATACATACACAAAATAGCGGCAATATGTATGTATACGAATCATATATAGAACGAACGATGTATGTATGCATAATTTCCTTTAATGTAACAGAAAGTTTATTAAATTTATCTTAATTTGTGTAATTTTAAGCACATTGTATTTACGCGACAAGTACAAGGGTAAAATGCCAATGCGAAATGGAAAAAAAAACTAAAAGTATAATTTTTTTGTGCTTACCTTTTCATGTAAATGGCTGAACTAGAGTTTCATAAAGTGTATTACGTTATAGCAATTTTAGATCTGTGCACTAGACATAGTCGTTCTGTTTTATGTGGATTTGATCTCAAACTGTATTCATATTGCACTCGTTTTACGAGAAATCGGCGAAATTGATAAAGTAGGTAAACTATACAAAACAGTCGTGAAAATGTATACCATAGAGACGAACTGAGACAAAACGACCGACGCAGTACACGGAAATGTAAGCTAACGATCCATCATGTCTTTTTTTTGTCAGAGTTAATAAATTTTTTATGAGCTTCATCTTCGCAATAATGACGATAGCAAAGGTTGTTACAAACCCAAGTTACATTCAATCTAGAGATGCTTGCTTTTTTAGAAATGTAGTAAAGAGAAGGGAATCGGTCGATTTCGGAATATGAATTAAATTATGAATATACGTAATAATGTACACTGTGCAAACAAATTAAATATACTCTGTTAAATAAAAGTGTTAAATAAAAAGACGAATTTTAAGGGTAACGAATTTATTAATCCAATTTTAAAACTAGGTTTAAATTAGATCATGGCGGGTCCAGGACGTAGTACTCCGGACGAGTTACGCATATGAAACCATAGATTTCAGAATACATACATATATGTAGTTCAATGTTCGAAACGTTATCAATACTAATAATAAATCTGTAAGTGTCGGTCATGGAGTAAGTTACTTTGTTTTCAGAGATATCGTGTTTATAGGCTCTATACATGATACTGAAACTAAATTGACGGTTTTTAGAATTTTTTTCTGTATGTAGGTAAGTATGTATGTATGTTGTGTGTTTGTTCCTCCATAACTCTGAAACGAATTAACTGATTTTCATGAAACTTGGTAGATAAACATTTGGACGTACGGGACACAGGATAGGGTACTTAATATTTTTCAACGCGGACGAAGTCGTGGGCACCAGCTAGTACTTAATATTTTGTGAGATGTAGTTCGTTCATATTAACTCCGGACGAAACTCGGCTGTAATAATAACAATTTTATGGTGATGTATGCATCGTTCGAGACAAACAGACGCATAGATCAAAGAGAAATGAGTAGCTAAGACGATTTATCTATCGATTTGCTTATCGACGAAATTGAAAAAAGAGATTCTATTTGGAATCTTAACTCTAAGGAGTAGGGTACCGTAAGCATCGTTATCAATTACAGAGAGTAATTAAGGAGAATTAGTGTTATTTTTCTACAACAATAATGATTCTGAAGAATTTATGCTTCATAAAAACTATTGTCTTTCATATATTTATCATAGTTATAATTGTCTATATTTTACTAGTTCAATATTTGTTTAGAAAAATCTTAATTCCACAAGGTTTTGTCTTATTATTTATTACACACCCCACGCTACTCGCCCGAAAAATGGAACAAAATGAATCGACTCGACTAAATTACTTGCTACTCGACTAAAGTACAAACTAAACTATAAGGCTTGTTCGGACTACCTTAGTATCTCAAGTAGTAATCTAAAATTAGTAGCTAAACTACTATCTATGTCTCTATTGCTCAGAAATCGTTTGAATTACGGTCGAGTACAGTACACAAGCAGGTATGTTTTGCAAGATAAACGGGCTACAACGCAATAACGTGAATAAGCTAGTAAAGATATTTTTGAATAGGCGAAAGTAGAAATTTGTTTGATAGCTAAGAAAATATCTTTAAATTGTGGAGAATCAACATTTCACAAGCATTCATGTTGCATATATTTAGAAATAAATTTTAAAGTTGCTTCTTCGATCCAGCACAACGAAATTTTTGCGGCTGCTAATGAACTTGACTGAAAAGTAGTCTGTCAGCTGTTAAACTAGTTTGCTGTCCGCGCTACTCGCCCGGAAAAATAGAACAAGATGGATTGACTTTACTAAATTTCCTCCTAATCTACTCAACTAATTTTTTGGTGTTCAGAGGCAAGTAACTTAGTAACTAAACGTATTTGGAGTTCAGACACGTATAGTTACTTGCTACTTGACTAAACTTGCCATACTGTGAACTTGCCCCGTAAAGGGAGGATAAACTAGAGTCGTCATTAGAATAATAATAGTCGTGAAAATGAGACACATTTATGCTTTATTACCTATGAGGGAGCGAGACACATTATTAATTTTTTGTCTCTCTTTGCGTATGCGTTTCTATTGTTTGCCACACTTCAAAGTGTGGCACACAAATCTCTTGGTGAATATACGAGTACGTTTTATTTTGCCGATTTTCATACTTCAAGTAGTTTTCAAAGTTCCTAGGTATTGTGTTAGGTGTGGTACGTGTTGGTGAACGTGGTGAAAATGGTGAACTGTTCTATTTTAGGCTGTAAAAGCCAATCAGAGCGAATATGTTGAAAACATAAACTTTCATATGTAAGTACTTTATTTTTTGGTTAAATGCAATAATTTTTGCATGCATGTTCAGTAAACATCTAATTTATGTCTTGTTACACATTTAACAACTGTTTTAGATGATATTTTTACGATTTTTCGATCACAAAAGATATTGTTTTGAGATTATAAACCGTACAAGTTGTGTAGCCATCTTAAATTATCGGTGACATTTAGCAATTATATGTAACCTAATATAGTAGGATTATACACATTTTAGGGATACCAGCGCATGAATATATTTTTTCCCTAAATGTTGGGTAATGTTTAGTTTTACGCATTATATTAGCACTATGTGTTTTTGTTTCTCTAAGTAAATAGCGATTGCGTTTGGTTACAGTTTTCCTAAGGATCTTGGCTTGATGAAGAAATGGGTTGCTGCTACTGGTTGTCAAAATTGGAACACTGAGTTCACACGTATATGTTCGAAACATTTTGACGCACAGTGTTACCGGAAGATGAAAAAGTTAACAATTCTTCGACATTCTTCATTATATATGGTTTAGCGCGTACCCTTTGACTAAAACTCATGACATTTGTTTTAAGCAAATTAATTTTTAAATTATTGTTATTTAACCAAAATATAATCTTTCTTAAAGCAGCATTAATGTCATCATTATAGGTATCTTTGTCCCTGCATTTTATTATCATTGTGCTATGATCGGCAAAAAGACATATAGGATGTTCAACAGTTCTTGAACATTAGATTAGTACATTACCTCTTATTCCATCAATATTCGAGATTTTTCAAGAAGAATTGCATGGTCAAATGCTTCCGTCATATCCATGTATACAGCACATATTTGAGATTTAGTATCTACATTTGTCATAATTATATCTAAGAATTCAAAAATTACCTCATTTATTGTTTTATTTTTCCTGTATCCATGTTGTTCATTTGTTAAACGTTTTCATGTAGTTTAAAAGTTAATAAAAATGAAAATAAATTAATAACAGTTATCATATAAATTGTTTTATTATTCATATTAAGTGAAATAACTACTACTGAACCGATTTTGATGCCGTTTTAAGTTTCAAAGAACAAAGTTTAACTTTAATACGGCTATGTAATACTTTTCACAGCAAAAAAATCTCTTCCCATGAGAAAAATTACGCGTTAGCAAAGTCACGGCCAAAAGCTAGTTACATAGTTAATACTATTTATGATTGTCATCAATGATGACTCATCATAATCCATATTTAATATTGCAAGAGTGAGTTTGTTTGCCATTCCGTCGCGTCGTATCGGAGTCAGATGACTTGATTTTTTGAATAGGGATAATTGAAAGGTTGGAGAAAGAGGATACTTTTTACCGCGGGAAACTTACCACGGGAAAATGCGAGCGAAGCCGCAGGCAACAGCCAGTATTTAATAGTAATTTGATGTGATGATGATCAATGATGTAAGCTGTGTGATTTATAAACAGGGTAAGAAGTGTATGATGTGGCAACCCAAGAGTTCGTATGTACTGTGTCTCCATCCCTTTCCAGTGTACGCTCACCGCTTCTCTAGTTTATCCTCCCTCTACGACTTGCCCTTATCCGTAGCATATTAGGACCACAGAACAATATATACTCTTACTGAGTATGTGAGTGAAAAGTATTCTGTGGTTATTTAAATTACATCATCTTTGTATTCTTTGATTGTACATCATTATCAATTCTATTCTATTTCTATTATAATATTGTACCAGGCTGGCGCAACTCAAAGGAAAGAAAATGATGTATGAAACAGGTGGATTGGGTAATGCCGGAATAACCCGACTAAGTCAAGGCGATTGCGAAACCCATTAAGTTATTAGACATCACCGATTCTCTAATTTGGCCGTATTATACATCAAAACCACAATAAACCTGTATGTATAAGTTACTCTATGCAATAAACCCTCGGCGGCCATATTGATGTGTTGCAATATGGCGTCTTTCATTTCAACTGCTTTGTTTGTTTGTTGTTTATTTTCGGATTTTTCGGCAAGCAGAGTATTGATTTTTATAAAACTTGCCAAAATTTTAGTGTTTAAATACTCTTTCTTCGTAGTGTTATATTTGGTGTATCGTGTTTAGTGTTCTAGATGCCGAAAGTAAGCTGCGAAATATGTGGCCTAAGAACGAGTCGCATTGATAATAAAAAACGAATATTTTTGGCCCAATTCCCGCTGGATGAAGATAGGTTAGTACATATTATATCTTGCTGCTGTTCTAAAACCATGTATAATATAGTTTATTGGGAGTTTAGTTCAAATTTTCGAATAAAATTGTGTTGCATATGTGTTGCATGTAAAATGTAAACAATAGTGCAGTGCCATTTTTTATCGACAATCGGCAAAAATTTCTTTTTGATTTTATTGCACTGAATGATAAGAAATGAACACATGCATACACCCCAATGTACCAATTGGTTTGTTTTAGTTTTATTTTGCCTTTCTTTTTTATTTATATGTATATTTAACTAAAAAATAACATTTATTATTCATTTACTTTCTAGGTGCAGGCAAGACTTTGAAAAGAAAAAAACAACAAATGAAATGCTGTTCCATGTATCGGAATCTCTGCCAATCCATTGAACGATGAAGTTTTCAGTGAACTCCCTCTCCACATTGCTAAAAATCCTGTACAAACAACAAATGAAATGCTGTTCCATGTATCGTTCCAATCCATTGAATTACTTTATGAAATTATTATTACGTTATACATGACATAATCCAATTTTTATGTGTGTTACAGAACCTTCAACGTCGACCTTGGATACTGCCGTAATTAACTTAATAAATAAATAGATCCTGCAGTCCTCAAAGATTTTACGTGAAGTTACTCTTGTGGCTAGGGAGCTGGGTGCCAAAATTTCTATATGATTTGTTCGTGTTAGGATGATGTACCATAAAAAAACATTAAGGACCGCGTCTGCCACCATGACAGCCCTGCGTTGTCAATTGAACGACGAACTAATCTCCTGGTATCAGTAATCCGGTTGTTCACGTCACTCGAACTGTTGAGCCTCCTCTTGTATCAGTAGTTCGGCGCTGGTGCTTTGTTTTCTAAGGTACTGTATGTACACATAAGGCTCTTATAATAATATCAAGGAACTTCAATAAGTGTCCATTATTCAACCTCTTTATTTAATTAGCCACTTGTTATCAATGTATTTTGTAGAGATTCCTTGTGCATCAAATGCTCTAAGTATGGCCATATCGATTGACAGTGTAACTCTTCCTAGCATTTGATTTACAATTTGATATATCTTTTTTATATTTTTAAAGTTATTATTAATATACATATTGATTCCTCTTATCTTACTTCGAAATGTAAAACAATCGTCATGTGTGTACATACATCAGTACTTTAGAAAACAAAAGTTTTTCACCAGCGCCGAACTACTGATACAAAAGGGGGCTCAACAGTCCGGGTGAGGTGTACAACCGTACTACTGATACCAGGCGGAACAAATCATATACCAAAATGGCACCCAGCTAACCATTGTTTTTTTCGTTCACTGCTTCTCTGCTACTCCGTCAGTCGGCGATAACCGTAAACTGTATGATAGTAATAAAGCGATGATTGTAATTATTTGTTTTTTTATTTGTCAATAAATAATATTTAAAATTATGTAAGGCCTTTTTTTGGGATTTTCATAAAACCATAGACTATAGAGTCAATTATACTATCGACCTTATTTATCGTAACAATAGCACATCCTTATTTTTATGTTCGTTATGTTGGCAGCATCGTACTTGTTAATTTTGGTTAGGTTGGTATTGGAGCAGTCCATCTTTGTCATAGAACAGTGGATTTCATTTTCATTGTATGGGAGTCCCGTCTCTTAAAACGTAGTGATTATATACTCTTTGTATTGTACTTTGTAGTCTTCAATACAAATTTATATAATAATTTGTAATACTTTTTTTCCCCAAGACATAATTTTTGTTAGTAAAATAAATACATTAAAAAGTATTGTCATTGTGACAAAATGTTGACTTCTAAACTTTTGACGAGGAATCAATTAATTTTGAGTTTGTTAAGACCTTATAGCCAAGGCACCGCGGGTCAAGGTGCAGCTTCATCCCATCCGCCTCAAACACAAGCTACCGTAAATGCCAATGTCCCTGGACTGAGTAAGGCTGTAGTTCATCCTGCATCACAGGCAGTAGGCCCAGGAGTAGAACCTAACAAGTTGGGGGCTTATAAAGTTCCAGAATATTTTTGCTATGACAATATGAGTTTTTTTGAAGCAGAAATTGAAATGTCGAAATTCAGATGCCCACAACCTTCAGCGCTCAAGAAGTAAATGTAAATACGATGCTATCACTTACACATAGAATTTAAATTATTTTATTGTTGTCTAATAAAAGTAGTTTATGCATTGATGTGTTTTTTGTCTTTTAATTTAAGTATACATACATTTTACATTCTATCTGTACAAGCAAAAAATATAATGACTAGCTGATGCCCGCAACTTTGTACACGTTGTAGTTCGTTTTTTTGAAAATTCCACGGGAACCAACTTTTATTCCAGGATGAAAAGTATCCTATATGTTAAATCAGGTAATCAAAAATACATAAGTAAAAACCGCATTCAACTCGGTTAAGCCGTTTCTGAGATTAGTGTGCATAAACACAAAATATTCTTGCTTTTTACCCTTGAAAACACAGATTTTAATGGCAGTAAGGTGCTGTAGTTTGCTGGCGTAGCCTGTCAGATGGCATAACCACCTCTGAAATAGTAGAACGTGTGATATACTGTTTTGATGAGTGATTAAAGGGTGGAAGTGGAAGAGACCATTCCCCTTATTCTATTGCTGCTTTATATTCTATCAAGGTGGCTGAGCCTTTGCAGCCCCTATGGGGGTTGCTGGTCCTTTAGCTGCCAGAGTTGGATTTATTCCAGATTTGTTTTTGTGTACATTTTGCCAGAGCCATATACAGGGTGGAAAAATAAGTCGGGCCCTGGAGGGAAACTACCTTAAATCCTTAAGCTAGCTCATTTTACATAAAGGAGACATTCCTTTATTTTTAAAAAGAAACAAAACTGCATTCAAAGATTTTTTAAAACTCGCTTGACTCGCCCGGGACTCGAACCAACTAAAATTAAAAGAAACATACACTTGCTGTTTTATTATACTAATCGATAGGATTCTTATTCAGGATAAAATTTCTGTAACAAACATTTGGTCTTAAAAATAAAAATGATTGTAAAATCTAACATTAACTTTATTTTATTATCAATTTGTTACACTTTAATTATTTAACTGATAAATTGTTCGAAATGAACCCCCTCGTTCCGGATACACAAATTTAGTCTCCGTTGAAATTCATTTCTTGTAGCCTTTAGCAAAGTGTTGTGGTGTATGCCCCTAATAACATTTTCTACAACCCTTAGCTCTTGCACGGTGTCATAACAGGTTTCATAAATAACATTTTTTACATTACGTTCATTAAAGAACTTGTGTACTAAATAGGTATTCTTCATGGATATCTTGTACGACAGACGAGAGTAAGACCAAATGTTTGTTAGAGAAATTTTATCCTGAATAAGAATCCTATCGATTAGTATAATAAAATAGCGAGTGTTTGTTTTTTTAATTTTAGTTGGTTCGAGTCCCGGGCGAGCCAAGCGAGTTAGAAAATCTTTGAATGCAGTTTTGTTTCTTTTTAAAAATAAAGGAATGTTTCCTTTATGTAAAATGAGCCAACTTAAAGATTTAAGGTAGTTTCCCTCCAGGGCCCGACTTATTTTTCCACCCTGTGTATACGACAAATTCCTCTACTTGTATAATGTTGCTTTCCCTTAAAAAAAATTACAAGTCAAGCGCTAGGGACACGACAACCCACAAAACCTGGCGGGTAAAGGGTTAATAGGCGACATTATCGTCTTACCATCAAGGGACAGTCAACCTGCCTGATAATAACATTAACAAAAAAAAGGATTAGGAAAACACATTTAGGTGTATTAAAAAACCACTACCAATTCTCAGACTTTATTGAAGTTAGTGATTCCCATACATACTATAAACCTACAACTAAATAACATAAAATGCAACATTAGAAGTTAATTTTCTTTATACATTAAAATATAAATGCTAACGGGAAAATGAAGCAACACTGCCAAAAAGTATAGCAGTTTCATCATCCTCGGTAAGAGTGGTTGCAGCCTTGTGACCCTCATTCACACACTCTACCTCAGCTGTATGTTACTTCTTCTTTGTCAACTTCTCCGACAAATCATCAAAGCTGGGGTCCTGTAGGTTGATCATCAAGCTATTGCCGGGCAAAAAGACTCTGTTTTGAGATTGGGCTATCATTCTAGAAATACTTTGGGCAGCCCTAATTTTACGGAGTTTAAGGTACCCAGGATTCATGCCCATGGCTTTTCCTAACATCTCGGCAGCTTCTGCTTCTCCCTCCGCTTGCACAATTTTCTGTTGACGCTCTTGCTTAGCCCTTTCTACTACGAAAGCGGCACGTTGAGCTTCTTGTTGGGCGACCTGCTTGGCTTCGACTGCTGCTGTGTATTCTTTGCCGAAACTTAGTTCAGTTAAAGATACATCATCAAGAATAATATTGAAGTCGGCAGCACGCTCCACCAGCTCCCTTCTAATAAGTAGTGAAACTTGTTGACGCTGTGTGATAAGTTGAGATGCGTTGAACTTTGCAACAACAGACTTCAAGACCTCGTTGCAGATGGATGGAAGTACTTTTTCATCGTAGTCTGTACCCAACTGTCTATACATAACAGGAAGGTGGATGGCATCAGGGCGTGATAGTACACGCAAGGAGATGTTTACCATTTGCAAATCTTTGGAACCAGTAGGTGAAGAAATTTTGCGAGGTCGTGATCTGATATCATAGATTATTGGGTATTGGAACCAGGGTACTCGGAAATGCAAGCCCTCACTCATAACATGTGGCTGTACTCCTCCTATTCTATTGAACATAATAGCCCGATGTCCTCCTTCCACGGTAAATAATGATTGCGAGACGCCATACACGGCGGCTCCAGCGACAGCAACCAATTTCAAACCAATGTTTAGTCCAGGTGGACCACCTTTGGCAAATTTGCCTGCCATATCGTTCAGTTTACTTTGCGCCATGATGTACTTTAATTGCGTAAACTACAAGATATCTCGATTTTCTAATTTCTAGTATAATTTTTAACAAGATATAACCTATTACGAGCTGACCGAACGAACCAAAGAAATGAATTTGATTGTGCAATATGTATGTATGACTGATTGATTGATCATGACCACAGAATAGTGATGCAAACTACCGTCAAACTACAATGTGATCACAGAACCTTAGTGTTCATGATGTAGTGCTTTAAACTGTTTCAAAGCTATTACATATATTTCATGAAAGTCTCTAGTTATTTGGTAGTGTGGTATGCTTTTACTCATTTATTTTTGAATAACAAACCTAAGTCAAATATTCAGGTGCTTAATGATAAAAAAGAACAATAAAAACTATACATAAGTAAAATGGAACCAAGATGTAATCACCATTAATAATTTACGATTATTCTTACTTAAAAGAATGGATTTTCATTTGATTTATTAAATTGCATGCATGGTTGGATTCTCGCTAGATAGTAGTTATATTCTTTGGACTATCTTAACTTGATCCTTAGAGCATTAAACCAACCGGAGACGCCACTGCCAGGCGTTCCCCTCTGCCTTGGTACGAGACCGGCGGTCATACGGGTTTTATAAAACTAGTTTCCGCTCGACGCGTGCCATTCTATAAGTGACTACGCTCGCGGAACGACGTCAACTAAAAATGCCGAATTGCAGCGTGTTTTCGTGTAAAAAGAGATCAGAATCATCTAGTGTTCAAAAGGATAACGTTACTTTCCATCTGTAAGTATTATTTTATATAAATATTATCAAATAATGCCCAAAATTTCCAAATATCCAAAAAATATTATTAGTCCAAAAGTGTTGCCGTGTTATTGTACAAGATCTTATTCTGCATAATTTTAAAAGTTGAATGAACCAACATTTAATAAAAATTTTGTAATAGTTAATAATACCATTTAGTACTGCAAATCCGTAATCAATTAAGAATAGATTACTGTTTGTATACTTTTTTAATTTATTATTATTTACTTTTTTAATAATTTTTCACTGTGTTTTCACTTCCATTTTTATTGTAAGATATTTACTGTAAGTGTCAGAATATTCAACTTATCAGAGAGATAATAATAAACTGAAGTCGTGACTTATTGCGAAAATAGAAACTAGGCAGTTTTTATATAAATACATTGGCAACACTGCAGCAAAGTTAGTGCTGGGTCAGAACAAAAACAAATATCGATATCGATGTGTTATTCTGGATATTATTTAGATTATCCGTATTAAATAAGTATCATGAAACTGTTAAGTTTTTCAGTTTCTGCTGGTTGGAGAAACATGTCAGTCAGTCAAGTTTATTTGTCTTCATATTATTAGGATACCCTTGAGTTTAAGAATTAACTATACTGTATTTACATCATAATGACATCAATCAAAAGTTCTGCCTTAACCATTAGGGAAAGGCTGAATTAAAAAAAAATGTTTTGACTTTGTCATAATGATTGGAAGATTTCATCGACAATGAAATATCGATAGTGTCAAGCACTACCATTGTTTACTTAAAAATGACGTCATCTCATATACGGACAGGTAGTCAACTGTGTGAGAATGGATATGTGTGCGTAAAGTTTATGCTAGTGTTTAATAATATGGTCGTGTGCGTGCGTAGCGACGAGATCGAGAAATGCGTTAGTGTTAACAGTTTTTGTGTGAGATGCCTCGTCCCCCGCGCAGAAAGTGACAGACTTCTTTGCATAGAATTTATTGCGCGTGACGTCTCCGGTTGGTTTAATGCTCTAAGACTTGATCTTGCAATCTTGACTATAGACCTCCTTATCCTTGCCCCGGTCACTGACATGTGTGCAAACATTCTTACATTGTACGAATCTTTGCACGCATGTGAAGGAACGTGACATTCATTCGCAAACTCAGCGAGTACGCAAATGGGTTCGCATACTCATATGCGAACGCGTTGAAGGTGAAGATGATTTTAGTGCAGTTTAGTGTTTGTCCAATCCATGATCAAATTCAATTTACGCCACTCAGTACACGATACGAACTCTGAAAATGGTAAACGAGATGTCCGTTACCTACGCAATCAATACGCAATCGTACGCGAAACTGGTCGCACGAATGCTTGCACGTATGTGTGGGAGACTACGCGAAGGTTTGAGGTTCGCGCGCTTTGATGTGCGTTAAAAACCGACATTGCACGGAAAAGCGCGAATGTAGCAAAAACTTTGCATAGTCATTTGCAAATGTCGTCCTACACTTGTGGGTTCGCGTATTCGCGCGAATGTGAGTGACCGGCATTACTGTATCTGATGTATATAGTGTTCTGTAATTTTGACGTCTAAAGGTGAAATGACAGTTTGACTTTCCTTTTGACTTTGACTCGTCGTTCGTGAAAAGAAAATATGAACAAAATGTCTGTGTAGTGTGTACTAAGATATTGAGCAAAGTTGTAAATATTCTAAATATATGCACATAATATAGACTTTAAACGTGTTTCTTTGTTTACTGAAGTTCCCTACGCATTGTACAAGTCGGACAGTTCTCCTTTTTATTGAGGTTTTAAAAGGGAAACATGGATTCATGTATGGGTGTCGAACAAGATTTGGATAAAGCCTTGTCGAAATTTAATCCATTGTGTGATAGAACGGAGAAAGTTCTGCAAGACATCATCGACCAAGTTGAGGATTTAAGGAAAGAAATAACTAAGCGTAAGTAACTCAAGTCCCAAAGACTGACGTATGCATAGACGTAAAGCCACACATTTACACCCACTGAATAACAAGGTTTGTTTTCTTTGTTATCACTATACGGAGACGGTGAAATTTTCTCCTTTTTTCAGCTAAACAGCATTTTTTATTCAGAAAAAAACCTAGTTGTGTAATAAGTTTTTCATATTATTGCAACTCACTTTGAAAGGTTAAGATGATGTCTGCCAATTTATTTTAGCATCGTCATCCTTATAACCTAGTTCGTACTAAGTAACTGTGTATATATCATAACTGTTTTCTTTGTAGTTTATCTTGGATACTTCAAGTTTTTAGCATACTTCAGCTGGAACCACACATTATTTATGTATGGTTTTTTTTCTTATGTTAAGGTCGACAGATAGGCTGACAATCCATTTGGTGGTAGCTGACTACCATCACCTATAACAGAAGCAACATCACAGGTACTGCAAGTGTGCTGCATACCATAGTAGGATTAAAGGCAAGAGATTTAGAAGGGAAACGCTACAGCACTGATGCTGTATCTTCTTGTTCTTCTGTAAGAGGGTGGTTACTCACTTCAGACAGGCTGCCCAAATGATTGCAAAATGCATTGTGCCCTGCCACTTCTTAGTCGTTTTTATGTTAGAAAGAAATTGTAAAACACAGATGACAAGAAAGTTAAATAAAAACAATATTGTTTTAGAAGCCCACAATGAATTACTATCACAAACACAAGCGATGGTCGTTGGTGACTTGGTTTCAACCATCAAACAAACAGTTCTTCAAATGCCCACAGGTATATGTAAGACATTATTAATAATTATAATTTTACTTATTTTATATAAGACAATAAGATGTTTCAAATAATGGTAGTGTCTGCCATTGCTAGGAATCACAAGCAAAACCAGGGAAAAAATGAAAAAGCATGATATAATGTAATAAGTATAATTCCTAGTAATAATAGCTATCCTTATTTTTATCTTTAATCATATATGTTACATTTTTTAGAGCACCGCGAGCTACACTCAACAGTCTCTCGAGTTGGAAAGTCAATAGACAGACATTTCATCGCAGATTATGCTTCAGTGGCACCCAAAGCGGAGTCATTTTGTTCTGACACAAACAGACCTATCATGGAACAGGCTATGGCTCAACACCTCTACAGACAGGTGAGTTTCACGAATGACGAGTTAAAGAGACTCTCACATTGATAAGTGTAACGAAATTCGTCCAACGAAATGCAAATGGAGAGCTGGGTAAGTGTAGTTTATCAGTTCTCCCATTTGATTAACAGGGTTTAGAAGACGTAGGCGACACTTTTGTCGCCGAAGCGAAGATCCCGCCGGTGGAGCGAACATGCACTTTCGCGACTCTGCACCGCTGCGCCGGCGCACTCTCCGACGGAGACCCCGAGCCCGCTTTGCAGTGGGCCAAGCAGCGGGCTCAGGATTTGACTCACTCTCCACTGCCATTCACTCTTCACAGGATGCAAGCTCTCAAGGTATACTTCCTTTCACGAAACAAGTCCCAAGGCAAACAGTGGAACTGAATAATAAATTAATTACTGTAATAAATTAGTAAGAGCAAAATAGTACATAAAGCAAGACACAACAAGACAATGCAAAGAGTGTAAACAAACTTTCAAGATGGCTTCCTATGCCACGAATGAAACGGATAGCGCCGGCCGCATCGTGTGAGGGAAAAGGAGAAGGCCGGGTTTGTTTACATTTTTGCGTTGTCTCCTTGGCTTCACTATACACAAAATTAATTTACTAATTTAGAGCTACTTTTCAGTAGAATTTGGAGGAGTTAAAACCAATAAAACCACAATAAAAATGTATTTGCATGCCCTTGTTGGGTGGAAGTTAGTAGTCTGAACCTTGTAGTGTTACTTAGTATTGTAAAAGTTGTGTCGTGGGTAGTTGGCGCGCAGTGAAGGCGTGGGCGCGGCTATCGAGTACGCGCGGCGGGAGTTCCCGGCGCACGCGGTGCGCCACGAGCAGCAACTGCAGGCGGCGGTGTGCGCGCTGGCGTGGTGCACGCCGGGCGCGGGCCAGCCGCCGCCGCACTACCGCCCCCTGCTGTCGCTGCGCGCGCTGGGCGCCGAGGCTGCCGAGCTCTTCGTGCGCGAGGCCTGCGCGCTCTTGCGTCTCGCGCCCCTGTCGCCTCTAGCCGCCGCCGTGGTGGCCGGGGCGCGCGTGCTGCCCGCGCTGCACGACATCAGCGCCAAGATGACGCACCCGCACGTGATCGCGGCGTGGTCGCACGACGAGCTGCCACTTGAGGTGGAGCTGGGCGAGGACGGGGGCCACTACCACTCGGTGTTCGCGTGCCCCATATTGCGCCAGCAGGCCTCCGACCAGAACCCGCCCATGCGCTTGCTCTGCGGACACGTCATCTCCCGCGACGCGCTCAACAAGCTCGCCATGGGACTCAAGTCAGTGCCTTCTCTTCTTACAATCACCTTTCAGTCGCCTATCCTATAACCATGGACGTAGGATAA
The DNA here is from genome assembly GCA_936446665.2 of Synanthedon andrenaeformis. Lineage (NCBI taxonomy): Eukaryota > Metazoa > Arthropoda > Insecta > Lepidoptera > Sesiidae > Synanthedon > Synanthedon andrenaeformis. The sequence continues at coordinate 3,044,602 of OW387788.2, read as the reverse complement.
TATAACAGGACCGCTTATTTGATAATATGCATTTACGAAAATTAACTGTATTGCTAATATGTAGTTAAAGTATATTTTTAATTGCGCCTTATGCAGCGGCTAATCTGAGCAGAGAGATAGCCAAACTGAGGCCGTGTGTCCCTTTCTTTCATCTTGCCAGACTAAAAAAAATGTATTTCATTTAAAATTTTGATTCAGTCAACGTTTTTTAAGTCAACGTATTTTAATCAAATTAATTTGGTTATATATTCTTAAATTACAAAAAGTTAAATATTTATTGTTGCAAGGCGATTTTATATTTTATTTTCTACTGGTATCCCTTTAAAGTGACATTACGGTAAATGTCCATAAATTTGTAGCGTTAGTGGATATGATTATGCACAATTGGTGCAAAACTATTATAAGCAATAAAATGAACAATGAGCAAATTACAACTGGTAAAAGTGTTGGTTAATTCATATTTCAATTTAAAAAAATATTTATAAGAAACTACTACCTACTATATGTAGGTATATTACAATATTTAATTTGTCTCACATAACAAAAAATCTTATTCACCCTATTAGAAAGGGATTATTCACACAGCCTCTCTACTGCATATCCTGCTCGGCTCGCTTTTTAGCTGCAAGTAATAAATCCTGCTTATTATATTAGATCCATGCCTATAACACAAACAACGCTACAGGTACTGCAAGTGCACTGGGGAAATTTCAAATAAAGAATATACCAACCGATTCTTTTCTGTTCATGAGGACAGAAATGTCCATGAGGACAATGTCCAATGTCCATGAGGACAATAAAGATTGCTGGACAGTTTTAAAGCGCGAACAACTGAACTAGATCAGAAGAAGACGACCGCCATTTTGTTTTATTCATATGGTCAATTCTGTTCCATTGAACATTTTTGTCGCAAGACATTAGTGTTTCACCCGCTGCCATAGGGACGGACACGGTTCACTGTTTTTGGATTTTACTTAGACTATTATGAATTAACTATTGTATTGTAATTTACAGATTGAAATGTCCATACTGTCCGATGGAGCAGTCGCCATCGGAAGCTCGACAGATATACTTCTCATAGAGTTATGTCTTCGCACATACAATTTATACAGTATATTATAATATTGATTATGACGCGTCGTTTAGACGACTCCAATGAATCTGTAAGATAAACATATTTTGTTAACTAGACTGGTTTCAACCACGCTTTTGTTCTTTTTATATTAAAATTTAGTAAAATTCAATGAGTTTTCAATTTTCACCTAATTTTCATGTACTTACCAATTATATATTAGCGATAAATAGGTAATCTAATCCCAATGAACAAAGATTAATGCCCCAGAAAAAGCTTTGCATCAGTATTAACATAAAAACAAATTTAATAATCGTAATTTCAATCAACAGTAAAATTCCAACCATCGGTAACTTCTCATAATAACTGCGTAGATAATTTGTAGCACCAAAGAATTTTTGTGTCTGTAGGAAGTTTATATTCAAGGAAGTGAACGTCCAGAAAAATATTACTCAGCTGGACTTAAACACGCCAACTAAATATATTTTAGCAACAATACCAAATTCCGAAGGATATTTACACAGAAAAGTTCATTACATACATTAAGGCCCATCACATACGTAGCTATAATTTATATAAATTATAGCAAGGCATATTACGATATATTTTCTATACAAATATTTGGGTGGGTGACCGCACACGCAGCTATAATATATATTTCTACTAGTGGCCCGCTCCCGGCTTCGCACGGGTGCAATTTTTTACTCAATCCAGCTGATAAAATTACCTTACATCGCCATCTGTTAGAATCTTTTGGAACTCACAGATAAATAATTGCTGGATTGAATAGGTTTAAACAGATGGCGTTATGTTAATAATATTATGTAATTTGCCAAAAAATAATAAACAAAATGAGATATAAACTATCCTGTCTTTTAAGTTGGACCAAATTACATATAGTTACGAAACTTTATCAAAATCGGTTCAGTAGTTCGGGAGTTCATCGCGGACAAACATGTGACACGTAATTTTTATATATATAAGGATGACGTCACCAACGTATACCGTAATTTATATTATTGCATATTATAGTATAGCAAGATATATTACGACATATTTTGAATGTACAGCAAATGCTAGGCCGACCAGGTGCTAGGTGTGTAGTGTGTGGTAGCTTGCTATAATATGTATATAGTACGGTATATAATATATATTATAGCTACGTGTGTACGACGGGCTTTAACCTTGACATTATGTTTCCCAACGAGGTATAAGGATCTTAAGAATAAAACAATTCTTTGGTATATAATTTATTTAATGGATATGTACAAAGACGAAAAATTCAAATAAAAATTTGGCAATAACGATAGTAATAATATTTTAAAAAAAGTGACGTTCTTCTAAGCCGGCAAAAAAGATCAACAACAATAATTTTTCTTATTTAAAAATAGTTCACGCATACCAACGTATTATACAGCTAGGCTTTCAGCAAACTCGGTGTTGCCATTAACAATAGTCATATAATGGTTTCAAAAAAATTACATTTTCATTTCACCGTTGACGGCAACACATCAAGCGATTCATATAACGATTTTTATGACAAAACTCCGTTTTGTTCGATATATAAATCGAGGCTTACGCTAAATTAAATAACAGCTTTACAACCTATATATAAGTTACATAATAAATAAATAAATTATCCATAAAAACATTTTTGAAAATCAAATGAGCCATAACAATTTATCAAATTGCTGTCAGACAGATAGACATAACTGTATGCATTAATAAATTAAAGGTAAAAACAAACTGATCCCACTTAAATTGGCATCACACTGTTATCATTTCTCACTCTAACTAAGGACATCTGAAATATGTTTTCTGATTCTGATATTTTTAAATGAATATAAAAACGAAAAAATATATATTTGGTTGGGCTCACGATATAAATTAACTGAAGAATACCTTAATGCAAACAAGTTCAACTCGTGTCTGACGCGCAGCAACTGTCAGCTCTCACACTGCTCACACGCGTCAGATGGCGTACGATACCACCTTCCCACGTCTATTAGCATGGGATGCGAGGGATAGATCATTTTCTTTTTATACGATATTACGAGTACAGATGTCATAATGCGTTGCATACGCACGTGAGACCAGTTTGTCTCTACTTTAATTTTCGTATCTTCTGGCAAAATACACAAAAAATAAATAAAAAAAATATCACTTCCAAATAAATATTAAAATAAATTTTATATTCTTCAATGAAATCATTTTAATGGCTTAATAATACTAGAAGTATGGTAACGCGATCGTTAATTCTTATTAAAGTCGTTTACGCCTAGCCTATAAATTAATTTAAAAACATATAGCACTTATTAAATTAATTGCAAATATATCACACATACGTAGCATCTACCAGCAAAATACCACTACAATTAGGTACTAGTTATTGCTGTAAAATTTCCCCTACAATTTACTTTACCACCGAAAGAAAGGCTAGTGTGCACTGTCGTTGACAAATGTCCAGTACAGTCACGAATACAAGTTCAAAAATGTCCTGGATTTTTGCAACGACAGCCATTTTTATCTAGTAGAGAAAAACAAAACAGTAAAGTTGGAAGACGCTCCTAAATACAGCAAATGTATGTATTTAATTATATTTAGCAATCGAATTACATTAATATAATAATATCACTTATTACCTAATCTACTTAGTTTTTACAATTTTTTTTTATTATTATTCATAAATACATTTAAATATTTCTTTTAGCTTGACAATAATTGATGATAATAAATTTTACATTTTGGCACATGTAGCGTACTTTTTTTTGCCCTGTGGTCATAAAAAAGGCGCAAAATAACAGAAAAATATGGATGCAACGTACTCAACGAAATTATAACGATTGTGAACTAGCATAACATGTTCAAATTGTTATATAATCGCATTGAAACGTATATATATATGGCGAATTTGTGAAAACGTACAATATCTAAAAAAAAAAAGTTTTTTCTAATAAATAATATTGCTTCATCACAAATCAGTCGTTTTTATCAGTCTAGTACGAAATCTTACTTTTTTTTAATTATTTCATATACATTTCCATTCAACACAGCAAAGAGAGGTGAAAACAAAAACACCTTTACACTTATTAAGCAGGTTGCACACTCACGCCGCGTTGGCACTTTTGTTGACTTTAAAATTCAAATATTGCTTTAAAGCAGGATTGTCTGGTTTTGTCCTTATTTTGTGGATGGAAGAATACCTAGGATTGTTAATTTTACGCTAGAGGGCATCAATTACTTTTGTTACCAAATGCAAAATTTTCGTGAAGACATTCTGATCTGTTATTTAAACGCATGAAACCACTGTATGAATTAAAACATTGGATATTTTTTATCCCATTGTAAGGTACCCATAATGTTAACATATTGGACAGTTTAAATAAATGCCACATCTAGATGACGTAACGCACTGTTGCACCGTCTAGTCTAGGTCCACATGGGATACTTCTTTAGTAATAACGGTCAAAAGTTAGTCAGTACTTAGTTTATGTCAATTTGGTTTGTCTAAGTGAGAAAAGTGAATAGATTGAAAAAATCTTAATACTAAAACTTTTCTCGTGTGTAATATTTCCCTATTGAGTTTCAGTATGTATTTGTTTGATGTCAGTGTAAAAGTAATTAAATGTCATGACTGTGGTGTCCTATGGTACGTTACGGTACAGAATGGGCAGGTACCCTTTCTCTATTGGAAGAACACACGACAACGCGACGTGAGCTAGATTATTAAAAATCAAAATAGCTAATAACTTTAACCTTAAAATTAAACACAAAAATTGTGATACTGACACAGTGTGATGTAAACATTAAATTATTATGCACAAACAATGCATAATTTATAAAAATAATCATCAAATTACATAGTAAAGCAAGGCCAACGAGACAACGCAAAGAATGTAAACAAACTTTCAAGGATTGTCAGATAGCGTCGGCTGCTTCGTGTGACAGAGAGCCGGTTTGTTTACATTTTTTGCGTTCTCCTTGGCCTTACTATACGTGAATATTATGAGTGAAAGTATAACAACTCTATAAATTGCCTAATGAATATCTAAGAGAACATCACGATACACGATTATCAATGTTTATTAATTACTAATTGGTGTATTTTCACGAGCGTGATTACATGTAGGTACGTTGTAAAATTTTCTAGAGTAAAATAAAAATTGTGTTTTTTTTTTCTTTACAGCGAAAAATGCTTGAGGATTATTTCGCCTTTATATTTATACGCACTGATCACGTTCTAGCTAGGCACTTCAGAAATACGCCTCCACGCAGTAACATCAAAACTAGCATTTATTCAAATATAATTACGGTTCAAATAACTTCAGCAGTTGACACCATTAAAGTTTTTTCCTTGAAAGTTGTTCGTAATATTAAGAAAAAGGTTTACCGCTTTCGAGCAAAACTTTTCTTTAAGCTCTAACACGTTTTTCTACAATTTTATTTTATAAATTAAAAAAATAATATATTGCGTATTAGTTTGCTAGGGGATTCTAAAAAATATAGTTTTCTATTTTGTCATGCCTTTTTTCTTACATTATATGTCCTGAATTATTTGGTTTTATTGATAAAATCAATACATATTTACTTAGTGCTCCAACAGGTCCACTACTCACTGGATCTAAGAGATCCAATATATGTATTTAATTTTCAGTTTTGGTTCTATTATAATAGTCTTACTGCAAAATTAATACAGAATTAGTATTCCAGTGTCGTCTATTCCGGTAATTAAACTTTACGTTAAATATTAAGACGCAATAACCAGATCAAAGGGACCGATTATATTATTGATGTTTTTGTAATATTATACAATTCAGACAACATTCGGCCGAAAGGAGTTATTTTTACAGTAAATGTGTACTTTCATTTATGATGCTATTCTTCAAATAAAAATAAAGATTTTCTCTAACCGATATTATATAGTTACTTGTAACTAGATTTTATGAACACAAAATAACAAGATTATATTAAGGCTTATCGCTATAATTTACATTTAAATATAATATTATTTTTTATTATTACGAAAAACGAGGAAGTTTTACTTTAGACACAAGTTTTATCGTCCTTTTAATTAAGCTGGATATGCACGGTACATTTTTTTCAACTATCGCGGCCTGGATTAGAGTTTTTTAAGCCATCAGATCAGATCACGTAACTTAATATTCCTTTATAGCTCTTATCTTTTACAATATATATATATATATGTATATATTTACGAAATCATCTTAAAACTAATTCAACTACTAGAATTAGATTTAAATATTGCAGAGCAAAAATTAAATATATACTTAACTTAAATCTACCCGCGCCACCACATTTTTAAAAATAAGTCTATACTGGCAATTTATTGAGTTTCTCGGCTTAAATTTTATACATAAGGAAACCTTTAAAGAGTTTTTAGTTCGAAGAAATTGTGGTAACACTACATTACATACATTACATTATATATGTATGTATATACATATATATCATTTAAACTGTAGATTAATAAATATTGGTGTCCTTATTTTTATTTATAACAATAAATGAGTGAACGAACATTAATGATCGGGACCAAATTCTAAATGCAAGGGTGCACCCATTTTACTATATCTGGTTCTCTTCAATGTTTTTTTACAAGATATAATATATACTAAATAGTATCACATCTATCACTATATGGTTTCTACTGCAGTATTAAGATTGTAATTATGAAATGACATTCAATGTCGAAATCAACTAATGCAGATGGAAAACGGCATACCTTGCGAAATGGGTTTGTTTTGCAGTATTTTTTCTAATAATACTGCATAAGTAATTGTATATGTCATGACTGTGAGTTTAAATTTTGAAGAAATCTTTACGAAGCATTCAAGTTCAATTGTCTTAAAGATGGACACATTTCAAGTTAACTTACAGCCTCTTAAGTTCTACGATTTAAGAGGTCACAAAAAATTATACATATAATAGTGAGTCATGAAGTCTAATATCTTAAACAATGTTTTAGTGGCTTTAAGATATAAATCAACACAACACTTGAAACCCAACTTCGCTTTACACGTTAGAATGAAAAACAGAATCCTAAATATTGAAATTAAAAAAAAAAAATGTTTTCATAATAATTTTCATAATAAACTTGCAATAGCCTATGGATATTTAATAGGACTAGAGTTTGGTAATTTTGTTATATATGTACACAGTTAAAGCGACAACGGAAAAACAGTTTTAAATTTAGATTGTTCTATGAACATTTGCGTTAAACAATTTCAACAGACGAGGCCACGCCCCAGAAATTATTAAACAATGTAACAAGAGACATAATTATATATTATTAAGTTTTCGATCCTTTGGAGATGTAACAAATAATTCTCTTGAGCAGTCACTACATTCAAAACGTATTAAACCAATTTATTATTGAAAATAATAGCGCTTCCTGGGGTACAAGGTACAAACATCGCATCAAGTTAAACTTATAATGCGAACGCTTTTTTTAAAAATATAGATTAAAATAAAACCACACAGAAAAATAAATAAAACACCACTCGTTAGAGTAAATTCAATAATAACGTCTTAGTCGCAAATGAATTCGTTAAAATAAATAGATTGACGCGTCCATACATCTACAATACAACCTTCATTTTTGCACAATCGTTAATATATAAACATTTGCGCCGATACTTGTCGTGAACTTTGCCTTCTATTATAAGAATCTATCTTACTTTGATAAATAAAAAAAAAAAAAAACCGATCAACGGGTATTTATATGTCGCAAATAACTAACTTTGTTATGTTATTTTAATGTATTTTTTTTTGTCAATATTGCGTTCATGTAACAACTTTGTGTAATCAACAGAATAGAACAAAGTATATTGTAGATGTATGGGAGAAGCCATGAGAAGCGCTTTTGGAGTTTGTATTTAGAATAGGAGTGGTGCGAGTGAGAGGGCGCTACCTGTGGAGGCGGCGCCGGGCTAGCTGGGCGCAGTTGCGTGCGAGACGGCCACGGGGGCGGACGGCACTCCGGCCAGGTTGAGCAGCGCTTCGGCCGTGCGACGCTCCTCGCACCCGCCGCTGTACGAGTGCTCGTCACGGGCGCAACGAGATATCACCAGGTGTGCCGGGGGAAGCTGACGGCAAGCAATTTATTTTCCTATTATATAACAGCTATACTCGGTTATGCTAGGACCGCACCGCGTCCGCGCCGTGTGACGGCCGTCATACGGTCGTCACACGGACGGTGTCGTAATTATATGGTTGGCACAAAAGTATTGAGACACTACAAAACTCAATACATTTCCTTTTTCAAGTTAATTATTTTCGATAATATTCTAGTATGTTGTAGAACATTCTAGGTACTTCTGATGTGGGGGTATATAAAGCCGCCCTCGCGATCGGTTTAGTCAGTTTGAAGAAAAATGGACGAGCGACAAGTTCGAACACTATACTTATACGAGTACTTGTTAGGCGACAGTGCGCGGGCTGCGGCTGACAATATCAACACTGCATTGGGCGCTGGAAGCACAAGCCATGCCACGGTGTCCCGATGGTTTGACTGTTTTAAATCAGGAACATTGAATGATGACGATTTACGCGGCGAACTGCAGTCGAATCCAGATGCTACCACTCTTGAATTAGCGGAAGCACTTAACTGCAGTCACCACGCCGTGGAATATAATCTGCAAGATCTTGAGTATCGAAAAATTTTGGCTCGGTGGGTGCCGCACATCCTTACAGACGCCAGTCGTGCAGTCCGTGTCGCTATCTGTCAATCACTTTTGTTGCGACCCTGACGTAAAGAGTTTTTGTCTGATCTGGTTACTGGAGATGAATCATGGATTCATTACAAGAACGACACACGTCGTGCTTTTTGGCTGCCTCGAGAAGAAACGCCACCAACTCAACCGAAGCCGAGTCAAAAGAGCCGCTTAAAAGTTCTGCTTTGCTGTTTCTGGGACGTGCAAGGCATGCTGTTTTATGAACTATTACACAATGAAACTATAAACGCTGACAAATATTCAACCCAGCTCACCAAACTATCTGCTGCTATCAAGAAAAAACGACGAAGACGAGTCAATGTAGTTTTACTACACGATAACGCTCGACTTCACGTCGCATCTGCCGTTCGCCAACAGCTGGAGAACTTGATCTGGGAGACGATACCCCACCCACCTTATTCCCCAGACCTCGCCCCATCAGACTATCATTTGTTTAGAGCCCTGAAACAACATTTGCGGGGTAAACAATTTAATGATTTCTCTGATGTAAGAGGCGGAGTTGAACATTTTTTTCGAGGCACAGCCATTAGAGTTCTGGGCGAAAGGCATCCAAACTTTGCCGGATCGTTGGCAAGAATTCTTAGATGCTAATGGTGATTACATCATTGACTAAGCTTTTTGTATTGTAATAATAATAAAAAATATAAAAGGTGAACCAAGTGTCTCATTACTTTTGTGCCAACCCGATACAATATGAGGTCTCACCTGGTCGAGAACGGCGGGCCCGTACTTCATGGCCAGCACGGTGGCCGCGGCGAGGTATTCGTCGGCGCCGGGCTCGCAGCGAGGCGCATCGCCTCCGGCTAGTCGCCGCGCCAGGAACGGAAACAGCGTCGGATCCGGACCGCCCTTACCGGCCGGCGGAGTCTCAGGCCGTTCCGGCACTGACGGGATTGGTTGCCTGCCGAACGCCTGCTGACACGGGAATAAAGGCGATTGATTATTTAAAAACAGCATATCGACTGCACATATACAATCGCTCGAAGCGAGCCACCCTAATGGAACTGTTTTTATGCTAAGTGGATTCCTGATGCAAGTCTAGCGCTTAACGATATATATTGCTCTACAATAGTTACGTCATTGATATCGGAACAGAGTCTTGATGGAAAGAATTTTATATACCTGCAATAATGTAGGCCGGTGGTGTGGGTCAACCGTCCATAAGGAGCCCTTTCCTAGTCCGGGCGCAGCCGCAACCTGAAAGTTCATATAATTAAATGAGTTTGTTAAGTGTGTGGTTAGATTACAAGAGGTTGTTAAAAGGAAAATTCCTTTACTAAATTTTATTTGAGTAAACCTTGAGAGAATAATCTGAAATCTAATGTTTTTGTTTCGTTTAAAACACATAAAGTTTCATTAAAAGTGGTTTATTTTGGCTCTAGCTCAACTCGAGTGACGAATATTCGAGATAAAGACATTTTAATACTATGCATAGGAATTGGGATTAAAAGATCGGTGTTAGTGCAACAATCTTATTAGAGACAATTTAGTCTTGTTTTAATTACCCACGACCTGGGTAATTAAAAGAAGATTAACAAGTATTGGACGCATTATATGATATTAATTAATTTAAAATTCAAATTAATGAGGATTTGAGAGTAAGAGGCGAAAAGAATGAAATGAAATGAAAAGCAATACAAATAAGAGTTGGGACAGTCGGTTTTAGTGTGCAGAGGCACATTGAAGATAATACCTCCCCATTGACATATCTTATTCACATGACTTGAAATCTTTTATTGTTGTGGCTTGAACAGGTATACGAGTATATTACTATAGACTAAAAACTGGAACAATTTTGAAGATAACAACTTTTTAAGATATGATTTTAAGGATAAACAAAGTAACGCAAGTAAGGATAAGTAAGTAAAGCAAAGGAGACATCACAAACAATGCAAACAAACCCGGCCCTCTGTCCTTTTCCCTCACACGAAGCAGCCGGCGCTGTCTGACAATCCTTGAAAGTTTGTTTACATACGATACTTTGCGTTGTCTCGTTGGCCTTGCTTTAAACAATCATAATAAACTATGACGGGGTACCTTGTGGAAGCACTTGTTGAGCGAGAGGTTGTGTCGGACGCTGTTCTTCCAGCCCTGAGGCGCGTGGCGGAAGTAAGGGAAGTGGCGCACGATCCACGCGTAGATTTCCTTGACGGGCAGAGCGCGCGTGGGAGCCGCCTCGATGGCCATGAAGATGAGGCACGAGAAGGAGAAGGGCGGCTTGGCGTGCGTTTGGGCCGCCAGTGGCACTTGGGCCGCTACAGGCGACGGCGCCCGTCCGGGTGGAGCTTTCACTGGCGCCCGAGGTGGCGACGCAGCGCCGACCAGTACCGGTGGAGGCGTCGAGCACTGCTCACTCTATAAATGCCATTTTCATTTTGTATTGCATGCCACACCTTTTCATCTGTGGGAACTAAGCGTCAGCTCACAACGAAACGCGACGCGACGCGTCTCGTGCATGTTTTAATGGAGCAATGCAATATAGAACTAATTTACTATGTAAAAAGGTACACAATTCAGTGATTACGTGAAAATGTCGTCGGCGGCGGGATACGTAGCGTCCCGAGACACAGCACGAATGCTATTTCACATAAAGGTGGAAATTTCAATATTGAACTTAGTATGGATTGGTTTCGTCGAATGATTCTCCTAAAAACTGCCTATATGTTATGAAATAATTTATTTTGTGATACTTAGCTACTTTAATTTTCTATTTACCTTTATAATTATGTTGCCTCCTATCATTTTTGTGTCCTCCACGTCATTTTTCGATAAATTTATACCTGAAAATTAAATTTATTGATTGAAATTTGCAGATAACCAAACTTATATCTAATTTAGGTAAATTAATGATATCACATCATCCTACATAATTTTTAACTTTTTGAATAAGTGTAAAATTAATTTTATTATCGTTACTGCAATTAATTAGATAGTACAACAATAGCAAAAGAAAAAAAATATTACATTAAATTATAAAAAATCTGTCTCGAAGGATCACTCCTATGCAAGCATGACAGTATTTTGACTCTCGTATTATTACGACATTACAATTTAATTGTCTAAATTAGTCTAAACAAATTCTAATAATTTTATGATTGTGGTCACTAACTGCAATACAGGCAGTTGTGTATCTTTGAAAATCATCAATCAATCAACTGAAGACGTAACCGGAGTTACTGGCGTGAGCTAGTGTTAAATAAGTTAAAGTAAGCCGTGCAACTATTGACTTGTCACCCACCAATCATTATAGAATCAATAAAAAAAAGTTTTAAAAACGCGTATACCTCTGAGTAGATTTTTGTCTTGCAGCCAACTGAGACTGGTGAGGTCATCGTCGTGGTCGGCCGGAGGTAGGTTGCCAGCGTTGCCACCACATGCCACACTAATAAAATATATTCATTCATAAAATATATTGCTTGACTACACCGCTAATAGTCCGGAGTAGTTTATTTCCGGAAATTCAACTTTTATGTGCAAAACATGTTCCTAACTCTGGTGTTCATTTGCGACGGTAACCATCTACCAACCATGTGAACCATCAGCCTGCTAGCCATCTTAGTAGTTAAAAATATTACATTATAAGTTAAACTGAGAAACACATTTTTCAATAACAATATAAGTTTGTAAACTTAAATTGTTAAGTTATAGTAATTGTTAGTAATAAACAAAGGAAACATGTTAAGTTTTAGTAATTAAAAATTGTAGTTGTTTTTTCGATAACCCATTTATATAGTCTATTGAATAGACTGTATTCTTAAAAGTCTTTCACATCATACGATAAAGGAAAACTCTACAAAGTCTTTCTTATACCAGGTAATAAGTTTATTATCAGAAAATTATTATCTATTTCATCACTTGTCTTATCTTTTGTGTTACCTACTACCCTAATACGATAAGTTTATCAGGAAATATCTTCAAGAGAATTCCTGTCATTGATTGACGCCTTGATCACGTTTTAAAACTATAGTGTATAGTGCGATTTATCAGATAACATAATCTGGCTTAAAAACTCTAACGCCAGGCGTTAAGGTGTAAAATTTACATTTCATAATACAGCAATTTTAACAAAATAATAATGCCACCCTACAAGTGTAAGATACTAGGTTTAGCACGCGACTTTTTATGAATATCTTTATAAATTATAGGTTTGAGGGACACAAAACTGTCGATGTAACATCGAAGGAAAGCTGCTTTAAAATAAGTTTCGTACACTTTTTGTCGACAGTTCGTTTATTGAACGCGAAGTCGAATCAAGTTAATCAATGCGTGGTGACATTAAATTAAATTGCCTGTAACAGTAGGAGTAGTTTTATACTCACGCGGGTTGTGGCGTTTCGTGGTCCGATTCATCTGAATAATCCTCTATATCGTCAAAGTTGTCTATGACGCGACCAGAGACCTCGAGTCGTCGCAGCGATCGGCCACTCGAAGCGACATGTCGTGCGATTTGTCTTATGAGCCGTCTTGGTAAGGGGTATGACGCTCGCGCACCTCTCGCCGGGGACCCGCCCCTCTCACTACGCATTGGGGCCATCTGGAAAAAGGGATGGAAACTATTATACGATTGAACAATTAATATTGAACAACTAATATTGAACACATTGGATAAAACGCCACCAAAGCCGCAGATTGGAATACAGATCCTGCGTAAACTTCTTCTTGGTGTGGCTAAAAGAAAATATTCAGTTTTTTACAAGTCAATACTAACTTGTGTTTCTCCATACACCTTAAGATGGAGATTATCCAGAAATGAATGATAAAGTATGTTATGTCGCGAAAACATTAAATTTGGAAATGCATCTTTAGTTTGCAAAAATGTATGTATAAAACAATGTCTGATCAATAACAAAGGTAGTCTGTTCGCAAGTGCTAGTCACCTCTTGAGGTGCGGGACTTAGGTTGTTTTGGTTACTTTATACTCACGACGTGACTAGCACTTATTATGCACAGGCACAGTACCTAATATGGGTACCAATATTGTACCGTTCTTACTATAATAAAACTATATTATTTTTCATATAACTAATTACTTATATGAAAAAGTACAGCGTCTAACGCATAACTCGAGAACGGCTGGATCACTTCGGCTAATTCCAATATTCGTTGAAGTCCGAGGAAGGTTGTTATGAAGAGAAAGATTGGAAAAATTGCAACCATGCAAAGCCGGCAGGGTGGATTTTTATTATTAAATAAATAATAAATAGTATTATAATACGTATTATTATTTAAAAAATTTTTCACCAATTTTTATTTTATGAGACAAAACAACAGTTGCCTTATATAATAGCAAAACTTATATAAATAGAAAATGATTGCTGGGGATAATAATAATTGGATTACAATATTGATTGAACGTGTTGTAGCTGTAGATGAAATGATTTCATACGAGAAGAGAACGTTTTCATAGATATAAAAATAATTTAGAATTTTAAATTAAAAAGCTACTGCATTTAACCATTAAAACATAGTAAGTACCTATTCATTTAAACACAGTATATTTTGGATTCTAAAAAAAAAACAATAATAAAAAAGAGTGAGAAATATGTGTATTGCCGGGGATCCGAGCCGAGACAGATTTATCGGCTTAAAAATGTTCGCGAGCATCTTATTTCCGTAATCAAAACGTCACGATCCAACGAAATATACGTAATGATAGGTAACATTATGTTTCAGTTATAAAGATGTATGAAACCAACATTCGTAATGGCCGACCTTGGCATAATAACAGCTAAATGTATATGTAGAGACGTTGGTAGTTTGTTAAACATACGAGAATTGTTGACAATGGCGGAATCATGTTATATTCTTAGTTAAAAGGAATAAAATCGGCAATCAAAACGCACATTCTATAGTGGGCGTAGAGCACTTAGCTTCACATCGCCTGACGACAAACGAGTCCCAGAGGTAAAAAACTCAATACCTACACCCCGTGCATTTTCTCAAGGGTCAAGGCCGGTTCGAGGAGAGAAAACGTTTGAATAAAACTAAAAGTCGAATACATTTAAAAACAGAGATAATGTTGCCTTAAAAACCAGAATAAACATATACTAATATTATAAAGAGGTAAAGTTCGTATTGTTCTTAAACTTCGAAACTACTCATCTGATAAAAAAAAATAATAGAATAGAATTTCAGGATCTACATAGGCTAAATAACTATTCCACGCGGGCACCAGTTATTTAAAAATAAAGATACAATGCTTGGCAAAAGTAGAATGTCAGGCATTATACAGGCACCTAATTGTATCAAACCATACAACACATTAATATTTTTTTCTTATGGGAATGAAAAGTCGGAAGTTAACATTTAGTTTGGCACGACGACTAGTCTACGATAATGGGGTCAAAGGTCGCAGCAAATTATAATGCTGCGGCTCTGTCTACAAAAAGCCATCGTACGACTCTACACATATCCATTCCAATAAAGGAACCTATATAAAAACAAGAAGTAAACAAAAGTACAATTTGACTTCATTAGAACACAAGAAGAATTTGACTTATTAAAAAAAATATTTCGAAAACGGCTTATTGCGCGCACAATATGAATTCTGCACCTATCAATAAGTCAATGTCAGTTTAAAAAAATTACATTTTTAATTATTTTTTTGCACATTGTTCTAATGGTAAAAACAAAAAACCACATAGTACGAGATACGGCCGCAAAAATGCGTACCAATCAAGTATTAAATAAATATCTTTTTTTAATGTACAATCATGCTAAAAAAAAATTTCAAACGTCTATCGGTTGTCATGCTTAGTGCTTTAGTTTCAAATGGTACTAATTTACGACTTGATAAAGGAATGAATTTGAAAATTGATAAAGGTTTTCGTAGCCCGACTTGTCGGGGTGACGCCGATGTACAGTCGCAGTGACGCGTGAAACCGTCTTAAATTAATTCCAATAGTAAAATGTCCAACATAGGAACGCTTACAAATGATTCGTAACATTGAAACACAATTATACAAACAAACAAGACACATAACAATAGGACTACGGCTGCCTCACAACTGGTTTCAAACAACTTGGAAATGTAGGTATACAATAGATGTTCTAAGGAAAACAAGTTTCCAATAAGTGCCCGTTTAATATTCGAGAAGAAAAAAAAAACAAGTAAACAAAACAAACCGTTTTCATAGTAATCATCAATACTAATAATAAATCTGTAAGGGTCAGTCATGGAGTAAGTTACTTTGTTTTCAGAGATAACGTGTTTATAGGCTCTCTAAACATGATACTGAAACTAAATTTACGATTTTTAGAATTTTTTTCTGTATATGTATGTATGTTCCTCTATAACTCTGAAACGAATTAACTGATTTTCATGAAACTTGGTAGATAAACATTTGGACGTACGGGACACAGGGCACCAGCTATTCTAGTATAAAGTCTTAAAAGTTTTAAGGGGAACACTTTGGATCTCTTTTCTAATTTGTTTGTCAACTAATTCTTTTAGATATCATTGTTGTGAACCGATTTTTTGAATTGAAATCTGCTCGCGATAAGAGTGAAATTTCAGTGTCGAATATTGTGTGACGCTTCTAGTAACGTTTCTCAATTTGATCGCCAAAGCCAATACTCCAGCCAGCCAGCCAGAAGTTAAAGTTCTTTAGGCGCGTTGGGAACACTTAATATGGGGAAAAAATAGCGAACTCGTGCTGTCACGCTCTGTGAGCGACACACTCAGTGATGTCTAATTGTATAATTAGCTTAACTACGTCAATAGTTTGTTAAGATGTTAACAGATGGCGTAGTTTTCACTTCGCACGTACAATCCTACAACTGACACTTTTTTTGTTTTTGAGATTTATTTTTTTAATAATTCATTTTTGAAAAAAAAAAAAAAATTATCTATAATAGTCGACTAGTGAGATAAATTTGAATATGAATAAAACCACAGTCTATTTCGATATTATTGTAAAATACAACTTTCGGAGTAGGCACTATCTGTTTCAAAACCTTTTTAGGCTAAAGGCTGTATACTTAAATTAATTTATTCACTTCTATTATTTCCATCCTTACAGGTTTATCTCAATGTGATAGTGTAAATAACTTAAAATTTTGACATAATTTGGTATATTAATATAGAAAATAATTTCATTTACAAATTGTAATTGTAACAAACTACTGGACACAAGTCTTTCCAAAGTGTTTATAGTTTACCACACATAATACTTATAGGAATTCCAAAGTCTTCAATATCTTTAAAACCAGTCTTCTAGGAGAAATGGACTAAGGACTAAGGTCCATAAGTGCTTTTAACATTTGGACACTTCAAATGTTATTCCTTTATTTCCTCAGCAATTTTATTTTAATATTAAGTCAACTAAAAATACATGAACAACATAAGGAAATATATGGAAATGAGGTCTTACAAGATAACATTTAACTTGTGTACTTTCTTATAACTGGAAGTTCAAACACAATTCAATGTGAAAGTTGGCTTGATCACAGCTTACAAGGAAAGTAACAAATTGTAATAATATCTAAGATTTTAAGAATGAAGTCAATGGAAGAAATCTGTGATCTATACATTAAAGTAATGCATTTGTTACATTTCATAATTAGTTACTTAAAAAAAAAACTAGCAAAATTAAATTTATTGAAATTGTAGCCTAGATGAGAGCAGGCAAATATGTACAGGATCTCTTACTAAATTGAGGCTATCCTCTATCAAAATTCATCAATTTAAGTATCTGTATTTTAAGTAGTGAAAAATACTGTGGCAGTTATTTCTGTATCATTAGATAAAAACATATGTCTAATACAAAATTTTGTCAATAATATAATATGCATGTAAAAGTACCTACTTTACAAGTACTATTTCTATTAGTGTGGCCAGTGTTGCCTTATCAATTAATATTTTGATGTTTATAGTGAAGTATGTCTACAATTTTTAAGTAGCATAACTTATCATTTGTATTTTGATAACATATGGCCTTGGTGTTTGTTAGTAACTTCTACATTACATAATAATTTAATAAAACACTCACATACAGTTAATCTCAAGATTTTTTTCTCAATTGTTGTTTTTATTTTAATACCTAATTATAGATTTTAAAACTGAGCTTGAGAAAAGTAGAGCAAAGTAGTAATTAAATTTAGAATTTCTATAGGAAGTCACTAGTGCTAAAACTAGGTCAGTCAAAGGTCTTGAATCTATTCATAGATTGCAAAAATCCAGGGTTCCTGTGTGACTATATTGTTTACTTTAAAATATGTTTTTACTTCCGTGATTTCTTACAGATATAGAAATGTGTCAATAGTTAGTTCAAATAGAAAAAAATCTAGGGACAATTACATTGTAGTTAATACTCACAATTATAAATGAAGGCTGAATAATGTTCAAAGTTCAATCAACAAACATAAAATATAAGGCATCCAACTTATATAGATGGTTATTTGTATGTCACGGTTCTCCCTAGCAACGAGTTAACATGCAGACCTATTACTTTCGAGTTGATTAGAGGTGTGATGCAACATTTGCCATGTGTTTTTGTGTTGATTAGGTCAGCACAGCGTCAACATGTTGCTAGGAGACTGAAGGTTTGAGGCAGCGCGGCCGCGTGTATGATTGCGTCTTTTCGTTGCGATGCGCGTCGCGACGCACCTCCGACGTGGAAGCGCCGCGTGCAATGCACGTGCTTACGCGCAACGTAGGGTCATTACATAATCGAAGGGACAATTTCCAAACCAAATGCGACTCGGAACAACAACAAGCGTTCCACTAACACCCGATCGTTCCATATTTAGAAGGAGCGCCACTGACCGTCCCGACATACCACTTGCGTCTTGTCACATTTTTAGAACCACATGTAAACGATACTATGCGCTCCACACTAGATGATCGACCGGAATTAACATAATGAAATATGATACCACGATGTTTAGTGACAATTTATTCGGATTCGTGCGTCTAAGAATGCAGAATTAAATGCGTAAATAAATAGATGCATTTAAGTTCTACTTTTATAAAAAATTTAGAAGTTTCGTTAAGCGATTAACGTTTTAAAAATAGATAAATAGGAAGTAAAATTATAAATTTGTACTCACTTTTAGAATAAATAGTAGTTAAACGCACTAATTAGAAATTAAATAACACAAAAACAGCATTCCGCGTCCTCCTCGCAATCAACACCCAATCAAAATCAAACCATAAATAAAGCAAATGCAAGCAGTCTACACATAAACATATGATCTTGAATTTGATAATTATATTCTTGTTCATTCTTGTCTTTGTTGTCTATGATATGAAAAATGTAGTCTGTATTCTGAGCTTGAATGTAAAAAATAAGTACAAATCGTAGAATGTGGACTTTTATTATTTGAAAGGCAATTTACATTTAATTTAAATGAGAACAAAGCAAACAAATAAGATTTTGTATTTTTCTAGCAACTCGCTCTCGGCTTCACATTGAGTTTTTTTTTCACAAATTCGCAAAGAGATATTTCCAAAAATCTTTTCTTAGCGGATGCTTACGTTATTAAATAAACTCATGTTCTAAACAGATTTCTAGACGTAGTTTTTGGCTGTGCGTTGATCAGTCAGAACGATTTTATAAGTATAGAGAACAAGATAGAGAAGGTGAAAAAAGCCATATGTGTTCATTCACTGTATTCATCTTCACGGCCAGTTTAGCTTCTAAGTAAAAAATGTGTGTGTTATAATTTATCAACACATTATAGAGTTGATATTGTTAACCACTAGAACTTGGTTCGTTTGACAAATAGTTCCATTTAAATACTATAAACTAAAAACAATATTTTTTGTGATATTAAAACGGCAGAGTAGTAATATTGTGCAGAGAAACATTATTTTACTCTATAAAAGACTAAAAACTGGCAACTATGAACTATGGCATCAATCAATTCATCTACCAAAAAGAAGAAAACACGTTAAACTTGACGTGGACGAAAGCAGCTGGCCCACTTTGCGGAATAATGTGCAAAGTATTTTAAATAAATTGTTAGTAATAAAAGAAATTGGAGGCTTTCACTTCACGTCTGGATGTTGATCTAAAAAGAGAAAATGATTTTCAATATTGTAAGTTCATTTCTATTAGTACTTTCTTAGAAAAACATGTAATCAGTCCACAAACTATTTTCCGCATTTGCTGATGTCTTATTTTATAAACATCTCTTTCCAGAAAATGTATGGCGTGTTAAGCGTGGTATTGTTACCGTTGCTTTTAAGTCAATATACTGAAGCAGCCGCTGTTATATCTATTGATCTGGGATCAGAATGGATGAAAATCGGCATAGTATCCCCTGGTGTCCCAATGGAGATTGTACTGAACAAAGAGTCAAAAAGGAAGACTCCAGCTGTTGTTGCCTTTAGGGACGGTGTGAGAACTTTTGGGGAAGATGCTGTTACTGTTGGAGTTAGGTTTCCAAAGAACTCATACAAATACTTATTGGATCTTCTTGGAAAACCGTTTGATCATCCTCTTGTGCAATCTTATAGGTAAGTTGCTAAATAACTTTAATATAATTAAATAACTAATCAATGAATATGTTTTGCCTACATGGCCCATATGCAAAATGTGCAAAGATGTACTTTTGACACTGTGGGCATTTTATAAGCCAGATGTTTTGTCTTCTTGGACTACCTACATATTTTACACCTTGAAAACAATTTTAAATACATTCTCCCTACTATGACCATTTAAGGCGCGATTTCACCATACTCTGTTAGTATTTAACATCGCTGTTAAAGTGGTTATCACACTTTACAATTTGAAGGATTCCAATTTAGGAAATTGGAAAGTGTAATCGCAGTTAGAACATATTGGATCCAATTTAGATTTTATCTATTTCCAATTCTATGTCTTCGATTTAGAAATCAATTTAGTGTAGTGTGATCACCAGTTCACTACTTAGGTTCCTAAATTGGATTCCTTCAAATTGTAAAGTGTGATAACCGCTTTAGTCATTTAGCGCTGTCACTCGCATACTGTAAACGTCTGTTAAATGACTTAACAGCGATGTCAAATACTAAGAGTATGGTAAAATCACGCCTAAGTTTTGGACATTTTGTTCAGCATAAACTATGATATTCAGCAATCTGGACTATGTGAACTGAACTCAAACTTTCACATTTATTATAGTTTTTTTAATTTTCTACTAAAAGTTTGAGTAATTAATAATTTTTTTATAAAAATGATCAATTTCAATCATTTATTTTTGAAAAAACTTTTAGTTTTAGACCAAGCCGTAATAATTAGTCTATAAATTAATTATAGGAAGCAGTTCTCCTATTATGACATGGTTGCATCTGAACGTGGCACAGTTGAGTTTGTACATGATGACAAAACAAGATTCACTCCAGAAGAGCTGGTAGCTCAACTATTCAATAAAGCAAAGGATTTTGCCGAAATTAACCACGGTAGGTACAACTTACTAAATTTCAAAAATTTCACTTGCAGCTTTGTAAAGCGGCAAGCTAATATTTTTTAATAATTCAATTTTTTTATTTGTGTATTTAGATATATTGCTATTAAGTAAGTGACTCTAACTGTAACCCACCTATCATGACTTACACTACAAGTTGATTGAGTTCTTAAAGTGTATATAAATAAATCTATATATATAAACCCATTCACAGGACAACAAATCAGTGAATGTGTCATCACAGTCCCAGGTTTTTTCAATCAAGCGGAGCGTAAAGCGTTGAAGGAGGCTGCTTCTCTAGCTGGCCTTAATGTATTGCAGCTGATCAATGACTACACAGCCATTGCGATCAATTATGGCATATTTAGAAGGAAGGTAAATCATCATCAAGCTTTTTTTTATGTTCTTTTTCTAAGCTGCATGTGCTCGTTTAGCACCTCAGCACAATGCTGAGCCTGTATTCAATTCACTGCCTCGATCTTTAACATTTTTTTTTTTTTAAATTAATTTATGTCTTGTTTGTTTTTGTATTATGTTTGTGTATTTGTGTTGTATGCAGTGAATGAAATGCTTTCTTTCTTTCTTTGTTTATTTGTGACAGACAAGAAGATAGATGGTATGAAATGTTTGTATAATTTTTTAATAGGAATAGAATGGGAAAGTGAAAATAGGAGAATGGGCATTCCTTAATAGCATATCAAAACTCAATAGCATTAAACACCCTCATTCATTGCACTATGTCCTTATGTTAAGGTGCTTTTCTGCCGTCAGACACTGATTTGAGAATAGGCATGATGACGGTGTTAAAAAATCACAGAAGAAATAATTTTAGGGAAAAATATACGTTAAAAGAGTTACAAAAAATTGCGTAATTTTAATATAAACATTACGATTAATAAGATTTTCAATAAAATAAAAGTATAAAATGCAGCAATCGGCCATGTTAACTGAAACACCAATCAGATCGAATGACGTCATACCTATGTAAATCTCACAGAGGCCCTTATTAATATATTTTACTTTACTCTATGCTATATATATTACTTTACTCCATAGAGTAACTTATTATATACCACAGAACACTATTACTCTATGCCCATGAACCTTTGTTGTGATTTCGCGTTTCAATTTAATTTATGCGTAATTTTATTAGTTGTTTTGATAATTTTATTAGTTGCGTAATTTTATTAGTTGTTGTTTCGAACACAGACCTAAATATTTTTACATAGGTGTGACGTCACAAGCGGACGCCATGACACCTATGAGCGTTTTCGCGCTTAAATTAAAAATATATAGAAAAAATGCAATAATTTGCGTTAAAAGTTAGTTTATTGCTGAAATATTGTTTTTTTCGGAAATAGTAAATATGTACCTACGTAATGGAAAAGAATTTCAAAATCAGTCATCATGCCTATTATATTTTTGAACCAATCCACGACTGTGCCCCCTATCCTTTACTTCTTTTAAAATAACTTTATTAAAAGTTTTAAAATTTTATTAGAATTTATTACCAATGTGTTTTTAACTTATTTTGAAATATGAAAGTGGTAACTGTTATTGGTAAATCACAGATTTAAGTTTTACCTCTAGTTTCAACATATTTTAAGTGTTTTTACTTGTTTAAGTAATAAAGCAACGATTTGTCTGACAGAATTGTTGGGAGTAATATTCGAACTCTGTTTTGGAATGTTTTTAGGAAATAAACGAAACAGCATGGTATACACTGTTCTTCGACATGGGAGCGGCATCAACCAAAGCTGCTCTTGTCGAGTATAAACTTGTGAAGACAAAGGAGAGAGGATATGTTGAGAGTGTTCCTCAGCTCCAAGTTATAGGTGTTGGATTTGACAGGTAATTTTGATTTTTTTTTTTTAATTTAGTCATACGAGGCTGGTACCAAAGTTGTACAATATAAATGAAAATTAATAGGAAATGGTTAAAAAAAATAATTTCATTGTCTCTCCCTAGCTCAATACAATTTTGTGATCTTTGAACTTGGCCCTTCGCTTGCTATGATTAGTGGTCAATTTCTGGCTGAAGTCTAAGCCAATTAATCAGCTATCGCCACAACCTTCGACCGAAAGGTCTAACCGAAAGGTTTAAAAGGTCTAACAAATTTTAATCAAGATTGGCTACAAACTACAATTAATAATAGATATGATTTTAAAACTTTAATATTGAAGGTTTATATCGACTGTACCTATAATATAGAAATGTAATTTAAATCATCTCTAGAAGTTGATCTAGATCAGGGTTCCCCAAACTATTTTGGACAAGTGACCCCTTTTCAACAATGAACTGTTACCTCAGACCCCCATGGTCAAATTACCTACTTTTAAGACCAACCCCCTTATTCATAATGGTCCGCTAACTTAAAGCAGCTATCTATCTTAGTCTATCTTTAGTTTTTTCCTATTGGTACAAAATACCTAGGTACTAAGGTGCCAATTAGAAAACTTTGCACTTGGTTAAGTGAGTGAAGTTGATTTCATTTTCTCGTCAAAATTTAACAAAATAAAAAGACAATCCAATTCAGTAAATATCAAGTTTAATTTATAATTATTACAAATTAATACATAAAGCATCTTAAGTTGGTAGGAAATTATATTTTAAAAACTATTAATTCGCAAAGAGAAAATAAAACATTCAGTGCGATGGATGAACCTGGTGACTATCTACCAATCTAGCTACATCCGGTTCAATATTAGTGAGTTGCAGCCTTAAATCTCCACGTTCGTTGATTTTCAAACGGTTTCTTTGTTTTGTCAAAATGTTTGTTACCACACTGAAGCTTTTTTCAACTAGATATGATGATGGAAAAGCGATAAGGTATTTTTCAGCAATGTTCCACAATGTAGGATACTGTGTTTCAATTTTGCGTTGCAACCAGAACTTCTGATAGCCTTGGTTGAACTTTTGCTTAAGCTCTTCGTCTGTGCTGATGGTAATCAACTCTTCTTGCATTATCACATTGGCTTCTTCTATGGCTGTGGTGTTATACGGATTTATTATCCATTGAGGAATTTGTAAATTTAAAAGATCATCAAACCTCTCCGTAAAATCCTTGTGTAATGCGTCCAAGTGAGTAACATATAATAAAATGTCATCATCTTGAAGCATTTTTGGTAATTTTGACAAATGCGGAAACTGCGAATATTCTTTTCTGCCTAAATTTTGTTTATAAAGAACTAGTTTACCCACGAAGGCCGATATTATTGATTTTGTTTTAATCAAGTTAAGATCATCACCCTGTAGTTGCAAATTAACTTTGTTGAACATTCCAAAGATATCAGTCAAGTAATAAATATCTGTTTTACAATTGTTCAGATTTTCTTTCAAATTCGGATCTTTTTCTTGTAAAAACTCCAACACAGATTCAAAAAGGGCTGAAAATCTTTCTAAGCAAGAGCCTCTTGATAGCCAGCGAACTTCAGTGTGCAGAAGTAACCGAGTAAAGACTTCGTCGTTTTCGTCACATAGTTGAGCAAATAACCGAGAGTTCAAAGAATTGCTTCGAATCTTGTTGATAGCATTTATTACATATTGTAAAGACTTATGCAATCTAGGACTCAGCTTTTTTGCTGCTAAATGCTGCCTGTGAATCACACAGTGAATAACCAGTACATCAGGCAGTTGTCGCTTTAAGTGAGCTATAAAGCCACGATGACGACCAACCATAGACGGTGCACCATCAGTCGCAACAGAAACAATATTCTTCCATGGAATAGCTTTATCAGTAAAAAAATGTTCCACGGCCTGAAAAATCGATTCTCCTCTAGTATCAGTCTCTAAATATGCAGCAAAAATCAGTTCTTGGCACATATTTTCATCTTTGATAAATCGAACATATCCTAACAATAGAGCTTCATTGCCGGGTAATGTAGACTCGTCCAACTGGAGAGAGAATCTGCGGGTCTGTAAGAACTTGCATAAAATGTTTTCCACATCGCGTCCCATCTCATCTATGCGTCTCTGAACGGTGTTGTTGCTCAAAGGTATTCTCTTTAAAATATCATGTGCGGGTTTGTGCAATACATTGTTAAGGACCTCCGCAATGGCTGGTAAGATAAGCTGCTCTCCAATTGTATGGGGTTTCCCCGACTTCGCTATTAGTAAAGATATATTATAGGACGCTCGTAAACCATCATTGTCTCGAATAGATGATGACGCAAACATCGATCCTATGGATGGCCTTTTGTCTAGTTTTTCTTTCAGTGCTTGAAAATATGACAAGGGCTTACTTTTTTTGTTAGCATGTACTCTTGATAAGTGGTCATCCATTTTTGAAGGCTTCATGGCATCGTTACTAAATACTTTTTCACATATGAGACACATCGGGAAGTGTTGATTTGATGGAGATGCAATAAATCCGAACTTCAAGTAGTCCAAACTGTATTGTCTGCATTTTTTTTTCGTGTCCGCCATCATAAAACTTTCAGTAATTCTGCAAACAAAAAAATAAGGAACCTAAATAAAAAACAATAATAAACTGTTAAATTTGCACACTATCTTATTTTTATCACACTCAGTTAATGGATTCTTGTTAAGTATTACTGACTTACTCTTTGATAAACTTTGATACCTATATTGGGAAGTAACTACAGTAGGTAATTAGGTATAGAAACTTCGTATTAGGTAATTAGGTAGAATAAGAACGAAAACCAAAGACTTAAGTGTTAGTAATTTTTACAAATACAATTATACATACCTATTTAAAATATGTTGTATGTTGTGTTTAACACTTTTTCAGTCACTTTACTTCACTTAATTTAGCTTTGTAATAAGTTTGTAATCTCTTGAAATAAATGAGTACTTAGCTATATGAGTTTTTATCGTTCAAGCTCCAACGAATTTCAAAACGCAAATGAACTTTCAACCTAAATGCAAGCTCGTTAAATAGTAAAATATCAGGAACATGTTTGGACTTGATCATGAATTCGTTCGTCTTAATTCGCGTAAAGCCGCTATCACACTATTCAATTTGAACGATTCCAATTTAGGAAATCGGAAGGTGTGATCGCAGTTAGAACAGATTGGATTCAATTAAGAGTTTATCCATTTTCAACTCTATATCTTCGATTTAGAAATCAATTTAGCGTAGTGTGATCACGAGCTCACTACTTAGATTCCTAAATAGGAATCGTTCAAATTGAATAGTGTGATAAGCACTTTATCGTCAAATAGAGAGCAAGTCAAAACGCCGCTGAAAGACGTACGCTCCAACTCAATCTTGCACAAACTTGTCCACATAGACTTGCCGAGTTTTTCATCTTGTACGAACTTGAAACTTTACATTCCTGGAACATTATTTCCTACAAAAATATTAATTATTCTTAGTACACGTAACACAACATAAACAATACAGTAACTACCTACTTACCTATCTTGAAAGTTTTAAATAAGAACTTGTGTTAATATAATAGGGGTCGATTTTTAGACCTCGTCGACCCCCAAAATCACTTTTCGTTTATGTCGACCCCTAGGAAACCGATATCGACCCCAAGGGGTCGATATCGACCACTTTGGGAATCCCTGATCTAGATGATAAAAAAAATTACCTTGCAATTTATTTGTCAAAAATAATAACATTTCGAAATGGAAATCTTTTGCGAGATACTGAGAAGAGCCTAAATGTGCATACATATGTATGTCATCGAGGTATCATCTCACACAGCCCAGACATAGTTATATCCGATAGTGGAATTGCGTGCTTATATAATTTTTTGTTTGGCTAACAGAACTCTAGGCGGTTTAGAAATGACACTCCGTCTCAGAGAGCACTTGATAAAGGCGTGGGAGAAGAACGGAGGCGGTGACGTCAGAGCCTCACCACGAGCCATGGAGAAGTTGTTGCGGGAGGCTGAAAGACTGAAGATTGTTTTGTCAGCTAACACTGAACACTATGCGCAGATCGAGAGTCTGTTGGACGATAAGGACTTCAAGCAGTTGGTAAGTCAGTTGTTAAGTCGGTCATTTGGCAATCTCATCATCATCATCATCATGCCTATACGCGTTCACAGGGCACAGGTCCTACACCCTTTTGGGAGATTTTCGTCATTTTTATAATGAATTGTTTCATCATTATTACAAGAGAACATTATTTTTTAATACACACGAAAGGCTTATAAATGATTACGAAACTTACCTTTCCTTACTAAACTCGAATTAATATGACAACATACGTCCTAATATTTATCAGGTAACACGTGCCGAGTTCGAAGAGCTGTGTTCGGACTTGTGGCCGCGAGTTTCGGCCGTCGTACAGAGAGCCGTGGCGTTGGCCGGCGGGTCCGGCGAGGGAGCTCGGCTTATACTGGCCGGTGGTGCCGCGCGGGCCCCTGCGGTGCAAGCGGCCATAAAGAGCGCAGTCGGCCATGACCCGGCGCGGTCTATCAACGCTGACGAGGCGGCCACGCTCGGAGCCGTTTATAGGTAAGTTGCTGTTTTTAAGAGGAAAGTTAACCTCCGACGTCCGACGTAAAAACGGGGTGTTACAACTTTGACGACGTATGTGTCATCTAACTGTGGAATCGTAGCTCCCAAACGGATGGACCAATTTTTATCCGGTTTTTTGACAGGGAACCCTATCTTTTACACGATCCTTAGATAGATGATACTTAGATCTTGTGGATGGTTTCACAACTAAAAGTGTGGTACATTGAAATCCTACATTTAAAAGCATTCCACATGTCAATATAAGTGTGATAATCTATCTATGCATCAAGTTCCACACACATAAGACGTTGACATTGTACTATTTGTTTTATTCTTTTACATAAAAAACTACTGAAAGGATTTTTAGGAATCTTTGCAGTTATATAGTTTACTAGCCGTTGCAAGCGACTTCGCCCGCGTAACTTTATAAAATATAGCATATGTTACTCGCTAAAAATGTAGCTTTCTATATGTGAAAGAATTTTCAAAATTGGTCCAGTAGTTTTTGAGTTTATTCATAACAAACATACAAATCTTCTCTCTTTATAATTTTAGTATAGAACAGAAAAATATAATTTGAAAGTGTAAGTCGCATGCAAAAGCTAATTTTTTCATTATATTTGTAGAGAGATATATGAGATAATCAGTTGTGATTTCTAAACGAGTCCTGTCTCCATATGTGAGTAGAGACAGCACAAAGCAACAAATAAGTATGAACGAAATGTTTCAGGGCTGCCTCGCTAGCGACCGGTTTCAAAGTGGCAACCCTGAATGTTCGCGACGCCGTCGTGCTGCCGATTCAAGTTGTGTTCACGAGGCATGTGGATGGCAACGATAAACTTGTAAGTGGTAGACGATTTTTTTAAATGCATTACAATTTATAAACAGGTTGTTCATTTAAATGTAGAAAACACATTCTTTAATATTATTCCTTTTCACATGGAAATTTTTTGCAGCTTTTATCAATTCAACAGTTGAATTAAATTCATATATTGACATCTCATTTAAAATTTATTCAAATTTAGCTAGCTGATTTTCTGCAAAAGGTCTCCAAGCATAATCACCCTTACAATAAAATTGTATTCTTTAAATCTCGTGATCGACCCAATATGAATTTAAATAGTATTATTGAATAGTTCTTTTTGTTTATTTCAGGAATTGGTAAGAATATTTCGTTTTGTTTAATTTATTTAATGATCGCTTGGGTACGGGTACTTATCAATTACATGTCTAATATTAACATAAATAGGTCAGGGAAAGAGTCTCTTTGTATTTTGTAAGTACAAAGTTGCAATCGAATGTCTCTCAATATAATTAAGTGAACTTACTGTTGAAATTTGCTACTTTTGGAAATTTCATTACAAAACACGAAAAAATGTGTCGTACGTTTTCAATTGCCAGTTAGTTACTCTTTTATCATAGATCCCTAAACTTCTTATGCACATATAGAATTCTTGCATTCTATTTAAATGTCTTGAATTTGTGTATATACTTTTTCTCTGACTTAATATTATCTTATGCAAAATATATATTTATTTTATTATGACTTGTTTGGGTTAAATAACGTTGAGTTTTAAAATATCTTTTGATATCCTTCTCCAATATAATCTTAACGTCTCTTTTCAGATTAAACGCACGCTCTTTGGCCCAATGAACCCTTATCCTCAGAAGAAGGTAATCACTTTCAATAAGCACACAGACGATTTCTCATTTAACGTGAACTATGCAGAATTGGATCATATACCATCTACGGAGCTTCAGTACATTGGCGCTCTTAACTTAACTCACGTCTCCTTGTCCGGAGTCAGCTCTGCACTGAACAAACATGTCGGAGAAAACGTTGAACATAAAGGAATAAAAGCACATTTCAACATGGACGACTCTGGTATACTCAATTTGGTTAATGTTGAATTCGTAGCTGAGAAAGTTGTGACAGAAGAGGACAGCGACAAGGACAGTACTCTGTCCAAATTGGGCAGCACAATCAGCAAGCTGTTCAGCTCCGATTCCGACATACCAGACAAGGCTGATGAGAAATTAGAAGAAAAGGCGCCACAGGAAGAAAAGAATGATACTGCCAAAGCCAATGAAACATCTAGTGAGAAACAGAACGCAACAGAAACGGAAAGCAAGCCTAAACCTAAGATCGTAACTGTTAAAGAACCGATAACGGCTGACGAAGTAATTTTGAACTTGCAACCGCTCACTACAGAACAGTTTAAAACATCCAAAACTAAGCTATCCCAATTGAACAGCGTTGATAAGAAACGTGCCGAGAGAGAGTCCGCCCTTAACAGTTTGGAAGCGTTTGTTGTCGATGCACAGATGAAAATCGATATGGATGAGTTTTCCGAGTGCGGAACGCAGGAACAAATCGATGAAATAAGGAAACATTGCAGCGAAATATCCGAATGGCTATACGAGGACGGTTACGAAGCTCCAACGGAAATGTACGAGGAAAAATTGGCGCTTCTAAAGGACAAAACAAATCCCATATTCTATAAACACTGGGAGCACAGAGAGAGACCTGACGCTGTGGCTGCTTTACGCAGCATGCTGAACAGCTCTCAGGAATTTCTCAAAGCAGCAAAGAACTTCACAAAGGAAGCGAACACTGAGAAAGACATCTTCACCGATGTAGAGATCACTGTGCTCGAGAAGAAAATTGAAGAGACCGAATCGTGGCTCGATAAGTCTGTTAAAGAACAAGACGCCTTGAAGAAAAACGAAGAGATCAAGCTGTCTGTGGACAGTATAAGAGATAAAATGATGAATCTAGACAGAGAGGTGAAATATTTGGTGAACAAAATGAAAATATGGAGGCCAAAGAAGCCGATTAAGAAGGAGACAGATAATAAAACGGAAGAAGTGGTTATAGAGGCGGAAAATGCGGAACAGAAATCGGAACCGGAAATTAAGGAAGAGAAGAGTGATACAAGTGACAAAAATGATGAAGATTCCGGTGGTGAAGAAATACTTCAATTGTCTGACGGCAAGGAGGATGAACATTCCGAATTATAGATAGTAAATGGATCGGTTGGTGGAGTAATTTATTAAATAATAATGTAATTTATTTTTTATTACGGTATTACAATCTCCCGGCGTGTTCGCGTTTCGTACTTACGTAATTTGTTGGGACATGTATTGTTGACATTGTCATGCAAACTTTGAATTATTGTTGATATTGTCCGAAATGATGGAATCATAAAATAGATCATAAATCATGAAATATAAAAATAGAAGTGTTATGTTTTGATTTTTCACTATTAATGTATTTCATTGAAAATGATTTTCATTGAAAAGGACACTGCACATTTTGTAAGGGAAAATGGGTCCGTCCAAAAAAGTTTTCATAAATTTTGTTAATCACTAGCTGTCTCGACGAACTTCGTATCGCCTCACAATAAAAACCGGTTCCATACAAAATGTAAAAGAGAAAATGAATTTTATTCACATTTTTTTTTGTGAATATTCCAGATGTTTTAATAGCTATTCATAAAGAGATAAAGATCATAATAATCGGTCCAGCCGTTCTCGAGTCAATAACACAACTTTCTTTTATATACATGATTTTTTATTAAGAAAGCTATATTTTCATAATCAGAAACAACTGTCCTTTGGTTTTTCATCCAGGTTTAAAGAGATTTTTTTTTTCATATGACAATACACTTACAATTTTTCTGATCTTGCTACTATATCAATAAAACTTATTATTTTTTATACTTGGTTGATGAAATTCAATACAAATAACATAGGAATAAAATAACTAAACAAGATTTTAGGAAAAAAAAATCATTTTTTTTCTCATACACTTTAATATGAAAGGAACCCATTTATAGGATCTCATATTACTTTTCTTGGTGTTCCTGTTATACGAGGTAAAGCTAATATGTTTAATGTTTTATTAATATACATGTTCCAATTTATTGTGGACCTGTATACTGTAGCAATTGGATAACGTTTTAAATATGTCAAGAAATGGATTAAAAAGATGGATCAAGCAAAGATTGCCATGACAATGTGTCACAAATGTTTGCAGCCTTTAATGCATTTAATTTTACTTTTAATGTTAGCACAAAGTTTGTTATTTATATATATATATATATATTTAAAAAAAAAAATATTTTATTTTGTGCGTTTATTTGTTGAAATTTGATTTTTTTTTTGTATATACTTATTTGACATCTATCGTTCGCTGAACTGTCTAGGTTAAAAGAAAGTTTGACATGTGTGTGTATTGTAGAAAAAAAAAACTAGATAAATGAATTGAAATAAATACTATTGAAAAAAATAGTGCGAAAAGCGAACACACCTAGTGTTTAAATCTCAGTCCAAACTAGGGCCGCCTTTCATTATTATCAAACAAAAGTTGATTTTTTTATATTTGTTGTTTAGTAATTGTTTAAATTTTTAGTATATGATCGCGGCTCTCTCTTGTCTATGATTTAGCCCCGCCCCCCTATGATAACGAATGGCATAAACTAACTCTTATAGGAATGTGCGTTTTAATTAGCACTCATTTTAATGGACATTGGCTACGTTTTCAATGTATAGTAGTAACAGTTTTATTGATAAAATTATGAACTTTATGTGATAAAATGGCTATAAGTTATTTGTAAAAGTTTGTTTTCCTAGTATAGACATGTTGCTGTTTGTGTTCTATGTATTGATGTTTAAATATATATGTACCAGTGAATGTTTTGTCTAAGGAGGACGTGTCCAGTTTTAATATTTCAATCATGTATTAAGAAATCTGACCAAAACACATTAAAAAAAATCACAAAAATTACAGGGCTTATATATATTTATTTTAAAAAAGGAAGTATTATTAAAGTCGATTTCGTGAGATAATTTTTATTAAAAAAAAAAATAGGAATTCTTAAGATTATTTTGTAGCAAATTAATTTCTTTTAAAAAAATAGGCCTACTGGCATCATGTTCACTATATCAAAATGTTCAGTAATTCAACATTAAGTGACCAAAAGTTATAGACTAAACTTGACATAGTTTAGTTTGGAAACTATAGAACCTCAAAAAACGAATATTTCCATCAGCAATTTGGAAGTATTGGTTTTTCGGGGTTTTTACTGATTGTGAGTAAAATCCTACATAACCAGATTTTATACAAACGTATAGAAGTACACATTAAAACGTCAAAAAAGACATTGGATACAGTGGACAGTGGATATGAACGAAAAAAAAAAGTTATACGATTCCTATATAAAAATATCAACTTTAAACAAGTTGATATTCTGAACATATTTGAATTATATCCATTATATAAGTGTGTAAGCGATGGTTTAACATGTTTATGATTTTATGTTATCAATGTACGTATGTATACCGGTGTCTATATTAGGATTTCATACCAATTGACATTACAAGTCGACATGAAATGAGTGTGATATTTGTTCAGGTATGTACCCAGTCGTAATAAACTATACAATGGATGAAGGGAATGTGGTTTCATTGTAAATTAAAAAATCTTGCGCTCTTTATTACTGAATGATTTCTATACATTTTGAGCAGCGAAGACGTAGCTATATATTAAATACATGAAGCGAAGACTTTGGATCTCTTGCGCAAATTGTGCGGACGAAGGAGTGTAAACACACTTAAAGATTATATGGAGAAGGAAAAAGATTAATATTTTAGTATAATATGCACCAGAAATGGGAGGAAGAGAAAAAATTAACGCGTCACCCAGTTGAACCAAAAGCAATACCAATGTAAAATTTTATCCATACTGATAATATTATAAATGTGAAAGTAACTGTCTGTCTGTTACCTTTTCACGCCTTAACTACTCAAGAATTTTGCATGAATGTTGTTCATGCAAAATTCTTCAAAATGCATGTCATGAAATTTTGCAAACACGTTGTTAGGGATACAAGAAAGGACATAGGCTATCTTTCATCCACAGTCTCTTTAGTGAGAGCGTAAAATTTTTATATGGAAAATTGACATTGACGATTTACAATTTTCCATACAAATATTTTACGCTCTCGCTAGCGAGTGCGGGCATTATAAACTCATACTGGAGCCGCCGATCAGCGTTTGCAGCATATTGCTTAATAGAATAACAGAAAACCTAAAAGTTCACAAAAAACCTATAGAAAATTAGTATACCAAGGCACTCTATCTACATTTATAATCTGATACATAATCAACAACTTCAAATAAATACGTCAATTAAATGTATATTAAAGACATGTTGCCAGTAATTCTATAGAGATGTCCACATGTTATGAATTGCTCTCTGAAGAGTGTTTTTGTAGCAACGAGCAATTTAACGCGGAATGCCACTGTGCAGGTTGGCTGTTGTCCCCCTCCACCAAACCCTCCACATTTTCTAACGAACCTTACATATGACCGACCGACCCCGGCTTCGCCCTAGTGTAATTGGTAGACTATATAACATACAGATAGAGGTACCTGCCAAATGCACCTTTCAAATATGGAAAACCAATTTCAAATAATTGCCGTGGGCCCGGAAATAACTTATTATATAAACATATCCTTTCTCTCTTAGTTAAAAAAAAACTCTGCACGTCAGAAGTGAAAATGTAGCATCACAAAAACATTACGTTACATTTACATTACCTAACAGGTCGCAAGTTCAATGGTTTTTTCCCATCTTATTTTTTTTTCTTTTTTAAAATTATTTTAAATTAATAATTAATTCAGCTACATCAATGGTTACATTACATTACTTACATCACATGACAGTGTCGCAAGTTCAATGGTTTTTCCCATCTCAAAAATGCCAAACGCGCCTAAAGAAGTTTTCAAGTTACCTATATAGTATTACAAACTAGACCGATGGGTTCAGGTGGAATTAGTGGACTTTGCATAAATAAAATATACTTCTTATGGCCGCGACTTCGTCCGCTTTATTCAATCTTTGTTGCTCATATATTTTTATCAGACAATTTTTTTATATAGGTAAGTATTTTTATTATGACCCCTCGGAAACAGTTCTTTCTTCTGGATGAAAGGTACCCTATTTCCTTTTCTGTATCACTGAGAACGTGTATGCTCATGATGATAGGTTGAGTAGTTAAGGCGTGAAAGCGTAATAAACAAACTCATTTTTACGTTCATAATATTTATGACAATGAATATTATGAACGTTTTTTTCAGATAGTTGTAGTGATTCCGGAAATAACAATCAAGGTACGTATAATCAAACTTACAAAATACTCGTAGGTTCGTTGTCTCATACTAATAGTATAGATAGAATACGTTTTACTAGTGAATGCTTGCCATGTAAGTAATAAGTTACTTCATTCACCAATGTGAATGTAGTAGATAGTTACTAGATACGTATGACTGCATTTTTCATTTTATTTTTGACGTCATTATACATAATAAGTACCTAATAGCCCTTTAACTATAGAAGTGGACTAATCGAGTTTCTTTTTGACGCGGTGTTCCATCAGCGCAATTGGAATCTTCCATGTTTGTTGCTTATATCCCATGCCATCCATCAAGTGTATTTTTGAGTCAAATATAGTTATCCATATTAATTTACTTATTCCTAATTGCCATTCACTTAATAAAATTATATTAATGGGTGCATTCAAAAGTAAAGCTATAATTTGTTTAGCGGCATCTATTGGCAGTGTATAAGGGACTTATTTGGGACTATTTATATTTATTGGCGTTGGCTGGATTTTAGTCTGGTGGAAATTTTTTAAAAAACCACGGTTAACGGCATTTAGTAAAACTTTTTGCCACCCTGCTAAACACCCTGCTGAACACGATTCTGCCCGGTGTCAACCTTTCCCCTGCTCCCTTCCCCCCTTTCCTCCCCAAACGTGTCCCGATCTGCGGTTTTTTCAATTTTTTTCGGAAGTTATTACAAATAAAAGAAAACTGTCTACGATAATCTGAATTAAATTCTCTACAATATTCGTATATAAATCATTTAACAGTAGGCATAATAGCTTAAGAAATAATGTCTGTCCAAAATATATAAAATTTAATTTTTTTCAACATTTTTGTATTTGCAGTAAATTTATCGAAAAGCAACCGAAGCTGTGATAAAATAGCTCAGAAGTGAATTATTCTTCATACATTTACCTACAAAACAAGACCTAACTTACCCTCGTAAGCAAAGATTTAAAATAATCTTTGCTCGTAAGAGTATTCGTTCACGATTTAAGTACCTACTTGAACAACAGTTATAATTGAAAGCAGACGCTTTTTGAGATTTTTCCGCCAGACTCTTTAGTGATTAATGATTTTTAATAACAACAATGATTAATAACAAGCAACGCCTTGTACGTGAGAAAGAGTAAGAGAAAAGTGGCATTTAATTAGTATTTATGCTCCTAATTAAATCAGGTTTTATTCTACTTTAATTAGGATCTAATGTATCAACAATAATAATTATCTTAAGATTTTTTACTATTTAAACAAGACTAGTAATTTAAGAGCTCATGTGATAGCATCATCGATGGATAGCATATGCAAATATTAACATTTGTATCGAGGTGTTAAAAACAGTTTTTAAGTTGCCAGTTACTGGTTAGAAACGTAAAAAAAAAAACTAATCTCGGAAATTCCTATCTCGAAGCTCTGAGAAACTGGTCCGAGATACATTTTAAATCATAATGTAATATCTTGACAGACACCTAGATGCCCATACCAGTCCAGTTACTTGTTTCAAAAGAGCTTTGTTTTTTTTCGAGTCCCGAAGGAAGAAGTCGGCGCTCGCGCAATGCATTGGCGCCTTTCTCTGAGAGACAGAGACGGCCGACTGCGCGCTATAAGTTAGAGTGAGATAGAACAACAGCATTCCGCGCCAGCCAGCTCGCCCGAAGCCCGAATGAATCCAATCCAGTTTGTTTCAAGCCGACCGCATGTCTGTATGTAGTTTTGTGGCACCAGTGCTTTTTCGACAGTGATGTAAACAATATATAAGTTCTTGTGCGTTTAAACGCATATTTTTAACTGAACATCTAAACAAATATGCGTTAAGTGGATTGTGGAGTAAATAAAGTGGAATCACTTGTAAGGATTTGGATTAAAGGGTGAGGATTTATAGTTAAGAATGCAGACCATACCCTCTCCCGTCCCTCTGTAAAGAATGCACCTCTTGCGCACCTTGCTACTCGAGTCTTGAACTTACATCGATACAATTTCAGATGATGTTATCTTGTTCCCTGCTATTTTTATTTATTTTGTTTTTAATTTGATAACGTTGTGTTGTTTCATCTTAAATTACTTAAATGATAAGTTTTGTCTCTTAACGTTTCTGGTTTACTCAAGAACATGTATAATATACCTATATGTGTATACCTTAGACTTTTATAAAATTGATACTTTATTTTTAATATTAATTATTATTTAATTGTTTAAATTATATTTTTTGCAAAGACCGTTCTATAACTCGCAATTCTTTTCGATTACTATAATTTTTGAGATGAGAATATTTTCATAGGTATTTTAATTATACAATTTTTTATTTATTTAACCACATATAAATTGTGATTTTTTTTATTCATTCCGAATCGACTTGGTCAGTAGTAACTGCTTTAAACGAAATTCAAACCTTAAAATAATAATACGAATGTTAAATCAACAAGATCAAAATTATTTTTACCGTAAAATATTATAATTGTTTAAGTAAAACCTATATTAGTACAACACTACGGAAAAACGCCGGTAACATTATTTTAAAATTTGACATTAGGACCTGTCAAATTACTCCTTTGAATTAAAAAGGCAATATAGGTACTTAGCATAAATTTAAATCGCTTTTCGCGACTGTCTGTAATCTGTATGCCTAAACCACGCAACGGGTTTTGACGCAGTTTTCACGTTCAGTTAAGTAGAAAAATTTTCATGGAATTTTTATATACATATAATAAAAACGTAATACCATAGGATAATATTCCTAATTAACTAATTATTTACGAGATTAAAAGGTAGTTTTTTATTCTTCTCTGAATATTCCTCTATTCTATTGATTGAAGTGAATCCATGAAAGTAGTGTTTTACACAGAAAAATAAAATCAAACTCTTGGCTGACTAACGGATGCGGCCTTAATTTTTTATATTTGTAGGTACCTATAGATTTTCAAATGCGACCTTGTGAGTTTTAATGTAATGATTTTCGTTGTTTTATGTGTTGTTGATCTGTCTATATATTTGTATCATTAAACTAAACGATTTTCTAATGAAAATCCTTAACATTTTTGCATATAAAAATTAAGTAGGTACTGTTATTTAACTTACTTATTAATATGTGGCTACCAATTTTATTTAAGTTATCTAGTAAGGTATAAACAAGTATATTTTATAGTATGGTATTTTTAAGTATATTTTTTAAACACAGGCATTTTGGTTTGGTACAATCAATACAAGAATAAGGTTGTATTTGTTTCAGGCATCTTTGTAAAAGAGACAAGAAGACAATATAATTAAATATGTACAAATAAATTTTACTCGTATTTTCTGTATGAAACTTTTTACAAATATGTATATCGTTAATGAATGTAAAAATATTTTGAAAGCTAGAGCTTAGGTAGGTACTACAATTGTAAATGATTATAAATAAATCAAAAACCATAAAATTTTGTCACAATTGGACGATTCAAAACAATACTAGGTACTCCAAATTCTTATTCTTACTCACCAGAAGAAAAAAAAGGTCCTTAGACTTAATAGGCCACTAAAAGATTTTGTATTCAGGGGTTCTGATACTACATCGCTTAAATATGACTTTTTATGATTATGTATATGATTATCTTCTTTTTTGGTGTCTGGGTGAATCCGTTTAAAATGTGTGACGTAAAACTATCAACAATCATTTCACGCAACATCAACAACTAACAAATGGAAAACAAACACTTCATAGGACGGAAGTTTCTTTTAACACCGTACGAGAATATTGTGGCATAGCATGGCGGCCATCCGTCAATTCTTATTTAACCCCTCCATTTTTGGAATGCACGTTATCAGTATGACGTACGTATCATACCTAATTGTTTTTTCGGAGGAGTTTAATTCGTTTATACAGTAGACCAATACTAAGAATTAATCAGAGGTGACAGCCGGTCCTTGTTTCACTTAAGTACGAGTATGTACTAATTAACATATAAACATTTAAATTCAATCGGCTATGGATCAAATGAACTTTATGGAAACTGGTGTAAGAGGAGGCCAAACGTTTCGTTTTTGTTATTACTTCTTTATTACTTATAAATCACTCTTGCTTAGATTAGTGCTGATATCCCGACTAGCTGGAACTAGAGATCGTAATACACACCCAGTTGCACCCACCCATTTGCAGACGTATATTACGGTGGCATACCCATTTCATAAGCCGGACCTGAAAACTATATGGGAATTTGTTGCTAATTTGTAAAAAAAATATTGTTGCTTCATTAATTTACGAGAAACGACGGATATGCTGACGTAATAATAAAAGAGCACCTAGCGAGCCCATTCCAACGGTTTATTTTGTTGCTAATTTGTTGCTCTACGATAGGCTACTTAGATAATAAAAAGTGTTACGTTATAGGCGATGGTAGCCATGTGGTAGCCATCTACCATCGAGTGGCCCGTTAGCCATTCCAATTTCAATTAATATATTTGGCTGTCCATTAGTTTGATAAGTTAAATAATTGGATAAGTTAATCGGCTGGATTTGTAGAACAGAAGCGTAAAGTAGTAAATTATTCTACTTGGGTAATATTCTTAGACATGAGCGATAATACCTGCTTTAGCAGGTGATGATAGACAAAGTCGCTGGAAAGAGAAAAGTTGGGCGAAGAACGATGTCGTGGCTGAAGAAAATTAGAAATTGGACTGATGGCTCGCAGTTGAGCCGTTCCGACGAACAAAAGACCCAAAAGAAGACTGTTTTAGGCTAATCGCCTACAACTTCACTAGTTGTAGAGGCCTCCCATTGTTTATAACAGGATTTCGATGATAATAGGTTATAAAATTGACACGATTTTTTATGCAAACTGATCTCGAGTTGGACCTAATGTTGAGTGTTACGAGCTGCTAATTGTTGCTTGTAAACCTCACATCATGAATCGCCAATTACTTCATGTCAAAAATATAATGATAATAGGCACGTGAGAGGCCGCTAATAAAATTATTAGTTGTTATTTCACAGTGGTTAATATTTCTTAGGTTATTATATACATGAGCATAAAATAATTGTAAATATATTTGAAATAAATATAAAGTATATATTTTGGTTAACAGTACAGATGTAGTTACCTAAAATTCCGTTCGATAAGCGTAATAATGTTACAATGTGATTTGTATGACTTAACTGGAGCGTTTTGTAGATAAAAGTATATTACTTAATGAACATCTTATTATTATGTATAATGCTTATGTATTTATGTTCGTAAAGTAGGTAAAACATTTAAAAATATATTGTAATAAAATATAAAGAATCAGCATCTTCTATACTAACAGATTTTGTTACGGGTTTTATTAATGGAAAGAACGATGGAGGGTTTGTGTACCTAATTTTTTTTCTAATTTTTTACAAAAAAAAGTTTACTGTTGGGTAGCGAAATTTATTGCTCTAGCCCAGTGGTTTTTGTCTATTTATTGTTCATACAAATCATATTAATAAAACAATTCTTGAATGTCACCTTCAAGTACACGTTTATTATGCGTCTTTGTTAATAAATATGTTATAGATTCTTAATCACTGTACGACCACTTTAACACGAGCTAAGTTTTTACTTAGGCTTGCACGTGTTCAAAACTTGATTTTTAGGAGACCCATATGTAGCGTACGACCTTAGAGCTTTTTGGACTCATGTGGCCTGTTTTAACATAAGTCAAGCTAAATCAATTTCATTGCCTATCACCCAATGCCTTATGCGTATGCGTAATGACATACGGTTCTGAGACATTGGAATTATTCTCTATATTATATTATAAATATAATATATTATGAAGCCTGGAGACTAACATACCGTGACCGAAATCGCGAACGAAAGCTAGTTGGTAAATAAATCAATAAACCTACTTGCTTATTGATTTTTATATATGCACATGTGAATCTTTTATCATTTCATCTTCAGCATCACTTCAAAGTCAAAATTTCCTATGTCACGATGGTGGTCCTTTTAACCGTGATAAAAGAATAGTATATAGCACGTGGATCACTAAAAGCGAAGGGCTTTTCAAACTCACAGGTTTAGAGGATCACTTGAAAGTAGTTGAAAGGCTTTGTTCGCTGCGGTGGTCTTTAGTTCGCGCATGACTTACTAATAATAAAATCGATTTCTTTTTAGTTTCGGTCATAATTAATGAGACGGTCACATCAAATTATCCGTCCCTAATGAAAGAGGAAGGTAAGTAGCATTTTTATTAAACAAAGGTCTCCTGAAAACGCTATTGGTGATGAATATTTCAAATTATTTTTGTAGGACCATTTAGTTAGTCAGCCAGTGACTGATCTGTGTCAGGACATACATATATGTATATAAGGTTAAGATAAACCTCAAGCTCAACCTATGAAATATTTGCTTTAGATATACGGGACTAAACAATCATACAATTATAAAATAACGAGCAGGCTGCCCACGGCTTCGCAGGGATTTTTTTCAGCAAGTTATATATACTAAACTTTCCTTGTTTAATCTTCTCTTTCTTTCTCTTAGTGAAAACCGCATTTGCATACGTTTTTTACTAATGGAAATAGTGATAACTTAGATTTGTGTATTAATATAAGGGGCGTATAAATATTAGGGGTTAAAGTATGAAATTGCCGATTTGTACTGAAAAATAAAAATTCGTTTTTTTTTTAAATTTAACATATTTATTTAATCAAAATAATTACCATTATTATCTATACATTGCTGCCATCTAATAGGAAGCTCATTTATGCCTTTGCGATAGAACTCTGGTGATCTAGATTCGACAAACTGTGTGAAAGCATTTTGCACTGCCTCCTGAGAAGAAAACTTTTTATCACGCAGAAAATTGTCCAAATCACGAAAAAAATGGTAGTCCGTTGGAGCAAGGTCTGGCGAATACGGAGGGTGACGAATGGTTTCTAATTGCAGTTCCTGTAGAGTCTGCAGATCAGTCAAATCATGAGGCACCCATTTTTCATATTTTTTTATTTTATTGATTTGACGCAAATGAGTCAATATTGTTGGTAAGGTAACGTTAAACCATGCCGCTAATTCCTGGGTAGTTTGGCTCGGATCGGCTTCCACCATCTCTTTCAAATCATTGTTATTCACCTGTGTGGGCGGTCTTCCACGTGGTTCGTTCTTCAAATCGAAGTTTCCATCACGAAAGGGTTTAAACCAAAATCGCACAGTGCGTTCATTAGCAGTCCCCTCTCCAAACGCAACATTAATATTGCGAGCTGTTTCTGCCGCGTTAGTTCCGCGTCGGAACTCGTATTCAAAAATCACACGAATTTTCGAAGTATCCATCTTTATTGTCTAAGCTGAATAAAAAAAACAACTGAAAGTTGATAATCGAATGTTGCACATTTTTTAAAAGAAGAACTACATAGGTACCGTATGAAAAAAGTTTCACTCAAAAATCTCAATTCATGAAGGTTCTATGTCAATTCGAAGTACCTATTACAATAAAACGGCAATTTCATACTTTAACCCCTATTATTATAAGGTAACAATTTTTTTTTCAACATTTTTTCTTAAAAAGAAATAGGTACTTACAGAAACTAAAAATACAATAGGCGAACCAACTTCCCCGAAAGAAGTAAATAGCAAATTAATTATTTGAAGTTTATTATGAAATTCGATACCGAATTGTCATCGATATATGTAAAGAACAAGAAGGGATTCTCCGGAACCAACATCGCACCGATCAGTTCCGGGTACATTGTAGTTCGAATTACAAACTATTGATCGAAACAGTTTGTAATGCCCCAAATGAATGCAATCAGGAATTATGTTCTCACTATATTCGATTAAATCATATACCTACGTAATACAGCAAAAACTGCCTTTTGCTCCTGATTTCGTTCAAGTATCTATATAAATTACTAGATGGTGCCCGCGACTTCGTCCGCATTGTATATGAGCAATATAACGCTTGACCTCTTGTGGCTATAACACTTTGGCCAGGGTTTTTTTTTTGGATGAACCTTCGGAAGCAGTACTTTTTTTTGGATGAAAACTCTATGTCCTTTCCTGTATGCAAAGTTTAATCAAAATTTCATGTTGATCAGTTGAGTAGTTAAGGCGTGAA
Organism: Synanthedon andrenaeformis; assembly: GCA_936446665.2. Lineage (NCBI taxonomy): Eukaryota > Metazoa > Arthropoda > Insecta > Lepidoptera > Sesiidae > Synanthedon > Synanthedon andrenaeformis. The sequence continues at coordinate 3,001,735 of OW387788.2, read as the reverse complement.
AAGGTAAAAGACAAAAGACATACATAGTTAGTTTCACATTTATAATATTAGTAAAGTATGGATAGCATGGATTATTTTGAATTATCAAGCTGAAACTAACCATGCTCATTTTCAAAATTTCACTGAAATCGGTTGGGTTATTATGGAGATATAAGCGTGAACGAAAATGGTGCAATGTTCCATTGATCACAGAGCATTTTGACTAATGCTCCGTCTACGGGGTCAATGTTGAAAAATTTATTTCCAACTAGCGGTCCGCTCCCGGCTTCGCCCGGGGTGCATTTTTTTTTACGTAATAACCTTCCCTGATTATCCCTCTATCCATGAGTGAAGACAGAATTAAAATCGGTCCACCCGTTCTCGAGTTTAGCGCTTAGCAACACATTTAGGGATTCATTTTTATATTATAGATTATGGAAATTAACTTTTCAAAGTTGGCTCCGGTCAGGATCTGGCAAGTGTAATGGGAGGGCACAATGCGTTTCGCAGTCATTTGGCAGCCTGTTAATATGGCACTATTTATAATTTAAATATTACTTATTTTATATAATTTTGGAGAGATTTTTGTCGAAAATCACCTCCGTTTTAAAAGTACTCTTGCCCTAAGTATGGTTGTGGTTATGTGACGAATTATCCTGTCATGTGAACGTTTTCAAGTATTGAAGAGAAAGAAGTTTCAGTCCAAGTCTAAGAAAGGAAAAATCAATTTAGCAATTAGTTCTTACACACGTACTTTATGGTCTCATTTAATTGCAATCTGTATGTGTACTTTAAATAAATAAAATAATTTATGTGATTCTTATAACATCTTATAGGTATCAACAAATCATCAATCAAATATCTCCATTTACAGCTTATTACTGTAATTTTGTCTCATGTTCATCGTCATCATCATCACGAGTAATATCGCAAAATAATTGACTTAAAAAAATTAATAAAAATAAACAAGGATACTTTTTTTTAAAAGAGGGTTTCTTTTAGTTTTATTAAACCAGTAAGAAAAATACGCCCACAAATGCATTGAGCGTTGTTTTATATAGTTGTTTAATGTTAATACTAGCTGTTGCATCCGACTTCGGATATATTTATAAAATATAGCGTATGTTACTCGCTGATAATGTAGTTTTCTATGGTGAAAGAATTTTTAAAACCGGTTCACTAGTTTTTGAGTTTATTCATTACAAACAAAAATACAAATCTTTTCTCTATATAATATAAGTATAGATAAAATTTTATAACCGTATAATTTTAACAAACATTATAAATTGTCAGGCGTTGAATTTTGAATTTTTATTTTTAGATGATTAGAAAGTAGGTACACTGTGTATCCTTTTATGTATCCCTTAGCTTTCGCATTTATAATATTAATAAGGATTTTTCAATAAAACTGCTAATGAAATTTTTTTCACTTCGTAAACAAACGACATCAAACGTCTAGCTAGAAGCTTTACAATTAAAATGAATTGTCCATATTGCATTTTTATCGCATGCGGGCATACACATTTTATGGGCACTGTATTATTCATAATACACCTTTTCAAACGATTAAACCCGTTTTTATTATCAATAAGAACTGTGTGGGGGTTTAGAAATAATGCGTTTCATTATCACGATTGAGTCTTCAAATTGTAAAGTGGATTTTTAATCCCTCTAAGCTCTTTACCTTAACTAGATGCAACGTCACTCCATTTACTTTTATGAAAGGGTTGTCAGACAGGTTAATTTCATGGCATAC